>OY763889.1:30752437-31299937 GCA_963667165.1 Barbarea vulgaris
CAAGGAAGAAGCTTAGTTCCGTACAGATCAAAAGAGCAGAGACCCAACTGAGATCGATTCCATTCCCAAACTCAATATATAGCTTCTTGATGTATTTGGAGATGATGATGGTGAAAACGAATCCAAACCCGTTCTCTGATTCTAACGATGTTGAAGATGGAGAATTGGAAGATTCACGGAGAGATTGGTATCATGAAAATCTCCGCTCGTCTGATTTGGATTAGAATAAGATCCAAGCGATTCTCAATTGAGGAATTCGTTAATTGCTGTGAAAACAAAAAAAAAAGTTGAAAGAGAATGAACAGCGAAAACGAACAAACTCAGAGTAAACGAAAGCTTGAAGATTGAAAAGAAAAAGAATGAGAATATTGATTTTTGAATGAAGAAGAGTTGAATATTTATAAGCAAAAGGTTCCATCCTTCAAACAAACAAAAAAAAAGGAAATTCAATTGAAAAAAGGAAACTTTACGTTGTTTCTATTTTTTGTTATATATATATGAGGTAAAAAAAAAGGAAATCGATTAGAAAGTTTACCGTTGATACAAAAAGGAAATTAAGGGCTAATTTATATGTAATACAACGGTAAAAAGTGTTACCGTTGTTACTCTCTTCATTAAAAACTAAATCATTGTAGTCCTTAAAACAAAAAGGAAATTTATTCTTTATCAAGAAATGGAAATTACTCTGAAAAAAGGAAACTTTACATTGTTACAAAAAATAGAAATCGATTAGAAAGTTTACCGTTGATACAAAAAAAAAATTAAGGGCTAATTTATATGTAATACAACGGTTAAAAATGTTACCGTTGTTACTCTCTACATTAAAAACTAAATCGTTGTAGCCCTTCAAACAAAAAGGAAACTTATTCTTTATCAAAAAATGGAAATTACTCGAACAAACTTTTATCTGGAAAAAATGGAAACTTTAAGTTGTTTCCCTTTTCTAATATTTGGGATAAAAAAAACACTGGAAATTGATCGAATCGTTAGTACGTTGACACAATTGGATTTGGATTATAAAGTGCAGCTTCACGAATAGTTAAAAGGAAACGTGTAAATAGAATATGAACAAAAGCTAAAAGCTATTTACATATATACTTTTGTTTTGATTCTTTCATTGGAATTGGAATTGTAACAACAACACTGTGGCAAATTATAAGATTACAGAGTAGAGAGACGCAACTTCTTGTTTAAAATGAGGAAACCAGAAGATCATCTGAAGTGATAACACCTTTAAATACGTTCCTGTCTGAAGGCAAACCAGCTACAACGCCATGTTCGATGCCACATTCGTTTGTTCCTCTCCTTATCTTGAAGTAACCATCCTGAAATTTTCACACTTTATATCTCAAGTTCTGTGTTTTCTCTGCATTTCGAATGTTGCTACATATTTGGAAGGTTAAAAGGTAAAAGTTTTGAATGGAGGGAAGAAGAACTTACATCACCCCAGCTTCGGTTCCATTGATTTGCAAGCAACTGCAACCAATTCAAATGAACAAACATGTTATGAATTTTCCAGCCAGAGAGAAACTTGAAATGCAGAGAAATGTTAAGAGAAATGGATTTCATACCCAATAATCTTCGCCGTCATCAGAAGTTCCCCAGCCAATAAGCTTAACAGCATGACCTCCAATGTTACTACCCGTTATGTGCTTGTACACTCCTGATTTGTAATGCGCAAAGTCCTGAAGAACACAAAAAAAAAGATCCATGAACTGCCTAGTATTATGATATAATCAAATATGTTTAATCAATCAAAAACCTTTTATTTACCTCGTAAACGGTAAAAGCAACCTCCACAGGTCCGTTCTTGTAAACCTCTGCCATGATGTCTTGAGGGTCAGATTTGATTTTGTAAGCGCTAACACCATAGTGTTTTGATTCACGCCAAAGCTGGTTTCCACTAACACATTTCCTCACACATTTTGGTGTAGGGTAAGCGGGTTCACATCCCGGGTGCGAGCAACCAGTCTTGTCAAAGTATGGATCACACTAACAAACCAACAACATTGCAAAAGTTCTATAAATTCTAGCTAATCTGCCATAATTATATGTTCTTTGCAGTTAAAATGAGAATTTACCTCTTCAGTGACTACACCGTGGTGCTTAAAGTAGCGCCATGCAGCAATTGGGTATCCACCATTACAACCTTGACCGCAAAGGAATCCACAACATGCTAAGAGATCATTGACAGATAGAGAGACATTCTGCAAAGGGAGCACAAGAAACTTTATTAATCTTTGAAGGGAAAAGTGGTAGCAATCATAAATATTGGCTTGATGGAGAAATATGTGTTACCATATTATATTTGATACAGAATCTGTCAGACAATGATTCAACAGCACCAAATGCCCAGCAAGAACCACAGTGACCCTAAACAAACCAAAACCAAAAAATGATTTCATCGATCTGAGTAACACATTGTTCAATATAAAACCCGAGCAAACAAAGTTTTACCTGATCTTTAGTAAGATAATTGAGGAGAGGATTGACACAAAACATAAGAAAGAGTCAGTACATTATAAGACAAAAGACAGAAAATGGAAACTAAGAGATTAAATCTGACCTAAGATCCTTGAAATAGTAGTGCACTGTGACCAAGCGGTTCTAGCATCAAATTCTTTTGGAAGTTTCAGAGCTATGTCATGGCTTACAATAGGAACACCTAAAAATTCCGACTTTGGTGTTGGTTTAACACCAAGGAGACGCTTAAACTCAGCAACCTGCACATACATACAAAAAAAAAAACCAAAAGAGAGTCAAAGCTTGAGGAACAAACAATGAAAAGTATTACACAGAGGAGAAATCAATCTGTATCTTTTAATAAACTCACAGTGGCGTTAGCAAAGCGATCGTTAAAAGTAGCTTTCCAGCCAGCGTTTGGATTCTCATTGACTTGCTTAACAATTTCATTCTGCAGAAATAGATTAACGAGAGATTAGCCAATCTCAAAAGGGACGAGAAAATAGTGAAATTGAGTAGTAGTTCAAAGATGAAAAACCTGAAGAATCAGTGAGCTCAGTTTCTGCTTTGAAAGATTCTCTGCTGCAAAAACCTGAGATTAAGACCAACAAAAAAACAGCTTGAAGGATTAAGAATCTACTGATAAAATCCTATACAGTATATAGGTTATTAAACGAATCAAGAGGCAATCTTAAGAGCTAGAAAAATTTGAACTCTTTTATCATATTTTCAATTAAAAAAAAAAAGTCTTTAAGACCCAGAAAAACGAAATCAACAAAGTTTGATTATTTATAAAGGCAGATAAAACCCAAAAGCTAAAAACCCCAGAAAAATATGGCCGAACATATCGAACTCGAAGACAGCAGCAGAATCCATAATTTTGGAGGTTGGGAAGAACCTTAAAACCCAGAGAAACAGATCATAGAGATAATGAAGATACCTGCAAGTTGGAGGATGAACTAATGATCCCTAAAAGGAAGATAACAGAGGCTAAGCAGAGTCTGATACGATCATCGGCCATGAATCTCACTCGATGAATTCCAGAATTAAACAATGATTGATTTGCCCAGACTTTGGAAGATTTCTTTTCTAAAGGCTTCTCGTTAAAAGACTTTTAGATAATGACAGATCATTTTGAAGGAGGAGATCCTGACCGTTGAGTTTTTCCACCTGCCAACGTGTAGGCCGTTGATTAATAGTAATGATTAATCAGTTTTAAAGGGAAAATGACTAAAAAAAGAATATCTTCTTTTTAAAAGACTGATATATTTGAAACGTATTAATTAAAATCTATGTCTAAGACTAATAAACTTAATAAGTGAAGATGATCATGAACCCATTAAGTTTACATGGGCCTAAGAATTTGTTGTTTGTATAAATGGGGCCTCTGACAAAGCGTATAAATGGGATGGCACAATAAGGCCGTTGATTAAGAAGTGGAGTAATACCAAACTTGACTAATCATAATTAAAGTTGATTAATTAAAGTAATTTATTAATTAAGGAGTAGCTTTAGGCGGCTTTAATTACAAAAAAAAAAAAAATCAAATTACAACAGTTATTAATTATTCTCTGTACTCAAAAAAACGCAAGAAATCTGTAGAAAGCGATGAAGTTGGTATCTGCTGCAGCCAAACGGAGATGGTTTCTTCAACCCTAAATCTGCCGGTAAGTTCTTCTTTACCTTTCCGATCGATTTGTCTCTCTATTACTTTGTGATTTGTTCTGGTAGCTTTTTCAAACTCATCGGAGCTCTCATTCTCATTTACTGGTGGTGATCGAGGCCATTACTGCTGATTCTCTTATGATACCTTTTTTTTTGTTTTATATGCAAGTTTTTTCTACAATATCTATCTTCCACATTGAGCTTTGGATTTTTGAAAACAAAGGTTCTCATGATTGAATCCGAGATTCGATTGTATCAAAAGTTTTGTAGCTGATCCGACTATTTTTTCTTATAAGTGGTTTATGTTGCTTCATTGATCTCAGATTGAAATATTAGTGTGTTTTGTTTATTGCTTTTAGTGTTGTTGCTAAAATCAGTGAATGCTGTTTTAAGTTCACACTTCATTTGATTGCTGCTTAGAGAAATCTCAGCTTCTAGCTTGTTCTGGTATTATAAATTGCTGATGAGAGAGTCTTTAACTTTTTCTATCTAGGGATCCTGCTTTGTTGTCCTTTGTATTGAGCTTGTGGTTTGAGATTTGGCCTATTTTTGGTTTGTAAGACCATCAATCATGACTAAGATTCAAACAGTTGGGGCAGACTATGAAGATGACTCTGATGATGATTATGACATTGCGGAAGCAAATTGTGAGTTAGCTATGGTACAAGGTCAGCTCTGTAGCGTACCGTACGACCTCTATGATCTACCAGATTTAACTGGAATATTGTCTATTGAGACATGGAACTCATTACTGACAGAAGAAGAAAGATTCTTCCTCTCATGTTTTCTGCCAGATATGGATCAAGAGACTTTCAGTGTGACCATGCATGAACTTCTTGGTGGTGCCAGTTTGTATCTTGGGAATCCAGTGGATAAGTTTTACATGAAATTGAGAGGAGGATTGTTTACTCCACAGGTTGCTTGTTACAATGAAGGGGTTATGTTCGTCAAGAGGAAAATGTATTACTACTCTTTAAAGTTGTATCACGAAAAATTGATCAAGACATTCACCAAGATGCAAAGGCTGTGGAATCAGTATGAAACACAAACCGGGAATCTCAAGCTTCTGGACCTGAATAGAGTTCCATCTGAGGGAATGGATAGTGCTACATGTAGATTTACTACTCCGAATGTAGTGAAACCTGAGGAAAGACAGAGAACGAAAAGTTTAACCTTCCCTCGCTGTGCCAGCTCCAAGAACACTCTCAAGATAAAGATAACGAAGAAGGGGATATTGCGCTACCAAGGTTCCAGCTTAGTTTCCTCTGGACATCATCATCAGACTTTGCCAAAGGGTCTTCTCAAAGTAGTCCCTAAATCTTCTTCTGGCATTCTCGGGGAATCCTGTGAATCTCCAGAAAACAATCTCCTGCAAATCCATGATATTCGTTCAAAGAGTACTAGCTTTGCAGCCTCTCCATATTTTGGTACGAGATTTGAGAAACCCTACGGAACGATTGCAGAATTTCCCAAATGCTTACTGAATAACCAAGACACTTCCTTTACCTATTTGGAAACAACACAAAGCTCAATCGACAAGACAGAACCAGTGTTACATGATCCAACACGCACTATCCCCAGAGGTTTTGGTGCTTCAAATGACTCCATTATAGAACATAATCTGCCAACAAAGCAAGAAGAATATGTCCACTACCACCTGAAATCTCCTGGTCGTAAGCCGAAGATTGTTGACAGAGGCACCGAAACAACGGAGATTTTGTCTGTTAAGAACTTTCAGAGCCAGAGGGAAGACAGTGTCCTGAGACAACCGCTGCATGTTCTGAGTGAAGACAATCATGCTCGAAAAACCAAAGATGAGCAGTTGTTTTCCTTGACATACAAACGAAGAAAGATTCAGAGAATCGTTGGGGGCTCTTAAGCTTGCACTCTATGCTAATGATCCAATGTTCCACGTAATGATGTACACTCTCTTCCTTTTCTAGGAGATTCATGAAAATATGAATTGTAAGTAAATTGGTCTTTGGATTTGATTTTGGGTTTAACTAGGTTACTTTCAAAGTTTGAAGACACAAAAGGTAAATATTAAAGACACAGAGGGGTAAAGTGAAATAAAACAAATAAATAAATCCCAACTACTATTAAAAACAGAGTTCCGATAAGGTCACATACATAACATTGCTTTTATCTCCTGAATTCTTTGAGAGAGCTTCTTCTCCAAAACCTCACTAACCACAAAGCTCACCCAACGGTACGCTCCTCCGAATCTCCCAAATATTATATCGCTTTCAATGCTTATTTATAATAAACAAAACTCATAAATTTGCTTAATTTGTTTGTTTTGGGAGAAGGGTTTTGGGAGTGATGGGGTCTCTTGTTCGTGAATGGGTCGGGTTTCAGCAATTTCCAGCAGCTACCCAGGAAAAGCTTGTTGAATTCTTCGGCAAATTGAAGCAAAAGGTTTGTTTTTTTTTCTTTAATTCTGTTTGAAATTAAGTGGGTTTCTTCGTTGTGATTAGGATAATGAGATTTTGTAATTGTAGGATATGAACTCAATGACAATTCTTGTTCTGGGCAAAGGCGGTGTCGGAAAATCATCCACTGTCAATTCTCTTATCGGCGAACAAGTTGTCCGTGTCAGTCCTTTCCAGGTACGTATTTAGTTTCATAAAGCTTCATGATGAAATTGATTTTTTTTTTTTTGCCGGGATTAAGTGTGGTAGTCATTGGAACATATTGATTGATTTTGTAGGCTGAAGGGTTGAGACCAGTGATGGTTTCAAGAACGATGGGAGGATTCACTTTAAACATTATTGACAGCCCTGGCCTTGTGGAAGCTGGATATGTCAATCACCAAGCCCTCGAGTTAATCAAAGGGTCCGTACTACTACTCTTTTGAGAATTTTATTCTCCTTTTACTCATTAATTGGCTTGCTTAGATTTTTGTTTTCTCACTGGTGTGATTAGATTGCTTGTATCATAGAGGCTTATTTCATTCGTTTGTTATTAATTTTGCTAATTAGATATGTGGTTTAATTTGTTTGTTTATGGGGTTTCTGCTGAAATTATGAGTTATGAGTGTTCGGTTTAGGCGTAACTTCTACTCAATGAGGTTTATTGTTCTGTTCAAGTTGTGTAATTGTTGTGTGTATGGAAGTTTTTTTATACTTGTATGTGGACATTCTTTGTGTTTGATGCTTACTTGTCGGATTTTGGACAGGTTTCTTGTGAACAGAACCATAGATGTCTTGCTCTATGTTGATCGTTTGGATGTGTATAGAGTGGATGAGTTAGATAAGCAAGTTGTTCGAGCAATCACCCAAACCTTTGGAAAACAGATATGGTGCAAAACCTTGCTTGTTTTGACTCATGCTCAGTTTTCTCCTCCCGATGAACTTTCCTATGAAACTTTTTCCTCCAAGAGATCAGATTCTCTCCTCAAAACTATCCGTGCTGGTTCTAAGATGCGAAAGCAAGAGTTTGAGGTATGATGGTTCTACGTAAACCTGTCTTTGAAAATATTTTTTTACCAATGTTCAGTTCATTGGAGGCAAGAATAAGTTATTCTCTCAATTATTCTCAATTCTTTCACTTGCTTTGTAGGATTCTGCAATTCCGGTAGTCTATGCAGAGAACAGTGGAAGATGCAGCAAGAACGATAAGGATGAAAAGGTTTGGTTTTTTCTTCAAATCTCTGATTTGGCCCGATTTGGAGACTGTTTAAATAGCAACTTATGTGATCTTGGTTTAGGTCCTTCCAAATGGTGAACCGTGGATCCCGAACTTGGTTCAGGCGATAACCGATGTAGCAACAAATCAGAGGAAAGCAATTCATGTAGACAAGAAGATGGTAGATGGATCTTACTCTGATGATAAAGGAAAGAAACTCATCCCTCTTATCATCGGCGCTCAGGTAAAAAGAGAAATACTCATCCCTGTAGAGACACATTTTGATTTACTACTGTCTTGTTCGAATTTGGTAAAACACGTTTTGTAAATTTCAGTACTTCGTCGTTAAGATGATTCAAGGAGCGATCAGAAATGACATCAGGACAAGTGGAAAGCCACTTTAAGAGCTCTGAAGAACTGGTTTTGTTGTGACCCAACTTAGAAGGAGAAGAAGAGTTTTGCAATACTTTCATGTTTCCGGCGTTATCTTGTCTGTAATTTATGGAGATTTGTTTGAAGACAACCTTTTTCTGGTTAAATAAAATGGCTTTTCAATTTAATTTAACTAAATAATTGTCCTTGATTCCGAAAGGAGAAAATGTACATTTTAAGTTTTATCACTTCATCATCACACCAGAAAAAAAAATGAGATCATCTTTAAGGAATCGTATCATTTACATTTTACTTTCTCTCATCTCTGATTTTGCCTTGTTGTTTTTGAAATGTCATGTGTCTGATGTCTTCTTACTCTGTCTCCGACTAACCAAACAACATATTTGTGTGGTTACATAAACACAGATCAACAGAAGAAGAGAACCAAACACAAAAACCCTAAACAAGATGGGCTCTTCAACAGGAGACATAACAGCCAAATACACACAATCTCGTATAAGAACAATCCATGCCAATCCTTGCACTGCATTTTTAATCACCAAAACTCTTTTCTTCTTTGCTTCTTCTCTGCATAACTTACATATAATCCTCAAACACAAAACACCAACCACCAAGAACGTTGTACTAGACCATCCTCTGTAAGCCACAATCTTCCCTCCCACTACTAATGGCTCTGTCCTGCAGATACAAGACTTGCAGACTCCAGAGAACGTAGAAGTGACAAGAGCATCGAATCCTGTATAGTAAGGGAGAATCACAGCGTCTAAGTAAAGACTGGCGTGGACAATTCCAGAGATAGTAGAGGCTTCGAAGAATACAAAGCTCGCTTCTTTTTCGATATTGTTCTCGAATATAAGCACTGAGAGCTGAACGAGCTGTAGAATCGCAGGTCCAAAGATGGAAATTGGGAAAAGAGTATTGATCCTTTGACCTTTGGCAAGGATTAAGATGATCAAAGGAAGAGAGATTGGACCAGAAGGAAGTAAGTACCTTTTGGCTTTATCATCATCATCATCATCACCATCACAATTATCATCATTATCACCATCTTCTCTTCTTCTTCTTGATATCACCTTCTTTAAGACGACGATTAGCGTCGTCAAGTAAGTAACCGTGACGAAGAAGAAAACAAGAACGTCGGTGATTTGAGGGTAGTCTCTGGCGTAGAGGCTGTCGCAAAAGTAGTGGAAAGGGCAGTTAATAGGATCAAGTGTGTCTTCGAACTGCCACTTTGTGCATTTGAAGAATGTTTTCTTTCGATCCAAATCCATTTCCCATTCTGTGTTCATGATTTGGTTTGTTTACGTTATATGTTTTTGGTTTCCTTGCAAGCTACACATAATAGTTATAACTTATAAGGTGTGTGTGACATCATCATATGGTTGATTCCCTTTCATTGTCTGTTTTTAGATGCTTGAACTGCAGGCTACAATGGATAATGAAACTCTATCTGAAATCTGAGTCCTATCTTCAATTTTGTCTATTAGTTTTAATCAGCCTTTGAAAGAAATTAAAAGGGGTTTTGGGTTCTTAAGTTTTGTAGTTTAGTTGAGTGATGATTGTGGCCAAGTTTAAATATTTTCTCAGGGAAAAAAGTTGTATAGAGAGTAGAGTGTGGGAGATAGAGAAGAAGCCTTGATCTTTAAGGGAAGTAAATGTTTGGTGGTTGATTGGTACTTAATATTTTTATATTGTTCATTGCATAATCACGTACAGTATTTAACTGAACGTTTGTTGAAAAAAAAAAAAAAATCTTTCAACTTTGAGAATCCTATATTCTGAATGAAATCGATAAAAAAAAAAAAAAAAAAATGTGTGAACCACACTTGAAATAAAGGTGTTATTACTTGGCTAATAAGTTAATGAGCCGTTCCTCTACAATTGTTTATAGGCAAATGCCCAATCATAAAAAAAACACGTAAAAAACCAACAACTCAAGCAATCAAATTTTTTTCCAAAATCGAAGTCAAATACAATTGTTATTTTAAAAATACATACTTTAAAAATTAGATTTTAGTTAAAAAATCAAAAATAATAAAATTAAAAAGTTTTATATTATATATAATAGAAAAACTAAGTGTTAGTGTTACATTAACATGTTAATGAAAACGGTTTAAACTTAAGTTGAAATAAACTTAAATTGAAAACACTTCCAAAGAAACTTCTTATGCCGGGATGTCAAATTTAATTTGTTTTCACATTTGTAAAATTTAACACTTAAATTAAAAACACTTTCAAGTGTTAAATTTATATTACGTATAAATATATAGAACTTAAAACACCTCTAACGAACCAAATTAAATTATAAGTATAAGATGTCAAACTCGTTATGTTTTTACGGTTTTAAAGTTTAACATTTAAAAGTTTTGAAAATACTTTTTATAAGTAAAATATTTTTTTTTTTAAACTTAAAATTTTAGTTAGAAATCTTAAAAAAAAGTTTTATATTATATATAATAGAAAAACTTAAGTGTTAAATTTACATTAACATGAAAACGGTTAAAACTTAAAACATCAACTAACGGACCAAAGAAAATTCTACGGACGGGATGTCAAATTTAAGTTGTTTTCACATTTTTGAAATTTAACACTTAATTTGAAAAACACTTTCAAGTGTTAAATTTTCATGACGTATAAACATATAGAACTTAAAACACCAACTAACGGACCAAAGAAAATTCTAAGGACGGGATGTCAAGTTCATTTTGCTTTTACGGTTTTGAAAATTCAACACTTAGAAGTTTTGAAAATACTTTTTATAAGTAAAATATTATTTAAAAAAAAAAAAAAACTTAAGATTTTAGCTAAAAATCAAAAAAAAAAAGTTTTATATTATATATAATAGAAAACTTTAAGTGCTAAATTTACATTGACATGAAAACGGTTAAAATTTAAAACACCAACTTACGGAACAAAGAAAATTCTAAGGACGGGATGTCAAATTTAAGTTGTTTTCATATTTTTAAAATTTAACACTTAATTTGAAAAACACTTTCAAGTGTTAAATTTTCATGACGTATAAACATGTAGAACTTAAAACCCCAACTAACGGACCAAAAAAAATTCTAAGGACGGGATGTCAAGTTCATTTTGCTTTTACGGTTTTGAAAATTCAACACTTAAAAGTTTTTGAAAATAATTTTTATAAGTAAAATATTATTTATAAAAAACCGAGTTTTAAATCCGAAAAAAAAGAGAGAAATAATTTGAAGAAAATACCTGAGTAAAGAAAAATGAGGTGACATCGGTTGTTGAATGCTCTAGCCGGCCGTCGTCTTCTCTCCGCGCAATTTTAATTTATAAGCCCAAAACCCAATAAGGCCCATTAAATAAACACTTGGCAACCATCTTCAGTTTTTTTTTGTTTGTTCCTCGTGGAACAATCTTCATCTCTCTTGAAACCAACAACTCCCACAATCAAAAAAATTTCCAGATTCGAAGTCAAACAATTTAAAAATCTGCAGATTCAATGTTGTAATCAGTAACTTGGTGACGAAATCTGAAGGTGTGTCTTGATGAATTTGAAGATGGATGATGGTGACAAGGAATTCCAAACCCGTTGTATGATTCTCAAGATGAAGAATTGGTGATTTACAGAGAGATTGGTATGAGTGAAATCTATACTTGTCTGATTTGGATTAGAATTAGATGATGGCGAATTTCAATTGAGGAATCAAAATCAGATATTCTCAATTGAAGAATTCGTAAAAAAAAAAGAGAAGCTTGTTTCTTTGTTCAGAGGGAGAAAAGTTGAAGAAGATTGAAGATTGAAAAGCAAACACGAACAGTTTCTGGGTAAACGAAAAGTTGAAGAAGATTGAAGATTGAAAGGTGGAATGAGAGAAATAGAGAAAAAGTGAGATAAGAAGAATTTTGCGATGAATGAGAATTTGGATTTGTGAATGAAGAATGAAGAAGAATTTGAGTATTTATAAGCAAAGGCTTCGATCCTTCAAAAAAAAAAAAAAAAAAAATTTCTTCTTTGTACAAAGAAAATGAAATTACTTATGAAAAAAAAAAAGGAAATTTGAGGTTGTTTCCTTTTTTTTGTTTTTGTTAAGATATGATTGGGTAAAAAAAATGGAAATTTGAAGTTGTTTCCTTTTTTTTTTTTTGGTATATAGATATGATTGGGTAAAATAAATGGAAGTCGATCGACCGTTAGCACTCAACGGTAATAATTTCTATCTCTCTCAAATCTGTCTTGTTTCTTAATTTTGTGATTTCAACGGTAACCCTCCCATTAAATCAGATTTAGTTGTCTTCCGCACAACGGAATTCTTCTGATTAATAAAGTTGCTTAATTTGTTTGTTTTGGGAGTGATGGGGTCTCTTGTTTCAGCAATTTCCAGCAGGTACCCAGGATAAGCTTGTTGAGCAAATTGAAGCAAAAGGTTTTTTATTTTATTTTTGGCTTTAAGTCTATTTGAAATTAAGTCGGTTTCTTCGTTTTTGATTAGGATAATGGGTTTTTTGGTTGTAATTGCAGGATATGAACTCAATGACAATTCTTGTCCTGGGCAAAGGCGGTGTCGGAAAATCATCCACTGTCAATGCTCTTATCTGCGAACAAGTTGTCCGTGTCAGTCCTTTTCAGTTAAGTATTTAGTTTCCATAAAGCTTCACGATGAAATTGATTCTTTTTTTTTTCTTTTGCCGGGATTAAGTATAGTAGTAGTCATTGGAACATACTGATTGGTTTTGTAGGCTGAAGGGTTGAGACCAGTGATGGTATCAAGAGCAATGGGAGGATTCACTCTAAACATTATTGACAGCCCTGGACTTGTCGAAGCTGGATATGTCAATCACCAAGCCCTCGAGTTAATCAAAGGGTCCCTACTACTACTCTTTTGATAAATTTATTCTGCCTTTTTCCATTAATTGACTTGCTTGGATTTTTGTTAGCTCGAGCTCTTCACTGGTGGGATTAGATTGCTTGTTGCATATGGGCTTATTTCATTCGTTTGTTATTAATTTCTTTGTTTATGGGTTTCTGCTTAAATTGTGAGTTATGAGTCTTCCGTTTAGGCTTAACTTCTACTCAATGAGGTTTATTGTTCTGTTCAAGTTGTGTGTGTATGGAAGTTTTTTTTTATAGTTGTATGTGACATCCTTTGTGTTTGATGCTTACTTCACGGATTTTGGGCAGGTTTCTTGTCAACATAACCATAGATGTTTTGCTCTATGTTGACCGTTTGGATGTGTATAGAGTTGATGAGTTAGATAAGCAAGTTGTTCGAGCAATCACCCAAACCTTTGGAAAACAGATATGGTGCAAAACCTTGTTTGTTTTGACTCATGCTCAGTTTTCTCCTTCCGATGAACTTTTCTACGAAACTTTTTCCTCCGAGAGAATCAGATTCTCTCCTCAAAACTATCCGTGCTGGTTCCAAGTTGTTGTTTTTTTTTTTTTGTCGTCAGCTCTACAATTGTTTATGAGCTTCTCTAAATTATGTTCTTTCAACATAAATAGAAAAGAGAACATGAATGATTTCGTTACAAACAACAATAGCTCAACGAACGACATGAAACATTATTTTTAAGAAAAATGTAATTTGACTCTCTCTTTTTTTAAATCTAGAACCCAACGTTAATATATTTATTTTATGCGTTGACAAGAAAATGAAAAATACTAATCAAAGACAACGTGGTAAGCAACTTGATTTATTGTATGCTTGTAAGCTTGTCTCATGACCAACAATTGCTGTAAGAAATTAATTGCTGTGGTGCGAACCGTGTGATGAGCCCACCGACACTGTCCTTAGACGCGCTTCTCTTTTCCAATCATTAATTTCTTTTAGTAATTTTTAAAATGGTCGACAAAAGGAACTTTATTATCGTAAGAGCTACTACTATAATCGTTATCGTTGTAAACTTTTATGAATAGCCTTGTTGATGTTAACCGGGTCTGATTCAGCTTCAGGATTGGTTTAATCAAGGGGTTGAGAAGAATTGGTTTCCGGTTCTGATGCGTGTGATTGAACCGAGAATGAGGAAGCAAAAGGAAACCTTCTTTTCGCGAGAGAGGGTCTTCTGTTATATCAAGAGAGTCTGATATTTAACTCTCTCTATCTTATCTTCTTCTTCGTTGTTCGTTCTTGTATCTAGTGAGAGAGAGAAAGAAAACACCATTGTTGAGAGCTCGAACTTGATTGTAATCTCATCTTTGATATAGTGAATTGCCGAACTGATTCGGCCCCAGACGTAGGCGTTATCACATCGATTCGCTGAACTGGGTTAACAAACTCTTGTGTGCTCTGTTCTTTATCTTTCCTTTCTTGTTTGTTCAAATTGAGCTGATTCGAAGCTCTTGTTGAAGTTTCTGAGTGATTGTGAGGTTAATAGCAGTGATCGATCAAGTCAGTTTCCGTAACAAAGTGGTATCAGAGCTCAGGGTTTCTATAAAAACAGATCGATGGCGACGACGACGAGGGTTGAAATCAAGGTGTTTAATGGTGATAGCGATTTCTCGCTATGGAAGATAAGAATCATGGCTCAGCTCAGTGTTCTTGGTTTAAAGAATAGTCTTCTCGATTCTTCTCTGACGAAAACAGTTCCGCTCACTAAAAGCGAAGAAAAGCAACCAGCTACAGAAGAATCTTCAGAGAAGGAATCTACTCAAACAAAGGAGATTCCAGATCCAGTCAAGATTGATCAATCAGAACAGGCCAAGAGCATCATAATCAACCACATTGGCGACACAGTTCTGAGAAAGGTAAACCATTGTGAGACTGCTGCTGAGATGTGGTCTTTGTTAAATAAACTGTATATGAAAACCTCGTTGCCAAACCGAATCTATGTTCAACTGAAGTTTTATTCCTTCAAGATGATTGAATCTCAAACAATTGATCAGAACGTTGATGACTTCTTGAAGATAGTTGCTGAGTTAGGAAGTTTAGAGATTCAGGTTGCAGAAGAAGTACAAGCAATCTTGATTCTTAATTCATTACCTCTCAGCTACAGTCAGTTGAAGCATACTCTCAAGTACGGTAACAAGACTTTATCAGTTCAAGATGTTGTATCATCTGCAAAATCATTGGAACGTGAATTGGCTGAACTTAAAGATTCTGAGAGAGGTTCATCTACAGTGTTGTACACAACTGAAAGAGGAAGACCAGCTGTAAGGACTCAACAAAAGGGTCCTAAGGGAAAAGGTAGAAGCAGGTCAAATTCAAAATCAAAGCTCACATGTTGGTTTTGTAAAAAGGAGGGACATGTGAAGAAAGATTGTTTTGCAAGGAAAAGAAAGTTTGAGAATGAAGAACAAGGTGAAGCCGGTGTAATTACTGAGAAGCTAGTATTTTCAGAAGCTTTGAGTATTCATGATAATGAATCTAGAGATAAGTGGGTAATTGATTCTGGCTGTACATATCACATGACTTCAAGAATGGATTGGTTTTCCGAGTTTCATGAAGATGGAGCCACAATGATATTGCTTGGTGATGATCACATTGTTGAGTCAAGAGGATCTGGGACAATCAAAGTTAATACTCATGGTGGTTCAATCAGAATGTTGAAAAATGTTAGATATGTTCCAAACTTGAGGAGAAATCTGATCTCTACAGGAACTCTGGATAAGCTTGGTTTTAAGCATGAAGGTGGAGATGGTAAGTTGAGATTCTTCAAAGAGAACAAGACTGCACTACGTGGAAATCTGGAAAATGGTTTATACATTCTAGATGGACATACTGTCTTGAATGAGAATTGCAGTGCAGTTAGCTCTAAAGACCACACTGCTCTATGGCACAGCAGGCTCGGACATATGAGTATAAACAACATGAAGGTCCTCACAGGCAAAGGCCTGATAGAAAAGAAGGACATCCGAGAGTTAAGTTTCTGTGAAAACTGTGTCCTAGGAAAGTCAAAGAAGCTAAGCTTCAATGTGGGAAAACACAACACTGAAGATGCATTGGGTTATGTACATGCTGATCTGTGGGGTTCGCCAAATGTAACTCCTTCACTCTCAGGTAAACAGTACTTCCTGTCTATTATTGATGATAAGACTAGGAAAGTATGGATTATGTTTCTAAAGACTAAGGATGAGACATTTGATAAGTTTTGTGAGTGGAAAGAATTGGTAGAGAATCAGATCAGTAAGAAAGTTAAGGTGCTAAGAACTGACAATGGTTTAGAGTTCTGCAACTCAAAGTTTGATGATTACTGTAAGAAGTCTGGTATAGAAAGGCATCGCACATGTACGTATACACCACAACAAAATGGTGTTGCTGAAAGGATGAATAGAACACTGATGGAGAAAGTTAGATGCCTACTTAATGAATCAGGTCTGGATGAATCATTCTGGGCTGAAGCAGCTTCTACTGCAGCTTATTTGATTAATAGATCTCCAGCCTCTGCAGTAGATCACAATGTACCTGAAGAATTGTGGTTAAATAGAAAACCCGGATATAAGCACCTAAGAAGATTTGGATCGGTTGCCTATGTTCACCAGGATCAAGGAAAGTTAAAGCCTAGAGCATTGAAAGGAGTGTTTCTGGGTTATCCACAGGGGACAAAAGGCTACAAGGTCTGGTTGATTGAAGAAGAAAAATGTGTTGTGAGCAGAAATGTTATATTCAATGAGGAATTAGTCTTTAAAGATCTCAAGACTGATGTTATTGAACCTCAGATTACACATGGAAAAGTACAGTCAGAAGTTAAAGTAGTTACTGATGTTAGTAATACTGTGAAGGAGATTGGAGAAAGTTCTAACTCAGGTGGAGCAGTTCAGGATATCTCAAGTGATTCTGAATCTGGAGAAAATGAAGAAGGTGAACTGCCTACTGTTCAAACAGACCTCAGAGATTATCAACTAGCTAAGGACAGAGCTAGGCGACCTGTTAAGGCACCTGCTAAGTATGCGGATTACACTCAGTTTGCTTTTGCGTTGATTATGGCAGAGGATGTTGACACTGAAGAACCACAGTGTTTTCATGATGCACAGAAAGATAAAGAGTGGGAAAAATGGAATGGTGGCATGTCTGAAGAAATGAATTCTCTGTTAAAGAATGGAACCTGGGACATTGTTGACAGGCCAAAGAATCAGAAAGTGATTAGTTGTAGATGGCTGTTTAAGAAGAAACCTGGAATTCCTGGAGTTGAACTAGAAAGGTATAAGGCTAGGCTGGTTGCAAGAGGCTTCTCTCAAAGGGAAGGTATTGATTATCATGATGTATTTGCTCCAGTCGTGAAGCATATTTCTATAAGGATTCTCATGTCTCTTGTTGTTAATGAAGACATGGAGTTAGAACAAATGGATGTGAAGACAGCATTTTTACATGGAGAACTTGATCAGGAGTTATTCATGGAACAACCTGAAGGGTTTGTGGTAAATCCAGAAAAAGATCAAGTATGCTTACTAAAGAAGTCTTTTTATGGCTTGAAACAGGCACCTCGACAATGGAACAAGAAGTTCAATACGTTCATGATTGATCATGAGTTTGTTAGCAGTGGTCATGATCCGTGTGTCTATGTGAAAGAGGTAAGTCCTGATGATTTTGTCTATCTACTTTTGTATGTTGATGATATGCTGATAGCAGCTAAGAGTATGATAGAAGTAAACAAGATCAAGAGTGATTTGAGTTCTGAGTTTGAAATGAAAGATATGGGTGCTGCAAGTAGAATATTGGGAATTGATATTAAGCGAGATAGAAAGGAAGGAACTCTTGTGTTGTCTCAGTCTGGGTACTTAGGGAAAGTCATTCAGAGGTTTAACATGGAAGAAGCTAAAGTTGTGAGTACACCTATTGGTGCTCATTTCAAATTGTCTGCTGTTAAGTATGAGGATGAGTGTGTTGACACAGAGAAAATTCCATATTCTAGTGCAATCGGGAGTGTCATGTATGCAATGATTGGCACTAGACCTGATGTTGCCTATGCGATTGGTTTACTGAGTCGATTCATGAGTAAACCTGGAGATGTGCATTGGGAAGCTGTTAAGTGGTTGTTGAGATATCTAAAAGGTTCTAAAGATCTTAACCTTGTCTACACCAAAGGAAAAGATTTCAGTATCCAAGGTTTTTGTGACTCTGATTTTGGTGCAGATCTTGATAGAAGAAGATCTATTAGTGGATATGTGTTTACAGTTGGTGGGAATACTGTGAGTTGGAAATCCAGTTTGCAACATATTGTTGCATTATCAACCACAGAAGCTGAGTTTATTGCACTGACAGAAGCAGTAAAAGAAGGAATGTGGATCAGAGGTCTCTTAGAAGATATGGGTTTGAAGCCAGCATTGGCTTCTATCTGGTGTGATTCTCAGTCAGCGATTTGTTTGTCTAAGAATAATGCTTTTCATGAAAGGACAAAGCATGTGGCAACAAAGTTCTATTTCATTCGAGATGTCATTGAAGCTGGAGAAACTGAGGTCAATAAGATTCATACTTCCAGAAATCCTGCAGATATGCTTACTAAAGGCATACCAGTTCACAAGTTTGAGGCAGCTTTGGATTTTCTGAAGTTGCTCAGGTAATCAAGTGAAGAAACATTACAGCTGAAGGTTAAGTTCATGTAAGTGCAATTTACTAGAAGATGAGGAAGCTTAATCAAGGTGGAGTGTTGATGTTAACCGGGTCTGATTCAGCTTCAGGATTGGTTTAATCAAGGGGTTGAGAAGAATTGGTTTCCGGTTCTGATGCGTGTGATTGAACCGAGAATGAGGAAGCAAAAGGAAACCTTCTTTTCGCGAGAGAGGGTCTTCTGTTATATCAAGAGAGTCTGATATTTAACTCTCTCTATCTTATCTTCTTCTTCGTTATTCGTTCTTGTATCTAGTGAGAGAGAGAAAGAAAACACCATTGTTGAGAGCTCGAACTTGATTGTAATCTCATCTTTGATATAGTGAATTGCCGAACTGATTCGGCCCCAGACGTAGGCGTTATCACATCGATTCGCTGAACTGGGTTAACAAACTCTTGTGTGCTCTGTTCTTTATCTTTCCTTTCTTGTTTGTTCAAATTGAGCTGATTCGAAGCTCTTGTTGAAGTTTCTGAGTGATTGTGAGGTTAATAGCAGTGATCGATCAAGTCAGTTTCCGTAACAAGCCTTTACTAAAATTTTTGAATATTTAAATCTATCATTACCCTAAAGAAATTTCTACAAGTCTGTCCAATAGACTAGTTTTACAAGGTTTCTTGATTTTTTCCACGGAATTTATGAAGAAATTGCATTTTTTTTTTTTTTGGGTCGAAACAAGAAATTGCAGAGTCACTTGCGAATGAAACAACATGAAATTACATGGACCTTACAATGGGCTTGCTAGGTGTTTTGCTAAAAGAATTTTCTGTGGTGTAGAAAAACCATTGGTTCACGTAAAGACAATAATAAATTAACTAAATAATAAATAAATAAAACAATACTGCCAAAAAAATAAGGAAATTATAAAATCTGAAAAGATCTCTTCGGAATTCGAAAGAACCCTGAGAAAACCCAAATGCAAAGCCATCAGAATCGAAGTAGGCTCAGCTTAATCCTACGGTCCAGATTCATTCCTTCTTTATCATCACCACTCTCTTTTATCGTCGTCTTCGCTGCCGTTCCTCTTCCGATCTACTTTTCCGGTCTACTCCCATCTTTCTCCGGCAGAACTAACAACAAGGCCGTTTCAAATATGGTGCGTCGCTCTTCTTCCTTCTCGAGTTTCTACTTCTCTTTATTAATATTTGTTTTATTTCATTTGATCTTATCCTTCTTAAAAACTGAAGAAGCTTATCGTCGATTGTGATTGTGCAGAGACTAACCTCGAACTTAGCTTCAATGGCGGAACCGAATATTTCTTGTACCACTTTCAATATCTTGGCTCCGATTTATAAAAGAGTTGATCAACAGGTTTGTTTGATTTCCATTTATATCGGAATTTCGCATTTCGATGACATTGATTTGATTGATTGATTTGATTACAGAATCAGAGCATTCGAGAGAGTGATTTTGGCGCTCTTTGGTTTGGTAGGAATCAGAAGATTTTAGATTTGTTACTCCATGAACGTTCTTCAGTTATCTGTCTCCAGGTAATTAATAATTACAATAATTGCCATTCTTAGAATAGAAAGTCAAGTTGACTTTTTTTTTTAAGCTGAACTCTTCTTAGCAATTTGTTCACTGTGTTATTAATTAGGAAGTTTGGGTTGGGAATGAGGAACTGGTGAAGATGTACCACGAACGGCTTGGCTCTGCTGGCTACACTATTTTCGAGTTGGCTAGAACCAATGGTCGTGGTGATGGTATGATTCTTGATATGTTTCTTCTTCTTCTTCTTTGTATGATCCTTGGTATGTCTCATTTATATGTCTTTCTTATAGGTCTTTTAACTGCCATCCATAAGGACTACTTTAAACTTGTAAATTACCGGGAGCTGCTCTTTAACGATTTTGGAGATCGTGTTGCTCAGCTCTTACACGTCAAATCAGTTGTTCCCTTCCCGCTGAATGGGAAGCAAGATGTTCAACAAGAAGTTATTATAGTGAACACTCACCTGTTGTTTCCTCATGACTCTAGTTTGTCTATTGTAAGATTGCATCAGGTTGGTCATCTTTCCTATTGTTTTGCTCTCTTGAGTCCTTTTTTACCTTTAGATTTTTGTGATAGTTTAGTTTGATTTATCTCTGCTTTCTTGTAACAGGTTTACAAAATTCTTGAATATCTGGAAGCTTACCTAAAGGAAAATAAACTTAATCACATGCCCATTATTCTCTGCGGGTTAGCTTTCTGGTCTTTAGAGAGTCTTGAGCTTATGTTCCTTCACCAGTACAATGTAATCACAGAATTTTGGATTGTGCTGATTTCAGTGACTGGAATGGAAGCAAACGTGGGCATGTCTACAAGTTTTTGAGATCTCAAGGGTTTGTATCATCATACGATGATGCTCACCAGTATACCGACAGTGATGCTCATAGGGTACACATTTTTTACAAACTTTTTATTTCCAGCCTCAGTGTCATTAAAACGACACATCCTTATCGGTCTTTCTTCTTCCTTTTTTGTATTCAGTGGGTTAGCCACAGAAACCACAGGGGAAACATATGCGGAGTTGATTTCATATGGCTCTGTAACCCTAGCGATTCAAGAAAACCATTGAGAACCAGTTGGGTGGAAGCTGTTTTCAGCATTATCAAGGTGAGAGATCTTCAGAATCTACCATACCACGTCTGTTTAAGATTGTGCCACATCGTCCTGATTTTTCTTTTTCCTCAACTGATAATTTTCATGTCCATTTTGTTTAATTCTTGATGGTTCTTCCAGTATCAACTCCACAAAGCTTCCATAGCCGAGGGCGATGCCTTTGCTTTTCTTGGGGGAAATAATCGCAGTGATTCACTAACCTACCCTGACTTTTGCCAAGCACTTCAAAAGGTAAATTCAATTATCCATCCACAAATGCTGACAAAAAGTTTAATTTTGCAAATTCTAATTGAGATTTGACTCTTCTGGAAAAAAGTTGTTGTGTTCATCTAGAGACTTTCACTTATCATAACACTCGATAAGGATCACATAAGTTCTTTCATATTCTCACAATGTGTTCAAGGAAGAACTTTGGCGGTAGACTTATAATGACATAAAACGTATCATATTGTGGCAGGTAAATCTAACGGGTATGCCACATGGACTTAGCTTCCAAGAGACAAAAGAGCTATGGGTTCGAGCTGATCTTGATGGAAATGGTGTCTTCGACTATGAAGAACTCAAGGTAAATTGATATAAAACCAATTGGCGCAAAAATGAAATCACTAACCGATAAAATGCAAGGGTTTCATCAGTATAAACTAATCACGCGTTGTTATGGAATGCCAGAACATTTGGAACATGACGGTGGTGAACCAACCTGGAAACTGCAAAGAGAGTGTAATGGTGGAGAGTAAGAAAGATGAAGAAGAAGTTAAGGAAGATGAAGAAGAAGCAATTGGATTGAAAGTGAATAAAGCGGTTTTATTTCCGCAAGAAGCAGAGAGAGGATTGTGGCCGGAGAATTACAATCTCTCCGATCATGCTTGTCTCACCGTACAATTCTCTCCGGTCAAAATGCTCTGTAGCTAAGTTTTTTCTTTTCTTACCATGCTCTTTGTAAACGTAAAGAAGCAGAGAAGTTGTGATTTGCGGTGAGGAGTTTACAAACCTTTGTAGTTTGTATAGTTTTTGAGATAAGATGATAAACCTTTTTTGTAATAGCATCACTATTTATATATATATATATATATATATATTGTTTATTGATTGAATCGATTTTTAGTGATATAATTTTTTTAAAAGCTTAGTTCAAATAGATGGATTTTAGTTTCGATAATTTTGTTTTGTGAACTAAACTAAAATCCATCTACATCAAACAGCGAGACCCAACAGAGAAAACTAGCTTGGAGGTTGTCTTAAGTAATTACTCGAAAAAAATAACTATTATTACAATTAATAAAAAGAGCATGTACATTTGAATTTAACACTTTTTGGGAAAATTAAATTTGGCAAGAGTTTACATTAGTGGATGTAACATTACTGTAGTTACAAACATTAAGGTCTAGATTTATAATGATGAATATATTTTTCTTATAACTCATTTATAGGCTCCACTAGAATATACACCAAAGCGGTTTAGTAAATGGTACTTTTGATTGAAAATTTTCTTATGAGTGTACAAGTATGAGAAGTTTAGAAACCTTTGTATTTGATTTTGCATAGTTTGAATTTTGAGCCAATAAGATGGGATTTAAGTTTTAATGATTTTCAGAATACGGTGTCGTGTTGGTCTCTTACCCAGTGCCGTGGCAAATCACAGTTAATTTCATGAAAATTGAAAACGAGAACATCTGAAACAGCGAATCCAACAGAGAGAAAAAAGCTCTACGCTTTTCGAAATTAAAGAAATTTGGAAAAAGGGTTGACTTTTTAGTTGTTGGAGTTCGTCGTGGTGACTATAAAGGTGAGTGCTTTTCCATGAAATTGCTTCAATTTCTATCACTCCTTCGTCTTCGGATACTCCTTCAGAAACTTAATGTTCTAACTTTATTCCAGAAATGGATCACTCTTTTTTCCATGAAAGTAGTCAACTTTGTTTGATTATCCAGAAATTTAATTGTCCTGTTTCTTGTTGTTTATTTCAAACAGAGACGACTCTCATCGGAATCAAACGTTCTGAGATTTATCTTAGGGTATTTACAAGATCCATGCTTTTCGAATCATTTGATTACAAGATCCATAGATTCTCAAAAAGGCATTAGAAAATGGCAATGGCACCAGTTATAAAGCTGGTTTTAGGCTCAATTGCATTTGCCATTTTCTGGGTATTAGCAGTGTTTCCCTCTGTACCATTCTTACCAATTGGTCGAACCGCCGGTTCTCTATTCGGTGCAATGCTAATGGTTATCTTCCAAGTGATTACCCCTGAACAAGCTTATGCAGCCATTGATCTTCCAATCCTTGGCCTTCTCTTTGGTACAATGGTTGTTAGTATATACCTTGAGAGAGCTGATATGTTCAAGTACTTAGGCACATTGCTCTCATGGAGAAGCAGAGGACCTAAAGATTTGCTGTGTAGAGTCTGTCTTGTTTCCGCGGTTTCAAGCGCTCTTTTCACTAATGATACATCTTGTGTGGTTTTAACTGAGTTTGTGTTGAAGATTGCTAGGCAAAAGAACCTCCCGCCTCATCCTTTTTTGCTCGCTTTAGCCACAAGTGCCAATATCGGTTCTTCTGCTACTCCTATTGGGAATCCGCAGAATCTTGTTATCGCGGTTCAAAGCAAGATTTCGTTTTGGGAGTTTCTTCTTGGTGTTTTTCCTGCGATGATTGTTGGTGTTACAGTCAATGCTTTGCTTCTTCTTGGTATGTATTGGCGATTGTTGTCAGATCATAAGGACGAGGAAGAAGAAGAAGAACAAGAAAATGTGAATTCTGAAGTTGTTGCAGAAGAAGATGTAACATCTCATCGGTTTTCGCCAGCTACATTACCGCATCTTAGCTCTTTCAGGTCCGAAGAATTGAACTTGAGAATGGATCCCGAGACGCTCAGAAACAGAGCGGTTTCGCCGGGTGAGAGCGAATTAACAAGCCGCGTTTCAAACGCGTCAAGAGAGCAACAACAAATGGACGCAGAGTCTCAAGGAGAGGAAGGCAATAACAACAACAATATGTTCCAAACCAAGAAATGGAGAAGAGTTTTATGGAAATCAAGTGTTTATTTAATCACTTTAGGAATGCTAATATCTCTGCTTATGGGTTTAAACATGTCGTGGACAGCAATTACCGCGGCTCTAGCTCTCGTCGTTCTTGATTTCAAAGACGCAAGGCCGTCTCTTGAGAAGGTAAAACCAAATTTTTTAAAGATGCAAAATCAACTATAGATCTTAATGAAAATTTTGAGTTTTTGTTATGGTTATCAGGTATCGTATTCGCTTTTGATCTTCTTTTGCGGAATGTTCATAACCGTTGATGGATTCAACAAAACCGGTATCCCTACCGCTCTGTGGGATCTAATGGAGCCATATGCCAAAATCGATCAAGCCAAAGGAATCGTGGTTCTAGCACTTGTGGTTCTTGTCCTTTCCAATGTAGCCTCCAATGTACCAACCGGTAACGCTCATTATCCTTAAAACCAAACATGTTTTGTTGCCTCAACAAACAAATTCAGACTTGACTCAACTTTTGGTTAAATTGTGTGCAGTGCTTTTGTTGGGAGCAAGAGTGGCGGCATCAGCAGCGGCAGGTGAAGAGGAGAAGAAGGCATGGTTGTTGCTTGCGTGGGTAAGCACGGTGGCTGGGAACTTGACTTTGCTTGGCTCAGCAGCAAACCTAATAGTGTGTGAGCAAGCTCGTAGAGCAGTGAGCCATGGCTACACTCTCACTTTCACTAAACACTTCAAGTTTGGTTTACCTTCTACACTCATCGTCACTGCCATTGGTCTCTTCCTTATCAAGTAAACTCATTGCTTCATTCTGTATGTATCTTTTGTAAAGGAATATATTCATTTCAAAAATTCATAGTATCCGTATTTGTAAGTTGTAACTTAAAAGGAAAAATAAGTTATGGCAACTATGGGTGATTAATGAATGGTATACTACATTTTCAGATTTTTCACATTTTGAAGACGTGTTTCTAGTAATCCATTTTTGAGAATATATATCTACATTTTTTTTTATTTTTTTTGGTTAAAGGGTTACTAATTTACTATTATCTTATATATACGGTTGACCTATTTAAAATTTAACTAGCAATAATAATAATAAATGAAGGTATAACTAAAAATATTTAAATGTCATTAATATAGTAAAATGAGTTTTGTAGCATTTAGTTATGACCTATTTATTATTCAACATAAATTAAACTCTATGAATCTTAAGTGTTTGTGTTGTTTGACCATTAGACTATTCCACGGATACACTGTCATTTTGTTATACAAATCAAGTTCATATCACTTCGAGAATTCTTTGCTAAAAAAAACAAAAAATGTTATCAAAATAACACACATTAGGTTTATTAGTAAACTAATTGCGACAATCATATAAAGAATCTCCTCATCAAGTGATTCGTCGCTCACTCTGCATATATAGAGGTATATGTATATATATATATATATATATATATATATATATATATATATTTCTATGCTTATCCACATTAATTGGATGCGTATGCCAGCCAACTCCTTTTTTCCCTACGCCTTCGACGAAGTTTCCTGAATACAAACGTGGTTTACTTTTTCTAATCGTATCTGTGTTTTTGTTTTTTACATAAATAATGGACATTGTCGTTGTCTTGTTGACGTTAAACAAAAGCTAGTTCTATATATTCCCAATGGCTACAAAATTTAATAAAGGGAAACATGTTTGCTTTTTAATGTAATTTTCATATTACATGTTGAGAGTAACTAATGTCACAACTCACATGATATAACTGCGATATTAATATTAATAAGAAATATATGTCACTATATGTCAATCTTTGATCAAAATGCAACTCGCGAATGCCCTCTTACCTTTTTCCTATTAAAAGCAAAAAGTCACAAAGTAAGAAATTTTGTGGGGTTTTCATTTTTGCATTTTCAATATAATACCCTTTATCAAAAAAAAAAAAAAGTTGTGGGGAAAACTTAGTCTTATACATGATTCAAAGATCGGTTTCGAGATTTTTTAAAAAAATTGTGAATAAAAAAACCAGAAAATGTGAATATTCCTAGTCGTGAATGGAGAATATAAGGCGGTGATAAAGTAACGCATTAATCAGATTACCAAAAAAAAAAAGTAACGCATTAATCAAAGATATATAGCATGTTAAAAGTTCGTTCAGCTTTTGTGGTTGCTTTGACTCCAATAGGCCCAGCTTTAGCTACATGCCTAAATGTCGCTTATTTTATCAACTTCTACTACTTTATTTTATTATTTTACAATCTTTGAAATTTAGGATGTGAATGGAAAGCATAGTCAGAGTGAAAAAATAGAATAAAAACCAATTACCATCACTTACTTTAATATTGATCCAATCAAGAAAAATAATAGTTTCAGTTGGTTTTTTTTTTCAATTACTTAAATCAAGAAAAATAAAATTATTCTAAAACCACAAAGAACACTTTTCGTCCTTCTCGGAACGTTTAACTTGCAGAACAACAACCATAGAGAAATATCTTTGCTGCATTTTGATATTTTTTATAAAAAAAAAGAAAAGAAAAGAGAAAACAAGCTATATTAACAATTAGATTAATTAAAAAAAAAACAATTAGAATAATTGTTCATAACCTATAAAGAGAAAGTGAAGTATGTATGCCAAAAATATGCGATGATTTAATTTTAAAAAGAGATAAGTATAAAAGAAGGGTCAATTAAGCTTTAGTTAAGTGGGGTCATTAAGATGCTAAGATCCAAGTGCCAACCATGTGATCTTGGTGGGTCTTGCCCTTCGTCATAGTTGACGTCATTATAATTAGTTTGTCCCGCCTTTCGTCATAATCGACGTCATCAAATCTAATCGCATGTCTATATAATAAACACAAACACCACTTCGTCTTCCTCAGATCACTAAACTTGCAGAACATCGACCATGGGGAAAGCTCTCTACTACATAATCTGATCTTTCTTTTTTTGTTTTTTCTCTGTAATTTTTTAATCTGAAACTTTTATCGCTGTCGGAAAATGGTGAATCCAATCGGTTACAGATTCCGTCCGACCGACGAGGAGATCATCGACTATTACCTCCGACCAAAAAATCTCGATAGTGACACGAGCTATGTCGATGGAGTCATTAGCACTGTCGATATCTGTAGCTTCGATCCTTGGGATTTACCTTGTAAGTCTATTTTTTTTTACTAAACACACGAATTTACGACTGTTTAGGACATCGGGGTAATAATGTCTGATTTAGGGATTTTCCCTCCTTTTTTTTTCTTTCCCGGCAGCCCAGTCGAAGATCAAATCGAGCGATCCGGTTTGGTATTACTTTGGTCTTAAGGAGAACAAATACAACAGAGGTGGTCAACAGAGAAGAAAAACGAAATCTGGGTTTTGGAAGAAGACTGGAGTGACCATGAATATCACTCGAAAGAGAGGAAATCGCGAAAAGATCGGTGAGAAAAGGGTTTTGGTGTTTCAGTTTAGCAAAATCAACGGTGGATCCAAGTCCGATTGGGTTATGCACGAGTATCACGCTACCTTCTCTTCTCCTAATCAGGTCAATTCTTCAATTCCAATTTTTTAGGGTTTTTGTTTTTTTCTTTAGGTTTCGAATTGATTGCTTGTAATAGTGATTTGATTGATTTACCAATTATGGTTGAGTTGATTGATTTCACTGTTTGATTTTGAACAGAAGATGATGACTTATACAATCTGCAAAGTAGAGTTTAAGGGTGAAGAGACAGAGCTTTCTTCTTTTTCATCTTCTTCTGCTGGTAGTCAAATTGAGAATACTCACTCTTTAATCCCTCATGATGTGAACAATTCTGAGGTGACTCAGTCTTTAATAATCCCTCATGATCTGAACAATTCTGGAGCACTCAGTGCAGTGACTGAGGTGAGTCTCGAATCTTTCTCATATCTCACACACACATATAGTTATAGAGAATCTTACAATCACTTGATTTGTGTTCTTTCCTTTTTCAGGGATCCTCGTTTCACAGCCAAGATTTACAGAATCCACCTCAGTCTAGTGGCTTTCTTGATGCTCCACTCGTTGATGCAAATCCACCGAGTGAGGAATGGGAAGACTGGTTGGTCGATTATGAGCCGACGAATATTGTGCTTATGCAAGATGATCGCAACGATTACAGACCTCAAAAGTCACTGACTGGTGTCTTCACTGACTATAGCAGTGATGATAATCATTCTGATTTGATATCTGCCACAACAGTAAGCATAATCTTTACTATGTGCCTTGATAATCCTCTGTTTTCAGATATACCACAAAGCTAAGTTTTGTTTCATACAACAGAATTCTATTGAAACTTCGAGCGCTTGTGATAGTTTTGGCAGCTCAAATCATCGCATAGACCTGCAGGAATCTTCTAACTCAACAATCGAGTTAGTGTCTCTAACTCAAGAGGTGAGCTTTATTATATCTCTCAGTTCACTATAGGACAAACAATCCCTAATGCTACTATGTGCCAACACTCACAACTTTTTGGGTTCTTTGATATGGTTTTCAAGGTGAGCCAAACTATAGGAACCAGTATTGATACATCCGAGAAGAAGAAGAATAAATCTTATGATGGTGCGCAAGGGGCTGAGATTGGAGAGCATAAGTTGGATCAAGAGAAGATCAAGAACAAAAGAGTTTGTTTCTTTTACAGGATGATACAAAAATTCGTCAAGAAATTTCACATATAACATGATATCAGTGAATGAGATACAGAACACCTTTTGTTCTTTTCAAATTTGTATACAAGTATATGTTATGTATGTACATGTTTTGTAACATTTCCATATTCTATGTATTGTGCTTTCATATATATATATAAAAAGAGTGGTGATTTGTGATAAGAGAAGACCAAGTTGTATCATTTCAATTGACAGCTAACACATACAGAATGGTCAAATTTTCTTTGACGTAGCAATCAAAATCTACTCCTCTGGTCCTACCTAAAATCCCACTTCACGTTCTATACAAAAAGGAAACAAAATATTATATCAAATCAAAACACTTAACTTTAGTAATGTCAAGTGTCTCTTTTAGACTCCATCATATGAATGTATAGTATATACCACGACATGAGTGTCATGTTCATTTATGTATATGTTTAATGTTTAGGTGAGTCCAAAGCCCATATTAGACTTATGCTAACTTTGATTTTTCTTCCTCTTTTTTAGATTCTTGTTTACTTTAGCAATCTATCCAGATTTTTAAATATTAATATTTTATTAGAAATTTGGAAAATTTAAAACAAAATTAAAGGAAGCTAAACTTCCAACAACTCAACTCAAAGAGGTGTGTTTTTCTTTTTCATTTTTTGGATAAAGTTTAAAAATTGGTGATCCAGCGGTCTCCCAATGGGAGAAAATAGCCACGTGTACGGACAAAACACCACGGAAAACTTAAACGTGAGACGACAACTTTTAAGGAAATATTTTTTTCTCTGCCGACGTTTACCAAATGAAATTCCTTTGGCGTTTTATTAATTAAAACAATTACATTCAAATACTGAAATACACTAGTACATGTTTGTTTGATAGTGGTAGGCCAGGTAAAGTGATTGGCCCCTAAAAATGTAACGTGATTGGGCCACGTTGAAGCATCAAATTACAGGCGCGCCTCCCTTTCTTTTCAACTAAGGCTCAGTCACTTTCAACTGCTTCGAGAATTCTAAAACATGAATGGCTATTTGATGCAATTTTAAATAAATAAATGTTCGCAAAGCAGTTTTGCTACTCTTAGCCTCTTAGCTAAATGATTTCAGATTTAATTCGATTGCTGAAGAAACCAGCTCTCTTGTTCTTGATAATCAAATATTCAAGCTTGTGGATAAGACTCAAGAGTATCTATTTCACTATACTAAAAGTATACATTGTGTGTTTTTTTTTTTTTTTTTGTCATCTAGGGAATATTATTGATGAAATGTAAGTCTCATACAAACATCATCAAAACAAGCCAATAAAAAGCAAAGCTGGCAAGTTCCATAAACTAAAGCCCTAAAAGAAGGGAGACATAGCCCTAACAACATGGAGACAAACAGTGAGACTTAAACTAATAGAAAACAGCTCCAAAAGGGAAATAAAATGACATCTAAACACTAAAACTGAGCCAAAGAACTAGAGAGACTCCCACCAAGCTTCCCATAAAACCATTTGACATCGGAGAGCACCAATAAGACCGGAAGAGCCACGAAACTGCAATCAAGCTAGCTAGCGACACCGTAGACAAACCAGTTGACAACTCCGACAGGAATGAAAAGCAGGAACAAACTAGACCAAAGACCAGAAACAAACACTACCAAGCCACACTGGTCATCCGAAGCAACGAAAACAGATTAGGGACAAAGGGATACCCTTGCAATCCAGCTGGAGACAAGCTAAATAAGACCAACAGTTCTTACACGCGGACCCTCGTCGACCCAAAATTAGCCACCTACAGACATAAAACTGGTAAGCTCCTCGCAAGAGAAGAACTGAAGGACGAACCCATTGCAATGCCTTGAACCTAACTCCAAGACCACAAGGAAGCTCAGAGAAAAGCTAGTAGATGACTTCGCAACAAAATACCATCCGAATGGCGAACACCAAGAGAGAACCTAGCCCAAATCGCACCAACGAACAAACAACAAGACCCAGCAGAGAAGAAGCGCAGAGATGCAAAATCAAAACCCCAAAACAGAGCAAAGAAGACTTGCGCAAACGACAACAACCCTCATAAACTCTGAGCAAGCCAAATCCACCGATTGAAGCCTCACAAACCCTAACATAAACCTACCACTAGCACACCCAAACAGAGAACGAAAACAGCCAGAAAAATTAGAACCGAAGGTACCTGAAGAAAAACAAACCGAGAAATTAGATGTCAAACAAGGACCCACGCCGTTGATCTGCCGAATCCAAAGAGCCCAAGCCGTAACAGCCACGACTTAAAACACCACAGATCCTTCACGGGAGCAAACGAAGAACTAACGCAACACCACCGAAACCAACAACGGGGAGACGTGAGCCACCAAACTCAGAATTGATGAACTCCAAACACCAAACAGAGAACTTCCAACCTCCAAGGCTCGAACGAAAATCTCCGATGACTGCACACTATGCCGAAAGGAAAGGAAGGCTAGACACAAGGGGGAATCCGGCGGCGGCATCAAGGGCACACCACACCGCCGGATTCAAGACGGAGACGACGAAGAGAAAGTAGATCTACTTTTTCGATTTTTCACTTTATCGCACCTGAACCGGGTTTTGTCTTATTAATGACATTGTGTGTTATTTGTGGTAGAAGACGGATAAAGAAATAAATAAATGTATATAATATGTGCATGCGCTTACTACTATTCAAATGTAGAGGAATTATGTTAGGTTTTATCAATAAGCTTTAAATGTAATCTCTAGTTACGTTATAGTATGACAAAAAGAATAATGGCCCCACCTCTATTTGACTCTTCTTCATCCATCTCTACTACTCTTAGGTGCATCCAAACTTTCAATCCTATTAATTTATTTTATTTAATTTATAATGCTTAAAGTTCGAACCCCATAATATATTAAGAAACTTTTAGTGCTGATAAACTTTGATACATAATATATATATATATATTTAATTTGAATGTCGACAAATCTCTTTTTTTTTCTGACAAAGCTCTTTGTTGTTTCCATCATATGCAAACATATATACAACACGTAATCTTGAGGTTTAAGTTCAAAGTTCAGACCCCATTAGGCAAAATTATTGCTAACTTTTACTTTCTTTTTTTCTTTTTGAGGCATAATGGAAGAAAGTGTAGTTATAATTCTATATTTTTCCAGAAATCAAATCCGCTTGAATTTGGCTCAAAGTGCGCAACACTTTTTCAGAGATATTACTCTATACTCTTATAAAATCGTCAAAGGAAACACCCAAAATCTAAAAGAAAAGGTCTTACTTAAGTCAAAAAATTTCCATCTAAACAAGCAATTGTAGATCATATAATTTCGATATCAGGAATTTTCTTATTTATATATAGTTTGGTAGACACATTTATATCCAAAGAATTTATGAGCAGATAATCTATTTAAAAATCGATGAAAAGTAGATTTTATAGCCATTTCTTATTTGTGAGTCCCACGTCTTGATTAAAAAAATAAAAAGTGTGTTGATCAAAACAAACGATCATGGAGAAAAAGCTATATATAAATCCCTATTCGAATACATGGTTTGACTGGTTAGCTTAATGCTGATTTATTGATGTAAATACATACATAAATAATGAAACTTTTTGTTCTTAATGTATAAATTATGTGTATGTATGTATTTGTGTTAGAACATTGATCACTGATAAACAAATAGGTGGATAGGTGCATGCGCCTACTACTATCCAAATGTGTGGAAATAGGAATATGTTAGATTTTATTATTTTGCTTTTATTGTAATCTCTGATTTCCTTATATGACAAAAATAATGGTCCACCTCTTTTTGACTCTTCGTTATCAATATCAGTCAGTTTCCAACCCTACCTTAAGATATAGATATATATATCTATATATAAAATATAAAATATAATTCTGATGAACTTTGATACATATTATATTAAATTTGTGAATGTCGAAAAGTTTCTTTTTTAGTTTCCATCACTGTAACACACATGCAATCTTGATGTTTAAGTTGAAAGTTCAAAACCCTTAGGCAAAATTATTGCTAACTTTTACTGATCTCTCTAGCTTTTTTTTTTTTCTTTTTTTTTTAGAGGCATAATGGAAGAGAGTGTAATTATAAATTCTATGCTTTCCCAGAAATCTGATCTGCTTGAATTTGGTTCATAATGCTGATTGCTGAAAATGTATTGTTTTAGAGAATTAGTCTATAGTCGTATAAAATTATCTTTAAAGAAACATCATAAATCTATAATTTAAAAAAAAAAAAAAAAATCTGGTAACGCCTTCTACGAAGCTTCCAATGCGTCGTATATAGAGATACATTTTGACTTTGTTATCATATCTATGTTTTTTGTTTCGACATAACTAATGGACCATCGACGTTCGCTGATTAGATGCTCGTTCTGTATTTACAAAATGGGCCAACAAAATATAATAAAGGGAAACATCAAACATCTTAAAGAAATAATTTCAGAGTAACGTGTTGGGAGTATCACAGATGATGATGAAAATAGACGTCATTATTTGATTAAAATTATGCAAAAGTACAACTTGCACTTGCAAATCCCCATTTCCCCTCCTTTTCTGATTAGAAATTAAAAAAAAAAAAAAAAAAGTTACAAGGCAAGAGAACTTGTGGGTGGATATCTTCGTACTCATGAATTAAATAAAGATTGGTATGAACAATAAAGCAATTTACATATTGTATATATTTATTCTTCATGACCCGCGATATATACATCGACTACTAGTGACTTAAAAAAAAAAAAAAGGTTATAAAGAAACGTGCGAGGGTGCCACGTATTTACCAGTCCAATTTTTGAAGTTTTGAACTCGTAAAAGTCTAAAGCCCTTTGATTGTTTTAGCGTATCGAAAACGTCTGCCATCGTTTTAAATAATTTTGTTTTTATTTTTGGAATTTGATAGAATCTCCCGCATATATAAAAAAAAACCCCTTACGTGTTTCTCCAAAGCAGAAGAGCGAGAATGGACAAAGCTCTCTACTTCATCATCATACTCTGATATCTTTCTCTTCTTTTTCTTTTTATTTATTTTTTCCTTTCGTTTTTCGCTCTCGAGAAATGAAGTATCCTAAAGGTTTACGATTCCGTCCGACCGAAGAAGAGATCGTCGACGATTACCTCCGGCCAAAAAATGTCGATAATGACACGAGCCTTGTCGATGAAGCCATTAGCACAGTCACTATATGTGACTTCGATCCTTGGGAGTTACCTTGTAAGTCTTTTACGATTTTTACTTCTTCACTGTTGTATCGAATCGAATCATCGGCTAATTTCTGATTTTACCTCTGTTTTTATTTTTTTCCGGTTCCCTTAGCTCAGTCGATGATCAAGTTGAAAGATCACGTTTGGTATTTCTTCAGTCGCAAGGAGAACAAATATGAGAGAGGTGAGCGACAGATGAGAACAACGAAATCTGGGTATTGGAAGATAACTGGACAACCCAAACCTATCATTCAAAATGGCCAAATGATTGGTCATAAAAGGATTTTGATGTTTTACTTTGGTAAGACTCCTAACGGATCTAAATCAGATTGGGTTATGCATGAGTTTCACCTTCTGTCTCCTAATCAGGTACTCTGTTTTTGTGTCCTCTGTTTTTGTCCTAATCAGATTGTGAGTTTACTGATTTCCCTTTTTTTGGATACAGATTACGACTTACACAGTCTGTAAAGTAACGTTTAAGGGTAACAAGAGTGAACTTGAGCAAATCCTCTCTTTAATCCCTCCAATGAATAATCTTGGAGGATTGAGTTCAAGAGCTGAGGTGGGTCCATGTCAAAAAAATTTATCATTTTTTTCTTCAAAATCATATTGATTACAGGATCTGATGTGGGTCAATGTTAAAACTCGTCATTTGTGTTCTTCCTTTTCTCAGGGACCACCGTTTGAATTACAGAATCCACCTCAGTTTTCTGACTTTCCTGATGAGGATGCACTAGACAGGCTTTTCGAAGATATCTTAAGTGATGATTTCAATGGCTTGTTGGATGATGATGATGAGGAGAGTAAGATTGTTTCTATGGACGAGGATCGCAGCAACCACATACCTAAAAAGGCAATCACCGGTGTCTTCAGTGGTTATAGCAGTGATGATAGTGATTCTGATCCCATCTCTCTATCTCCAACAACAGTAAGCATATTTTTTTACTCTGTTTCTTGAGACTCCTCTGTTTTCATTTTTTTTTTTTTTTTTTTTTTTCATTCGACAGACTTCCATTCAAACTTCAAGCCTTTGTGATAGTTTTGGTAGTTCAAATCATTGCATAGAACACAACACAGACCTGCAAGAATCTCCCAACTCCACAATCAAGTTAGTGTCGATGACTCAAGAGGTGAGCTTTATTATCTCTCTTTCTCTGAGACAAACAATCTTTAGTTCTTCTAATCATACTACTTTGTGCCACCACTCACAACGTTTTGGGTTCTTTGATATGATTCAAGGTGAGCAAAACTCTGGACAAGAAGGAGGATCTTTATGCTGATGTCCAAGACACTAAGATTGGAGAGTATCAAATGGGTCAAGAAGATATGATCAAGAACAAAAGATCTGGTTTCTTTTACAGGATAATACAAAGATTCAAGAAAATTCAGCTGTGTTCTTCTATCTAAAGAGCATGATATCGCTAAATGAGATAATAACACTTTTTGTAGTTTCCAGATTTGTACAAGTATAAGTATTGTAATATCTTGTGTTGTAACTTTTCCACATTATATACTCTCCTTATATATAAAAAGTGAAAATGTGATAACTGTATCATTCCAACTAATACAAGTATACAATACAACTATCAAAATGGTCAGAGGCAGATGGTTAAATTCACTTGGAATTAATTAACCTTTACTTAAACCTAACCCCCACAAAAAAAAAAAAAAAAAAAAAAAAAAAAAAAAAAAAAATCGGATTCAACAAAAGAAAACAAGAATAAATATCAAATCAAGATAATTAACCTTTTAGTAATGTCAAGAGTATCTCTTTTGGTCTTTTTAGTCTACATCATTTGTGTACCACGTGCATGTTGATGTTTAAGTTCAAACCTTATTTTAGACTTATGCTAAGTTTTACTTTTTATTCGTCTTTTCTTTTGATAAGTTTTTTTTTCTTTTCTTTTCTCTTATTCTTCTTCTTCTTCCTCTTTTACGATTATTTTTACAATATCATCATTTGTAAACAAATATTTGAACCATAATTCTTTTAGTACATATATACTTTAGCAATCGAGCTAAGCTAAAATCATATAACAAATAAAGCTGCTTTAATTTATGAATATTTTATCTAAATTCTTGACCAAAAAAAAAGACGGATATTTCTTTAAAAATTTGCATAAAAAAGAGCAGAAATACCAAAAACCTGTCTCACTCGACGTCAAACTTTATAATTTTAAAAGGCACTTCTTGATTATTTAAGAAAATGACAGATTTTTTTAAGAAAAAGTATAATAACAAAACAAGCCAATATCTGAATTCTCAACCAATGACATTAAACTTTACTCATTTTTGGTCGTTCTGATTCTGAAATTGAGCTTAGTCCAGATCAAGTTACTGCTATTCTTAGTGTTCAATTTTGAGTATCATTTCCAGTACGTCGGTGATGAATATACGTTAAACGAAGAAATATGGAAAACGAGTTAGGGTTATTGGAAAGAAACTGGATCCAACACACCAATCATTGGTAAGTGGAAAAGAAGTAATGTTGTTAAGATTGGTGAGAAGAATGTTTTGGTTTTTTCACTCTTATGAAAATCCCAATGAATCCACCAACTTCGATTTGGTAATGCACGTTTTTGCCTCCCGATCAGGTAATAATCATTGGGCCGTAATTGTCAACTCTGCCTATTAGCCCCAATTCAGCCCTAAAACCATACGCAATTTTAGGTTTTTTGGTACTACTGAATTGCCACTAATAACCACTTTGGTTTAGGGGCTATGCGTTTGGTATGAAGTATTCCACCTGGTTTAGCAATTAATCGTTTAGTTTAGTAATTAATAATCTGGTTTATAAATTAATCATCTAGTTTAGCAATTAATCGTTTAGTTTAGTAATTAATAATCTGGTTTATAAATTAATCATCTAGTTTAGCAATTAATCGTTTGGTCTATTAATTAATAATCTGCTTTCTCAAATACTAGTATAGTATGTCGTATAGATTAGTAAAAGTTAAAACTTGAAAAATACCAAAAATGTTGATTCGTTTGATTCACTTTTTGGCCATAAGATGGCATTAAAACTTTTTTCTTTAATCTGATTTTGATCCTGTTTTCCAACTGTTTAAGTGAGATCTCTCACGGGTTTTGAGAACGTTGTAACCTTAATTTGGACAGTGTTTAATAGTCTACATACATGGTTTACTTAGTACGGTTTACTTGGTTAAATGTATTGTTAGACTAAACCAATTACCAATCTCTCTCGATCAGATGTATATAATAATATCTCTGTAACAAACATCATTAAGAGAAATAACAAACTTTTCTTATCTTCTTCTTCTTCGAGCTTTCTTCTTCTATTATGGTATCAGAGCATTTTGCTCCAATTCGCGCTCAAATCGTCACTAATCCTTGAGTTTTCTTCTATAGAACTCATCGATTTCATCAGTTTCATCTTCCTTCTCGATTGATCTTCGAAAATTTCAGCTGAATCAGTCAAGATTCCACAATGGTTTCCATTTCAAAATTGAGAAGCCGAACAAGGAAATCAAGCAAAGTTTCAGCTGAGAAAGCTATGGATCGTGGTTCATCTTCACCAATTACGCCAAAATCAACTTCATCTCAGCATAACTCAATATCGCGACCACCGATTCCGCCATTACCACAGTTCGATTTCACGGATGTTAATTATTCACCTTATGTGCTCACAAATGGTGATAATCCGGGAAATGCGATAATCTCTGAGGTACTTGATGGTTCAAACTACTCTTCTTGGAAAATTGCTATGTTTGTGGCGTTAGATGCTAAGAATAAGATTGCTTTTGTTGATGGAACCTTGCCAAGACCACCTGCGTTTGATCCTAGCTTTAGAGTTTGGTCACGTTGCAATAGTATGGTCAAATCTTGGTTATTGAACCAGTGGTCGCTAATCTTGCCCTTACTTCTGGCAACACAAAAGTGATCAATGGAATTAGTCCGGATGGAATTGCAGAATTAGTGGGAAACATGTCAAAAAGTCAGATGCAAGATGTGATAGCTTACTTCAGTTCACAGCTTCACAGTTCAGCTCAACCAATCACCATTGCCAACGTTGAAAAGTCTGGTGATGACAATGGTTCTGACTTGAACGGTATCTCCTTTTCACCCTCTACTCTGGTTTATTTGTGTCTTGACAACCACTAGGAAAGTGTTAAACGCTAGTTCCTGGATTATAGATAGTGGTGCTACTCATCATGTTTCTTATGATAGAAATTTGTTTGAAAGCCTATCTGATGGTCTTAGTAATGCTGTTACACTACCTACTGGTATGAATGTCAAGATCGCTGGAATAGGAGTGATTAAGTTGAATGAATATATCACACTACAGAATGTGTTATATATTCCTGAATTTCGACTTAACCTCCTAAGCATTAGTCAACTTACGAAAGATTCAAAATCCAGAGTTTATTTTGATGAAAATTCCTGTATTATCCAGGATCCTATCAAGGAGTTGACGATTGGACAAGGTAATCAGATTGGAGGCTTATACATTTTAGACACTAGTTCTGCTAAATGCTCTAGTTCTACTAGTATCCCATCTGCTACCTCTAGTTCCTATTGTAATGATGTAGTTGATAATGCCTTATGGCACACAAGGTTAGGCCATCCTTCCTATGAGAAGATTGATGTATTGCAAAATGTACTTGGTTTACATAAAAGGAATAAAGATGAATCAGTTCATTGTTCAGTTTGTCAAAAGGCTAAACAGAAACATCTTTCTTTTCCTGCCAAGAACAATATGTCTGATCATGCTTTTGCTCTCATACATATTGATACTTGGGGGCCATTTAGAACACAAACAGTTGAAGGGTATCAGTACTTTCTGACTATTGTTGATGACTACAGTCGTGCTACATGGGTTTATTTGATGAAAACAAAGAATGAGTTTTACAGATTTTTCCAGATTATCTCAAGATGGTGGAAACTCAGTATAACACTCATGTGAAGGCTGTAAGGTCTGATAATGCTCCTGAACTCAAGTTTGAGAGATTATACAAAGAAAAAGGTATCATCTCATATCACTCTTGCCCTGAAACACCACAGCAGAATTCGGTGGTAGAACGGAAACATCAGCACATATTAAATGTAGCAAGAGCATTGATGTTTCAGTCATGTCTTCCTTTGGAGTTTTGGGGAGATTGTGTTTTATCTGCAGTTTTTCTGATCAACAGATTGCCTTCTCCTCTCTTGGATAACAAATCTCCATTTGAATTGCTGAACTCAAAGGTACCAGATTACTTTCAACTTAAAGTCTTTGGCTGTTTGTGTTATCAGTCTACCAGCACTAATCAAAGACACAAATTTGAACCTCGAGCAAGAGCCTGTGTTTTCATTGGTTATCCTGCAGGATACAAAGGCTACAAGTTACTTGATCTGGAAACAAATGCTATTCATATTTCCAGACATGTTATGTTCTTTGAAACCGTGTTTCCTTTTGCCAACAAGCAAGAGATTCCTCCAGATTTCTTTGAGACACCAGAACCTACTCCAGTTCCGGTTTACTTGCAGCAGCCCAGTACTTTGGAATGCTTGCCTAATCAATCAGCTCCTCCAGTACTTAAAGATGTTGTTTCTGCAGAACCCTCTAAACGACAATCTAGGCCACCTGGTCACCTTCAGGACTATTACTGCAATGCAGTCCCTGATGTTATGAAGGATGTCAGGTATCCTATTTCGGCTTACATCAATTATACACAATTGTCTGAGGAGTTTACTGCATATATTTGTGCTGTTAATAAGTATCCAGAACCTTGTACTTATGCACAAGCTAAGAAGATAAAGGAGTGGCTTGACGCCATGGAAATTGAGATTGATGCTTTGGAGGATACTGACACTTGGACTGTTTGTAGTTTGCCTGATGGAAAGAAACCAATAGGGTGCAAGTGGGTGTTTAAAGTCAAGCTTCATGCTGATGGGACTTTGGAGAGATTTAAGGCACGATTGGTTGCCAAAGGCTACACTCAACAGGAGGGAATTGATTATGTGGACACCTTTTCTCCAGTAGCAAAAATGACAACAGTTAAGATGCTTTTATCTGTTGCAGCTGCCAAGGAGTGGAGTTTACACCAGTTGGATATTTCAAACGCCTTTCTTAATGGTGATTTGAATGAAGAAATTTACATGACTCTTCCTCCAGGATACTCAATGAGAAAGGGAGGAGTGTTACCTGAGAATGATGTACTTAAACTTCAGAAATCATTATATGGCCTTAAGCAAGCCTCAAGACAATGGTATTTGAAGTTCAGTTCGACATTGATGAATCTCGGTTTTAAAAAGTCTCATGCTGATCATACTCTATTCACCCGCAAAAATGGTAATATCTTCATTGCTTTACTGGTTTATGTGGATGATATCGTTATTGCTGGGAATAATGATGAAGCAATACAGCAGTTGAAGACTGATTTAGCAAAGGCTTTCAAGCTTCGAGACTTAGGACCACTGAAATATTTCTTGGGTCTGGAAATTGCTAGATCGAAAGCTGGCATTTCAATTTGTCAACGAAAATATACTTTGGAGCTCCTAGAAGATACTGGTTTACTTGGTTGTCGACCGTCTACAATTCCAATGGAGCCGAGTCAAAAGCTTACTCAAGACAATGATGAGCCAGTGTTGGATAATCCTGAAATTTATAGGAGACTGGTGGGAAAACTGATGTACTTGACTATCACCAGACCAGATATTACATATGCTGTTAATAAGCTATGTCAATTCTCTTCATCTCCTAAAGGATCTCACCTCAAAGCAGCTTATAAAGTGGTTCATTATCTCAAAGGAACAATCGGGTTGGGTTTGTTTTACTCTTCCAAATCTGATCTGTGTCTCAAGGCCTTCACTGATGCAGATTGGGGTTCCTGTGTTGATACTAGGCGATCCACATCTGGTTTTTGCATGTTCCTTGGTGATTCTCTGGTTTCTTGGAAGTCAAAGAAACAAGATGTGGTTTCATATTCTTCTGCAGAATCTGAATACCGCGCTATGGCAATGGCTAGTCGTGAGATTGCTTGGCTTGTGAAGCTTCTAGTTGAATTACAGGTACCTCAGTCTCAACCGGTACCTCTGTTTTGTGATTCTACAGCTGCTATTCACATTGCCAACAATGCTGTGTTTCATGAGAGGACAAAACACGTTGAAAATGACTGCCATATTACAAGAGAACGGATTGAACAAGGGCTGTTGAAGACGATGCATGTTAAAACAACAAGTCAGCTGGCTGATGTGTTAACAAAACCTCTGTTTCCTACTTTGTTCAACTCTCTTATTGGCAAGATGAGTCTCCTCTCCATATACGTCTCATCTTGAGGGAGGATAATAGTCTACATACATGGTTTACTTAGTCCGGTTTACTTGGTTAAATGTATTGTTAGACTAAACCAATTACCAATCTCTCTCGATCAGATGTATATAATAATATCTCTGTAACAAACATCATTAAGAGAAATAACAAACTTTTCTTATCTTCTTCTTCTTCGAGCTTTCTTCTTCTATTAGTGTTGTCTGCAGAGTAGAGTTTAAAAATGAAGAAAAGGCCTATTCCTTCTGGTAATTCTGGTTATGTAGCTGAGCTTTATCACTCTTCAACAATCTTTCGTATCAATCAAAATGGAGCTTCGAGTAGTACAAGATCTGAGGTGGGTTCAACTTTCATTAGTTGTTTCTCTTTTGAATTTAAGTCAATTCGTATTTCACAAATTTAATTAGCAATTTAGCATTGTACTTCAAAAAAAAAAAAAAAAAGATTTTTTTGGTTCCCTTATCCGTGTGTGAATGGGATCGCTATATATTTGGGAATCACATACAGTATTCAGTAACAAATTACTTAATTAATGTGTAATTCTTTCATCACAAAAGAAAGTGAAGTCTTTATAGAACAAAAACTAAAAAAAAAAAAAGACAAAAGAAAGTGAAATTATTTATGTTATGTTATTGGTCTGGGTGCAATTTTGTTAAACCTTTATATAAAGATATACACCTACCACTTTTATTTATTTATTTTAATATTCATGGGAGGCCGTGAATGAGTACTAGAATGCAATATAGAAGTACAGTAATAGAGAGATAGAGAAACACAATAAAAGAAGAAATGGATCCGAGATTCCAAAAAGCCTTTTTGGTCTTTTGGATTTTGTGGAAGTAGTTGAGAAGTGAGCGTTTCTAGGAAAGTAAGGTCGGCGTGTGCATTTTGATGCGTCCACGTGGCCCAATCAGTTCACATATTTAGATTTGGTCGTTGTTGGCGTTTGGAAGCATTAACTGCCCCCACCCCCCACTACTACTTCCAAATGCTGCGGAACAGAGAATCAAAAACATATTTACAAATTTTAAAAATGTATAAATTGGCATAGAAAATATTTTCCTTAAAGTTGTCTCATATTCGAGTTTTCCGTGGTGTATTGCCCGTACACGTGGCGGTTATCTCCGAGAGGGGGACCGCTGGATTCACCACCTCCCAATGACTGTGAAGAAAAAACCAAAATTAATAATTACTATACTATTAAAAAGTTTTAGTCCCGCGCCTCCATGACATCTCCTCATTTTTTTAATATTATTTCACGTCCGTACCTTTGTTAAATCGGTGAAACTTTCCCATTGAAAATGATCGTATTGAGAGTGATTAAGCCAGTTAGTGGTATGAAATTCTGGGAGAAGCTCTTCTAAGTCATTACAATAATCTCCGCCATAATCTTCGACAATGTTCTTGTTCTCCGTCAGTGTCTAAAAACAGTCAAAGAGATTTCTAATCTAATTAAACTCATTCATACCAAACTAAAATCGTGTTGACAAGTCATCTGAGAAGTGAGCCAAAGAAGAAATTAACTAATTTAATGATCTATACTCTTTTCTATATACTGAATAAACAACTTGTAATAATGACTGAACCACATTAACCAAAAAAATTGGTTAAAATTTTCACTTTCTTAAACCGCATTGGACACCACTAATTATAAAATTTGCATACACAATCTTGTAACAAAGAATATATATATATATATATAAACTATTAATTAAGTAATTTACCTGGGAGTGATTATTAAGTATATGGGCTGAACTGAGGATTGGAGATAAATCTGTTGTCGCCGGGGAAGCATCTGCGACTGTGCCGCTCCGTCGAGTTCTTGTCTTTTTCGTTAGTTTGCAGAGAACAAATGAGTCCTTCACATGATTTATAGAGCCACTAATGCTTCAGTACTTGTCTTTCTTTATATATAAAGGAGCACACATATGCATCAATAGGTATTAATTTTATGTGTACCTTGTTGGGATGATTGAGAAAGGAATGAAATTCATGGATGATCCAAGTGTACTTGTGTTGTTGGGTGATAGTGGTGGATGAGGAATTAGAAGATTTTTTGTTTTCTTGGAAAACAAGAAACTTCTTTAAACCGATAGGGTTACCATCAACGTCTTTAACCGTACGACTATTTCCGGTTATCTTCCAGTGCCCTGTCCTCGTCGCCCTCTTCGTCCGGTTGAGCCTCCCAAACTTTTCCACCGGCGATATGAAGTACCAGGTGTGACTCGATTCTATCTTTGCCAGCCCTTTTCAAATCACGCATGGAGAAAAAGAATGATAGGTTATATATATATGGGATTTAATTAGGGTTTAGGATTTTATGGGTTATAAATATAATTTACCAGGTAAATCTGCAGGTTCATGGTGGCATATATTGACCTCGTTTATTTGTCTCCCCACTAGATCATCGTTCTCTGTGATCTTGTTATTCAAGTAATAGTTAATAAGCTCTTCCTCAGGAGGGTTAAATGTGTACCTATACATCTCAATTAACTGAGAGACAGAGTTTCTTGGGACACGCCTAAAAACAATAAGATACAAATGGAGATTGTAGAACCAAAAAAGAAATGAAATGAAGGCTGTAGTAGAGTTGTAGTGATGGACTAAGAACCAAGGAAGGAGTTTAATTGATGGAGTAAGGCTAACTTTATAGGAATTAGGAGTTTTCGCCGATAAAGCATATATAGACTGCTTGACTATAATAAAATGTTGTAAGAAAACAAAAAACACTGAAGGGATAATCAAAGCGCTTTGAAGAAAACGACAAAAAAAGCATGCACCTTGTAGACATTCATGAGAAGGCAAAGCACTATACTACATGTATAATTTTTATTTTTGTTAAAGGGTTTACTACATATGTATACTTTCTTCAAAACATGTGCTATAATAATAACAAAATTTTAAAGTCTGCAGCAAGACGCCGACATAGAGGTTTTTTTTTTGTTTTTCAACGAACAAGAGTCTTCGATTAAAAAAGAACCTAAAATTTAGAGAAAAATGTGAACATGAAAACACAAGTTAAAGCTAATTATACAGTACGTTTAAAACAATAAAAACGATTATCAATACATAAAAATATTATATTTTGAGCCAAACACGTTAAATTTCATGGTAAAATCCAGTTAAGACTAGAAAAAAAAAAGTCCAAAAAAGTTCATGTCACTAGGCACACTAATTTAATAACAAAGTAAAATCTGTTGGAAAAGCCAAAATTTCTTTTGAAAACTATTTCCATCTCCACTACGAAGCTGCAAACCACAAAGATGGAACATGTGGGTGCCACAAAGAAACTGATCAAAGTAAAATTCCAAAGAAAACCCATGTGAGCAAGCCACATGAAATCTTCAACTTAATTTTCCAAAAGGAGATTTGTCAGTTAATCTAATAGTGTCATTATCGGATACTAATAAAATCGAAACATTTTATTTGGACGGTCTTTAGGCTATATTGCTTTATCTGAACCCCCTAAACTTCCACATTAAAATATTAAAATATGTAATGTAAAAGGAGATGCCGATAATTTGCGCTGAAAATGTGCTCGCCTTTTCCGCCTTACATGTCACTTATAAGCACCACTTGAACATATAATAAATATAAATAACACTATATAATAGCTTCGTACGAACAGAAATATTTAAGGAAATTATCACTCTGAATTCACTCTATTATGTTGTTTTATAAGGGACCTACTGCATTATTTATACGTAATTCTCTTTTTTAATGTGTTAGTTTTTTTTGGTATTTCTTAACACAAACACACATATTTTATTGTTCTGACCAAAGATATTTTAAAAATGTGTGTACACGACCGAAAGATAAAATGTTGGATTGCTGCCAACAAAAAAAGAATGTTGGGCCGATGTATTATTGATGGGCCTAAAAACTTGATGGGCGAAGTCCTAAAAAGAATGTTGGTCCGACGTAATCAGAAAAATATTTGCTTCATATTTTGTTTTAACATTGCTTGAATAATAGTGTAGAGATTATATGCGCTAATAAATAAACGAATTTGTGACTAAAGAAATGGTTAGGTAGGTTGTAGCATACAGTAGCATTTCGCTTTAATTGTAGTCTCTGATTTCGTTATATGAAAAAAAATTGGTCGAAGTCTCTTTGACTTTGTAATAAATCTCTAGTCATACCCAACCACTCAAAGTGTTCCAATAGTCCTGAAAATAAGAAAGAAAGGAACTTTTTATGGGTCTAATTTCTGTAGCCTTTTATGTACATATATATAGTAAATTTAACATTGTCAATGAGTCTCTTTTAGTCTGTCGATGTTTAAGTTCAAAGTTCAAACCACATTAGGCAAAATTGTTGCTAACTTTTAGTCTCTTTAATTTTTCTTTTTGAGGCATAGTGGAACAAAGGTGTAATCATGATAGTTCTATAGTTTTTCCACAAATCATACCTGCTTGATTTGTTTCATAAAGTTTAATTATAACTATTGTATTCGTATAAAATCGCCAAAGAAACACCAAACATCTACAGAATTAGTCTCACTTGAACTTTGAAGTCGAATTTTTCTATCTAGAAAGGCACTTCTAGATTATATAAATGCGATGTTAGAGGAAACTTTGATTCAATGCTCATAGAAAAATGAGGTAAAGTGTCTTTATATTATGGAAGAAGTGAGTGAACTTTGACCTCTCAATTATATTTTGATTTTGTGTTTTTTTTGTTTGTATGTATATGAATACAATCTTTTCTTACAAGGAAAGTCCCCTATTGGTCAAGATTTGAAACTAGTTGCTCTCTTCTTACTTTTGTTATGGTTAGAGATAAAATCTTCTAAATTTATATTACGCACTAATTAAAAGTTATAAAAAATGGGTCATGACTCATGAAGGTAGGTTCTGTCCCCATCTGGCTAACGCAATATGTCCAAATCCATGAATGAATTTCTACAAGTGCGAGAATGCAAAGAAGGCAAGCAGCAATGCAAGCAATTTTAAAACAATCCATTACAAGTTTGACTTTGATTAATGACTCACTAATCAGTACATGTAAATATGACTAATCAGAGTCTATATATGTATCTTATATATATATGCAAACAAAATAGTAAAGCCTATTTCTTCGAAATAACTTAGTTACATAAATAGATACTTATATTTACTCAAACATTAAAAAAGTATTTGACCAATTAATACAACAAAATCATAAATCATGTGATTTCAAACCATTACAACAAAGTAATTAAATTATTCAACGCATTATGTTTGACTTTTATTATATATTTATTTTGTTTTTGTTTTATCTTTTTATTTGTATTGTATGTGTAATATTTTCTTTCAAGGAAAGTCCCATATTTGGTCAACATTTGTTACAACTTGTTATCTTCTAACTTTCTATCACGCATTAATTGGCCATAAATATAGTTTGGGTCATCTGAAGATACGAAATCAAATCTCCTTTCAGATTTTAATTGGCCTTTCGTGGATTCACCCTAATTTTCGTTTTTATTAAGAATTTTTGGCATATCATAACGTTTCTAATCAGAAGTATACCAACAACCATAAGAAGTCCAGAAAGACGAAAGAAGAAACAAGGAAAAAAGAGTAGGCTGAGATATTGCTTACTTTTTTTATTTTATTTTTTGAAGATTAGATTTTTTGTTTGTTTTAAGATATTGCTGATTTTTTTACTTAACTTTATTTTCTGCCAATATTTAAAACTTCGCTTAGGAGTATTTGAAGTTTCCACATGGTAGTGAGTGACTAGTGAGAACACTAGATATTTGCCACCTACACTTAACTTATTTCTTTCTTATGAGAAGAAAAAAGACAAGTATTAATTTTCTAGGGAACTTGGATTTTGTTAATCACCTACCTCCTACTTTGTAATATACAGATGTATATCTATTGGTTGATGTTTTCAAGTTTTAAAATCTATTACAAAATTTTAAGAATAGAATTTTTTTTATTCTTCAACAAACAACATGGTCAAAGTTGAAGCCAACATTCGCCATTCAAAAAGTCAAATCTTCTAGATGGATGTAACCATAGCTCCATAAGATTCAAGAAGAAGATTTATACTTATTCGACAAGGGATAACAATAAGCACCCTCATTAATGTTAAAACAATCAGATAAAATATATTAAGCGCGTTCACACGCTAATAATAGAGCAGAAGACATATTCCATTTCACCTTTGTTTTGGGGTCCATAAGACCGCCCACCTTCTTCTCTGCCAAGGCTGAATTAAATTTTTAATTTTATATTTTCTTCCTCAAAGTAATTACAGATCACAATCATGTTCAATAAACGGTTCAACTAAACTGATTCGAAAAAAGAAAAAAAAAAATCATAAAACCGATTGTATTTTTAAAAAAATCTTAACTCCTTTTATGTTAAGTGATTAAATCTGAATTGTAATAACTAATGAAGACAAAAATTCAAAGCAACTTATTGAGTTGATTTTGTCTTTCAATAAATGGAATCGAAAATGAGTCGAAGAAAAAAAAAAAAAAAAGGTGTTAACGTCGTTTTCATGATCTTTAAAATCGTTTAATACCGGTACTGTGGAAACCGAAACCATAACCAATCGAACCGAAGATCCATATATTAAATGATTAAATAATAAATGAAAAAAATAAATATCTGGGGCTTATTTAAACTCATCTTTCACTTTCTCCTCCCTCCAAATTAATATACCAAACAAAAAAAAGAATATATAATCGGAGAGAGAGATCGGCGGTGAGGAACTCTTTACCTGGAAACCATTGAAACGTATTTTCTCCGAAACTTCTCCCTGAAAAAAAGAATAAAAAGAAATCGGAAGATATAGTTTGGTTAGTTGGAAGGTGAAAATGGAGAATCAGGTGGGTTATGGACTCCGTCCGTACGACGAGGAGCTCGTAGGTCACTATCTCCTTAACAAAATCAACGGTGAGACTTCCCTCGTCGAAGGAGCTATTAACGAGGTCAACATCTGTAGCGAAGATCCTTGGAACTTGCGCTGTAAGTTGCAATTTTTTTACGAATTTTCTGGAATTTTCATTTTCTCTTGATCGATTCAAGTCGTTGGGATGGATAATTAGGGGTTTTTTTTTTTTTAATTGATGTAAAAACAGTTAAATCAAAGTACAAATCGAGAGATCCTATGTGGTACTTCTTCTCTCGTAGAGAAAACAAGTACGGGAGTGGGAATCAACAGAAAAGGACAACATTTTCTGGCAAATGGAAGCTTACCGGAGATCCTGTGGAAGTCAAAGATCAGTGGGGAAATTGGTGTGGAACTCCTGGCAAGAAGATTGGTTACAAAAGGGTTTTGGTGTTCCTTGATTCAAGAAACTCTGTTAAAACCAAATCTGATTGGGTCATTCATGAGTTTCACTGCGAGCTCTTTCCAGAACATCTGGTACTTTTTCTTTTGTTCATCATCTGATTGGTTCTTCTTCAATCTCACTGTTTATTTTTGCCTTTTGATTTAGTTTTAACTGTTGGCTGATTTTTATAGCCAAGAGTATGAGTTTCTCGGTTGTGTCGTGTACATATCTGAACTTTATGTGGCTGATCTCTGGAATTATTACAGAGGAGCTATGTCATCTGCAGACTTGAGTATAAGGGAAACGACTGGAGCATTCTAGCTGCTAACGCAACTGATCCCGCTCCCAATATCACTAGTAGTGCAGGCTCTGTGGTTAGTCATTCTCCATTTACTCTTTCTTTCTTTCCTCTTCTTAGCTTTCACTAGGCTAACTGTTTTTTTTTTTGTTTCCAGGTCAACCAATCGCGTCAAGGATATTCAAGATCTTACAACAATGAATATGATTCACCAAATCAGGGCCAGCAGTTTGATGTCATGCAGCAACCAGTTCAAGGAAACCATTCATCTGACTATGCTTCAGCAAATCATGGCCATCACTTTGATGTGCATCAATCATCTCAAGGAGCATACTCAAATTCTTTATGCCCTTTTCCTGAGATTAATTTACCAGATTATGACCAGTGGTCTAATGACTATTTTCACAACCCGCAACAATCGGTTCCTTACTCTGAACCATTCTTAGAAGATATTCAGAGGTTTTGGGATCCTGTAATTCCAGAAAATATTGGATCTTGGGTAGACCAAAGCACATCTATGCAAGAGCACTACAGTGATCACCGACCTAAAAAACCTGTCACTGGGGTTATTGATGATATCAGTGACAGTGAAACTGACTCAACGGTTAGGGACTTCACAATTATATTCACAATCTATATATTGCTTTTGTTTCTCACACGTTTTATTTTGGCTTTTAGCAGATTTTCGGAGACACTTCGAGCTCGACTAATAGTGTTGGTAGTTCAAATGAACTGGACCATACTCCTATAGATGATATTCCATCACTCAACACTATTGAGCCGCCTTTTCACAATTATCAGGCACAAGAGCAACCAAAGCAGCGGAAATTGCATTTGCAAGGAAAACAAAAGGTATTAATAAAACACTCTCTCACTCAGAAACATTTCATCAAAATCTTAGTCACATAACATTTAAATTATGGGCTATGGATGTGGTTGCAGGTGATAAATACACAGAAAAGCGAATGCGAGTGGAAAATGGCTGAAGACTCAATCAAGAAAACTCTATCCACCAACACCGTGAAACAGAGCTGGACTGTTTTAGACAAGATGAGTCAAAGGAAGTCACAGTGGAACTATCTCAAGAACATGATCATTGGCGTCTTATTGTTCATCTCCATCATTGGTTGGATCATTCTGGTTGGTTAGGAGGACAAATCCCATTCTTCCTCACAATTTTTCTTTCTTGTGTGTTTGTGTGTGTGTTTTTTTTTTTGGTTTCTTTGCTTAGTTTACTCGCTCAGGAAAAGTCTGAAGTTGTGCTATATTAGTGTATGTAGTAAAGAAGATAAAAAAGGAAAGGAAAACAAAAAAAAGAGACAAAAGGAAAAAGAGGAAAAAACAATGTACCTTATATAGTTAGTGTATCGTTTTGTGGTGTAGTTTATATAAAAGAGTTCATATGGTTGTGCATATGGAAAATGGCTAAAGACGCATCAATCAAGAAAACTCCATTCACCAGCAAGGTGAAGCAGAATCCACTCACCAACATGATCATTGGCGTCTTTACTGTTCATCTCCATCATTGGTTCTCGCTCACAACTTTTCTTTGGTATTGTTACTTTGCTATGTTTTCTATGTCTCTATAGGAAATAAATGTATTTACAGATACCAAAAGAAAAAGAAAATACAAAAGGGATGCTTCAATAGTTCCCGCGTAGTAAGAGCTTTAAGATACTCATCCTTAGCAAAATGAAATCCTGGAAAATATATCCAGAAGCTGCTACTGTGGGAATCTAAATAGAAACAACAATATGTCCCCAAAAGCATTTAATGTATATTGTTTCATCGCTACTCTTTGTTCCTTTGCCGGTGTGATTATTCATTCCTTGCTTGATCTCTCAAGGCAAAGACTTTCAGATTTTAAATTTGACATCTTCTTTTCCTTCACCAAGGTTTTAACCTCAACATAATCATGTAAAAGATTTCAGGAAATCAACAGCAAAAATCTATAACAGACTTTGAGTTAAACAAAAGATTCTTACTATAAATCCCAAAAACAAAAGATTAAAAACAATTTTATTATAAGAGTATTAAAAAACTTAAGTGTTAAAATTTTATTATTTAAAAACTTATTGAACTTTTAACAATTTCTAAAGGACCAAATAGGACAGGATCAAGTTCAACTTGTTTTCAAAGTTTTAAAAATTTATCACTAAAACCGATTTATTTAGAATATAATATTCAAAAAAAATTTGAAATTAAGTTTAAGTGTTAAATTATATTATGTGAAAATAGATTGAACATAGAGCACCGCTAACGGACCAAAAGAAATCATAAGGACGGGATGTCAAGTCCGATTTATCTTCACACTTTTAAAATTTAACACTTAATATTTTTTTTGAAAATAATAATACTTTATATAATAAAAAAATTGAGTTAGAATCAAAACATTTTAGGGAAAAACATTATTTGAAGGAAAACCTTTTAAAAATTTAGTTTAAAATCAGAAAAGAAAAAGTGAAAAAAAAGTATATAAAGCATATATTTTGTAAGGAGTAGAAAATTCATTACATAAAAGACGTTCAAAAAAAAAAAAATACATTACGTAACAATATGTGTATTTTGTTGTGTGTGTCCTTGGAGGAAACCGAATTCATTCCTTGCTTGATCAACCATGGAGGCAAGACTTTCAGACTTTAGATTTAACATCTTTTTTCTCTTCACCACGGTTTAACCTCAACATAACCATGTAAAAGATTTAGAGGCTCAGCTAACCACAATAAAACAGCAAAAATGTAGCCAAAACTTTAACAAATTTTGAATAAAACAAAAGATTTTTAAAAAATAACGAAAACTTAAGTGTTAAATTTCTATTATTTGAAAACTTATTGGACTTGTAACAATCTCAAAATGACCAAATAGGACAGAATGCCAAACTTGTTTTCAAAGTTTTAAAATTTTACCACTTAAATTTTAAATAAAACCGATTTATTTAAAATATATTAAAAAAAAATTGAAAACTTAAGTATTAAATTTCTATTATTTGAAAACTTATTGAACTAATAACAATCTCTAAAGGATCAAATAGGACAGGATGGCAAGCTCAATTTATTTTCAAAGTTTTAAAAATTTACCACTTAAGTTTTAAATAAAACCGAATTATTTAAAATATTTTATAAAAAAAAATCGAAAACTTAAGTGTTAAATTTCTATTATTTGAAAACTTATTGAACTTGTAACAATCTCTAAAAGATCAAATAGGACAGGATGACAAACTCAATTTGCTTTCAAAGTTTCAAAAATTTACCACTTAAGTTGTAAATAAAACCGATTTATTTAAAATATATTTTAAAAAAAAAATCGAAAACTTAAGTGTTAAATTTCTATTATTTGAAAACTTATTGAACTTGTAACAATCTCTAAAGGACCAAATAGGACAGGATGCCAAGTTCAACTTGTTTTCAAAGTTTTAAAAATTTACCACTTAAGTTTTAAATAAAACCGATTTATTTAAAATATATAATATTTAAAAAAACCTTGAAAATAAGTTTAAGTGTTAAATTTATATTATGTGAAAATAGATTGAACAAAGAACATCGCTAAAGGACCAGAGAAAATTCTAAGGACGGGATGTCAAGTCCGGTTAATCTTCACACTTTTAAAATTTAACAATTAATATTTGTTTGAAAATAATAATACTTTATATAGTAATAAAAAAAAGGGTAAAAATCAAAACATTATTTGAAATTTTTTTAAAAAAATTTTCGCTTAGAAATCCGAATAGAATAAGTGGAAGAAAAAACAAATTATATAAGCATATATATTGGAAGGAGTATAAAATTATTTACCTAACAATATGTATTTGGTTGCATGTGTCCTTGCACGAAACCGAAGTGTAGCGCACTTTGAAAACTTGAGCATCCAATCAAGAATTGATTTTTTCACATAAAGTAAAAAGTGATTACAGAGCCCCTCACAAACAAACCGGAGACAATTCTCTTGATTCTAACCGGTTAATTCACAATCAAATTGACTAAAGATTCCATGGATTGATCAAATTGAGGTTTGTGTAAAACTGATTCAATCGAGAAAGAGACCATAAATAAAATAAAACCCTAATTAAATTCAACACAAAGACAAAGACAAAGACGTCGGAGAAAGAGAAAGTCTGATTACCTTATCATTATGGCGGTGTATGATTTTGATCAAAAGTCTCCATAGTCGTTGAGCCTCTCTCTGCAACTTCCTTTATCATCCTCGCGATCGCTATCTCCCATTATCACAATTCCGTCATCGGAGAGTTGAAGATGTATGGAATTGAAGGATCATGTAGAGAAATAGAATCAGTAAGGAGGGAAGAGAGGGATGGTGAGAAAGAGATGAAGGACACAAATACAGAGGATGAGAGAAAGAGTCTTTAGAATCAGAATTTTGGTTTCTCTCAAGGATGAAGAAGAAGAGATGATGATGAGTCTCTCTTATTTATAAGAAGCGCTTTGCTGTGTTTAATTATGTTAGGAAAAAGCAAATTTCCTTTTTTTTTTATCAGTGAAAAGGAAAAAAAAAGAAAAAAGGAAAATTGCGGTTTTTCCTTTTTTAAAAAAAAATATATATATATTTGGGGTTAAAAGAAAATTGGAAATCGAATGGATTTTTGGATTATAAAGTGTAGCTTCAACGGAAACCTCATATAATATCTGATGGATCAAATAAAAAGATTCCACTATTGCTCCTTTCAATTTTACACGTGTATTTGGTCTTCTTTTTATCTTTAATTTTCAAAGCTATCTATTTAAATATATTTATTTATTTAACCTGACATACATTTCTTCGCTTCTAACAAGTAATATTCACGATTTTTGATGACAATAATATTTGGATATAATTGTAAAAAAGGTACAAAAGACTATAACTGAAGATGATGGGATCATCTGATTCTGAATTAAGAAGACAGATACATCAGAGATCCAAACTGTGTCAAGAATGTTGTTGGACCCACCAAGAATCTAACCAAGTGCGCCATTAAGCATACGGCTATGCATCTACTCGTTGTTGCTTCAGTCATCACTGGTTGGTTTTAAACACAATCTGCAGTGTCAGATTCCAAAACAACAACAACAACAAAACAGTCTTGATCATTCAATTTTCACTAAGAATACTTTGATGGTCTGACCTTTAAGAGCCATGGAGTTTGATGTTAAGACAAGTATATCTACAATGAAGATCACTGACATTGGGAATTCCCACACCTGTAATAACCAAGAATTGGATTTTATTGAGATGATACATGAAACTTAGCAGATGATTATGAAATGCATCAGAGATTTGGTACAACATACCAACATAGCTAGCAGAAAGACCTTGAAGTAACTCGAGATCAATATCCCCAACACAATCTCTCTTCTTCTAAAAAAAATTAGTACACAAATCAATCTTCAGGGGACAAAAGTCTAAAATCTTTGGTGAAATACTCATAATAAGAGCTATGAAGACGAATAATCACCTGGAAACTTCATTTAGAAAACCCTTAGCCGCAATGGCAAAAGAGAAGACAAATGCAGCATTTGCAGACAGAACACCAAACAGAACCTGTTATATGCAAAAATAGTGTAGTGTTCTTTCTTAACTATCTCAGTGAACCAAACACATAAACCTCAAGAAGAAGAGAACAAGTCAATGAAATGATTTAAAAAAAGATCCAACCTTTACAGCTATAAGAACCGAGCTCTCAGAAAAGCTTGAGTTCTCATCACTTCTTCTCAATAGTAAGCTTCTATCTTTGATTAATATTAAGGCTTTTCAGATTTTTGTTTGCTTTATTATAACTTACCACTAATTACAATATCTGCTAGCTGCATTGAGAGTAAAAAGAGTATAAAACAAAAGGATACAAGAGTCAAGAAGAAGATACGCTAAGACCAACTTCCACAACAGATGCTGCACACAAAAAATAAAAATGAGAAGAAACCCACATTTCTTCTTGGATCAGAGACCACTATTAATGGATTCTTGTATATCTCTCTACTCATAATACCCAAATTGGCAAATTTAGAAACTAATTTATAGCTTGAGGTATACTGTTTTCAAAAACATACATTTCAACAAGGTTGTAATACCAATTCAAGATCAGGGAATTGAAATAGTTTACCTTAATATTTACAGTTTCTGGATTAATTGCATTGAAGAGGACGTGTCTATATACTTTTGCACTGTGAAGAATTAAATCAATGAAAATAATCTGCCCCCAAATAGGAAATTCAATTAAATTCCAAAGAACAAAAAGCAAAATTGGAAAGAAATGAAATAAAACACCAAAAATGGAAACAGACCATGCGTTCACACTCGATATACTCATCTGCTACCTCCTTGCAATTTCCCTAAATAAACAATATATGTTCTTATGGAAACTTTCATAAATTATAAAAAAATTAAAAAAAAAAAAAGCAATTTTGGGTGAAAGAGGATCTTAAAAGCTTACGCATTTCATGAGACGAATGTTTCCAGGAGAGTATTGAATGAACAATGATTTAACCCTAATCCCACATCCCACGCATCTGTACTCACTCGCCATTGCTCTCTATCGCTCTCTTCTCTCAGGGCTCTTTCTCTCAAGATGAAGAATCAATTCGAGTCCAGGTCTGGATCTGGGCTACTGTTTTAATTTTTAAATATTAATGGGCCTGTTTTATTGTCTTAATTTTAAATTGTCAGTCCCATTCTTGCTCTACGCCGGGTATTCGGACACGAAAAGGCCGAATTAGTCATTGGAATTGACCAATATACCTAAACTTATTTATTTTCTAGATAAATAGTTTATGATTTATGATGGATAAGTTTTGTAAAAAATAATTATTGCAAGTTTAGGTAGGTGGATTAAAGAAGAAATAATAGTAGATGCCTTTCTCTTTGCGTGGCTAAAATGAAAGTTTTGGAAATGAGGCTTAGATCAAATAGTTAGCCCTAAAATAAGTAACTTAACAAGTTAACATACATAAAAATGGAAGGTAAATTAAAAGTTGAATTGAGCATATATAATTATTAGTTTTGTTTAAAAATATATTAGAAAGGGATGAACCCATTAACCCCATTACGAAGTTTCCTTATCATCATCAATCATGCCTATACAAACCCTAACCGGCCTACATATTTGCAGTCTCTTTTAGGTTAGGAATCTAATGAGGATTATTTATTTTATTTAACAATAATTGGAGCATGTCATTTATTCTCTTTATTCTTACACAGCTAGCTAATCATTTATTTAGATATGTTACAATACTGTGTGCTTTAGTCATTTTCATAATAAAATTAATTCCGTCCGTACTTTTCACTAATACTCCCCTTTTATTTCATTATATCTTCTTGTCTATGCAATCTTTTGAATATAGAATTACATTTCTTTTCTTTTGACAACTGTGCACAAGCCTTTTTGAGAAATCTAAACAATATATATAGCTTACTTGTAGACTCTTTGGAATACGTATTTATATATTCCATTTGATCATCCTTTGTAGATGTGTTTATACATATACCTTTGTAACTTTGTTCCCGTATATTAAAGATATGTGGGCTATACATATAAATTAACATACACACGTATGTTTGTATTCTAGTGTCCATGTCTATCTTATATAATTGACTGTTTGATGTTCGCTATCTAGGGAGTATTTATACAAACACATAGGCACACACACACACACACTTACTTAACCCTAATGTCTGATCTTCATGAATATATGTGGAGTACATCGAATGGTAGGTTCAAACATGTATTCTGTTTTAGGATCATATACGGACACTCATACTTATCGAAAGATATACAAATTCCCTAAATATTCGTACATCAGGCATGTAAAGTCTGAAGTTGCTAGATAACAAAAAAATACATCTATAGTTAAAATCCGTGTGTGTCTGTATTGTAGAGGTGTAGAGCAAAAAAATTAGGAAACACCACGAATAATTAGGACATTTCTGGTGTGAAGTCTGTCTATACAATAGTAGAGAAATTACAATCTGCTAATGACTTGTCCATATATATGATACTTCATGCAAAAAGACTTAACCCAATCTTACTATATAAATATACCTAAAGTTTGTATGTACCTAATTGTATATATGTGCATATATATGTAGTAGATATGACACAAAATGTAAAATACAATTAAAAAATGTGCGAAGCATGGTCTGATCAGAGCTGCTAGTTAGCATGTTGTATGTGATCACATTTCTACTATAATGCATGTACTGAATTATCTAGTAAACAAAAATTAGTGTTTGTTTGGGAAACCGTGCATGTATAATCAACGCTATGAGATGAAAAGTAAATTCCCTAATGACTGCATAGAAAAGTTCCTCAGAAACCATAACATAATTAGTTATACATATGCATGAGGAGATTACGTGTATATATATGAGGGCAGCTATGTATATGCAGAGGCATGTGTATATATAGTAATTGACAAATGATTTAATATCTAACATTTTTAAAGAACTCGTGAGTTTATGAGAACTACACAGATACCTGATTTGGTAAAAATCACTTCAGCCTTACTCTCCAAACAAAGACATTGACCAAAGGTTAATAACAAACCATGAATCTAGAATTAGTAAAAAATGAGGAATTAATGAACCTGTGATCATAAAAAGTCAAACAATGTGAAAACATATCATACCTTTTGTTCTTTTTTATATTATTATATAAATTGAATTACTATATGGATGGATCAGTTCTTCTTCCATAGCTGCTAGCTTCTCTTTATTTCTCTGCCCATAACCTGCAAAAACCTCTTTAACCGAGCAAAATTACAAGAGTAACCAAACAAACAAAATAGGACCATTAGAGAGAGAAAAAAGAGAGGCTTTTTTTGGACCTGCCCATTAGCTTAGAATGTACCATGAAACACTTTGTCAGTGTAGGGAGATAGGCACAGAGAGTACAATTCATGAAATTTATAAGCTTTTCCCACTCATCAATTTGTAATCCCAAACTGTATTAAAATTTAAAATAAAAAAATAATAGATGAACACTGTTCGATTGAAATGCTATAGCCAAAGCCTAAAGGCAGTTTCACAAAATGTCTAGTAGTAAGATTAATATAGGATTTATGAAGATGATAAGTAAACAAAGGATTATACCGAATATTATGGATATATTTAGCTAAAATTTGAGACCCATAAACATGTTATTTTATGTAAATTATATGTTTATATACAAAATTGAAAAGATGCGAGTTTCAACATAGTGACAAAAGCCTAGTGATGAACATCAATAAGCATGTCAAAACAAAAATCATAACCAACAAAAAAAAAGAAACAAAAACGAAGAAGATCGTTTTTTTTCTTCCCCCTCATTATACTAGAATCTAATTCAATTCCCTTGGAAACTTAACTAATGAAATAAAAATAAAGAGATAGATTTAAAGAAGAAGATGATGAAACTTCTTATGGATTGAAATCGAGAGAAAATGAAGACTTCCCTTTCTTAGCAAATTGATCATCATCGCCATCTCCGTCATCATCATCATCATCATGATCATCAGTCGATAAATTTTGTCGCAGGGCTGAAGAAGAAGAAGATGCACCCATTTCGCCACGTGGCACCACCCAAGACTCTACTTGTTGATTATAGTCATTACCACATTCCATATTCACCCCAAAGAGCCTTAGTCTCTTTCCCGCCGTAGAAGGAGGCGGAGGAGGCGGCGGTAACATCACCGGAGTCAACCTCCCCGGAACCACAGGGACTGACTCTATAACCAACGGCTCTGATCCAACAATGTTCCTTTGATCCAACGGTGATCCCGTGTAGTAACACCTTCCAGCTAAATTCCCATAACCATAACCTACAAACTCTTGACGCTGGTTGTTATAATACGAACGTTGGTTGTTTCCGATGTTCAAGCTCCGGTGAATCGGGATGGAGTTATATTCCGGCAATGGATGAAATCTGTTGGAATATTGAGAAGTGGTCGGGAAATTGAAATTGAAACCGAAATTACCAAACTGATGCGCTTGAACGAGGCTCATGTCTGGTCTATGCCTCCAATCTATGTAAAGTTTCGATCTTTCGGACTCATCTCCGATGCCTCGTTGGAAAGAGACGATGTCTCCTGCGTCGAGCTTTTTCTCTTTGACGAAACGGCTCCAACCTTTGGTCATCACGTAGCTCTGGCTTGAGTTCCAATATGAGTAACGGAATCTCCACATCTTGCCGTTTCTGTCTTGGAAATTCAACAGCGTGCCGTTTTGGTTGTTTGATGAGTCTAGTGGGAAATACCTCTCCGCGTGTTGTTTAGGGATCACGAGTCTGTTGAGTTTCCCGACGTCGCTTGGTGTTACCACTTTGTCGAACATGTGTTCTTTCTCTGGTGGCGGAATCATAATTCCGGTGCCGGAGCTGCTGCTAGCTCCGATGTTGGAGGTTAATTCTTGGTCTCTGTCTTGTTCTTGTTCGGAGCTTGTTGTTGTTGTCGGAGCTAGGGATAGATCCATGAGGTGCTTGGTAGAAATCTTGATTTATGAGATGGTTCTTGAATCAAGATGGGCCTTAGTGGTTCTTGATCAAGATCAATTCTTTTTCTTGTTCTTTTGGACTAAATCTTTCTCCTTTTCTTGAGATGGGTCTTAGTGAATCTTGATGAAGTTTAAACCTTTCACTTGTCCTTGAATTGGTGAACTGTTGCGGTCGTTTTTCATAGCCATTGACGATGATGACTCAACTCGAGATCTTCAAAACATACATTAGATAGATAATATTAAAAAGAGGAAACGAAACGAAAAATCCAGCCACAATTATAAAAAGGGGTAGATGATTTAATGAAAAAAATTCAAAGAATATATTAAAAGAAGGAAAGAAGAAGAAAAATAAATTAAAGTTCTGGTGTGGTCTCACCTTATAATATAAGGGAGAGAGGGAGAGATGTTGATATTGAAGTCTTCTTTCTCTTCTTGGTTCGATTGGTTCTTTGGCTTTTCTTCTTTGACCATGAAAATTTAGGGAAAATATGAAAACCCTAGAATCGGAAGCAAACGATATATATATATATATATAACTATTTTTCGTTGACTATCAAAGTGAAAGCAAGGAAAGAGAAAGATCAAAGCAAATCGGGACTTGGAACTCAAATTGGGTTCTTGCCAAACAAGAGGATCTCTCTCTCTTTCTCTTTAGAGGATGAAGAAAAAAATGGTGGCTTGAGATTCTTGATAGAGTTTAAAGACTTAGAGAGAGAGATTGGTACCGAGTAATGCGTAGGGGCCCATGAGTGATATGGTTCGGGTCATGTGAGCTTCTTGTCCTTTTCATTAGGCTTCGAGTTAGCTCTTTGTATTGAAATATCAAATCTTTATGTACATGTGTATATATGTGTATAGTTGTCCACCAAGTGTTAATGTTTGAGATTCTGTTAATTTCTCTTTTGTATTAAATTGAGTATCCATCTGTATTTTCTTTATTAATCAAAATCAGACTATTTTGTATTTATTCAAATTTGTTTTTAACTAGTTATTGTTGATTAGCACTAGTTAAAGCTTTGAAATGATATGGGGTGTATGTATCAGAAAAGAAATGCACATGTTTTCCATATAGATAATATTATCATTTACAAAATCAGTATAAATATAAATAAATACACATGCACGCATTTTATCACATTAAAGTAAATATAATCGTCACCTACTACTTACTATTCCAGTTGTTGGCATGCCATGACTACTTTAGAATGTGTATGCATTCACATGTACACATATGATGTAATGACATGACCGTCACTGCGGATTTAATCCTTATCCAACGGTCGATTAGTTATTCTGAGATTTTTTTCTTAAAAAATCGATTAATCCTATTAAGTACCACGAAAGTATTTTAGTATTTTATTTTAATTTTTTCGAAAGTATTAGAACTCGTTTTTTCAATAAGTAACTAAATAAACTGTTCAAACATGTTGTTTTTTTTTGGTCGACAAAAACTGTTCGAATACGAAGTTTTCTTTTTTTAACGCGACAAAACAACCTGTCGTATAAGAAGTTCAATCATTTTAATTTGTCAAACCAAAAAAAAAAATGTAAATCATTTTTTAAAAATCACTTTAATCATTTTTTTAAAATCATTTTAATATTGTATCTTATGAAATAAATTATATACTATATTTATGAAAATGGTACCTTAAATATATTATTCAAAAAAAAAAAAAGTGTACGTTAATCACTCGTAACTGTTTTTTTTTTTTTTTTGACTTTTTCCTATTGCTAAATTACCTAATACAAAAATTACTTATAGTTGGGTTCATTAGTTGATGGAAGTATGTCATATCAATTGTATATTTCTATAGTTCAGATTAATTCATCTACCAGTTTAGCTGTAGACGGTGTATGTACTTGTAGACTCATAGTCTTATACCATTAATCATCCAAGACACGTAGTACTATACAAAGTGATTCAGTGAAAACAATATTCACCGTAGAACTATTTTACCGCTGAGGATACCGATTAATTCACTTCATCAATATGGCAGTAATTCAAACTATAATCACTGACTCACTGTGTCGTTTCTTCAAAGTTTGTTTAATTAGCAATTTCTTGTCAGAGCGAGTCACGTGGGTTAACAGTCTGATACTAATTAAATAATTAAGAATTGATAATCTCTATGAAAGAAAAAAAAAACATAACTATCGCGTAATTAATTATGCAACATTTGTTTGGTATAATTAATCATGCAATTATTTACAGATCACAAGGGGGAAAGTAGGTTTGGTTGCTAATGTGTCCATGTTTTTGGTGGTCCAAAATCTTCTACATATACATCAAACACAACAAAACAATTTTTTTTTTTTTTTTGTTGTTGTTGTTGTTAAAGGTTTCACAACAAAACAAATTGAAAATAAGCAAATACAAATATAACTTTAGATATATGTGTGTGTGTTTGATACATCTATGTAAATACATTCAGGTCACGATGTCTTACGATGTTCGTTTCAGAAACTAATATATAAAAGGGATGTAAATATAATTTTTATCTGCGCTTTACATAAATTTTAATAAAGTTTAGTTTTTATGTAACAAGAATTATTATAATGACCATTGTCAATTTTAGTTTTTATGTAACAAGAATTATTATAATGACCATTACATTTTGTTATTTTATTCCTGTGTCATAATCATCGACATCCTATCCATAACAACAGCGTTTGATGTTTTGAGACAGCAAGAAAATGTCTAAATCTGCCACACCTGGTCAGATAAATTTCCCAGTAATTAAACTGCGTAATTTTTTATTAATATTTTGAAGTATATTATTATACATGTCATCAGTACATTAGTCAAAAGATATGAATCAATTGATAAGCACGTGCAGGGAAATAATAATAAGTAGGTGATACTTTAAATTCGTTTTGAAACACGTCCGATCTTATATTTGACAAATCATCAATTGTTATAAATTTGTTCTCAGCATATAACGTCACTAATTCTACTAATATAGAAATAAATTAATTTTCTTCGTACTCTTTTCTATTATTGGGATATTCAGAGTCTTACTTACAGATTCCATTTTATCCTCAACATGTTATGTAAGCACGTTATCTTTAGATTAAACTTATAGCATTTCGAGTAAGACTATAAGTCTATAATTACGTAATTATGTTAATTATACGTCTATAACACTTGAACTATTTGGTTCAAAGAAAATAAAAAGACAAAAACCATCGTAAAACTGAATCTCATATGAATCGGTTTACTAATTATTGGATATATTATACGGAATTATAAAGTATGGCTCGAAAAAGTTGGTCTGCAAGCAGCCCTTGCTCTTTATTTTAAAGGCAAAGCTAAATAAAGCAATTTATTATTGACTATATGCAAAACATTTTTACTATTTACCGTGTTGCAACAGCTTATAATACAAAGGGGACCTCTCTACGATTATACCTATGATCTCTCATTTCCAACTATTTTATTAAAAGGACAAACCCCCTTATATATTATGCTTAAGGAATATATCTCATTCTAATCTAATTGACCAACGCTATATATATCTAGCTGATATATCTTAGCTTGTTTTGTTTAGTTTGAAAATTTCTTATACTTTTTTCAAATATATGTATAAAATGAAATTGAAATATTGATTCTGTCAATACGGTAGGACATAAAACTGGAGTGTTTTTAGCACGTGTTTTAATTGGTGGTACTATCGTGTAAATTAGCATGTAATAAACTAAGAAATCATATATTTATATAAAACACATATGAATTTCATATTATTTATAAAAACATGAAGTACATAAATATACATAGCAAAACCCTAGATAACCCAAGCCTAAGAGTTATTCATGTTGAATCCCAACTTTTATCCGAGATCATCTAACTAATGCTTTTTAAATCTATGTACTAATTGAAAGTATATTAAAAATGGATCTTAATTATGGTATGAATATGAGGTACACCTATGTAAGATTTGAATAAAATGGTTAAAGTAGGGGTTGGATTTAAAGGAGAAGCAAACATAAATGAGAAGGTGAGTGAGAAGGTGAAGTGTTACAATTTCACAACAGTAAACATGGAATAGAGTAAGGACCACTTGTCACTACTCTCTCCTCTCTCTAGAGTTTGTCCCAAACAACCTCACATTTTTTTGCATCCCCACACTTCTTCACACCTATTTTCTTTATTAATTATTATTCATTTTTATATATTGTTGTGTATATGTGTGTTTTTCTTTATCAACTTGGAGGACCTCGGGCCCTTGGGATTTTTCAAAAAAAATTAAAAAATTAACTTTTCTATACAACGTACTGTTCTGTAGCCATAGAAAATGCTAAGAATTTGGTCGTTTTCGAAAGCTGTTCTGTGAAAAAAAACCAAGTTACAAAACAAAACAAACAAACTAAGCATAGTATGTGATGTAGTGGGGCTAAATTATGCAATCCAAATCTAATTTATTTGATCATACTAAATTATGCATAATCATCAAGAAGATATAACTATAGTAACAACTAATATAGAAATGTGTGCGTGTGGATTTGTATATATATATATATATATATATATCAATATGTTATGTGCGTATAGAGAGAAGGGTCGTTATCAGTAGGTGCAAAATAGAGTCCATTTGCATGGAGCAGGTTTATGTGATGTTGATGATGGCAACAACTGTCATGTGTGCCCCAAAGTCTAGGAGTCTTAGTTAATTTAGATTATATATATACATGATTTTAATCACCTCAGAACGAGCATAAATATATATAGAAGTGGGTCCAAAAATAATATGCATGGGCAGAAACTGGAAATATATATATATATATATATATACATATTTTTGTAATGGTCCAAGTCTCAAACAATTCCTTCCTCTATATGCGAGTGGAGGAGACTGCTTAATTAGTGCGTACTAACAAACATTCACTTTATTTGCCTATATTGAATAATGAATATAGCGTAGATCAAAAGGTCAGATATTTATGTTTAAGAAAAGGGTAAATTCGGAAGATGTAAAAACTGGAAGTCTGAAAATTCTGAAATTAGCTACAGATTTTCATAGAGTAATAATTTATGTATATTTTTCTTTGAAAATATGAGTTGCATGATCATAAGTGTAACATATAGCCTTTAACAAAAAAGAAAAAAAGAGAGAGTTTAACATAGCCTCTGTATAATAAACATATACATACTTAAAGGCGTTTGTATAAAGATTGATGCTTCTAGGAGTTTTAAATAAAAAGTTCTTAAACTAAATCAGCACTGGTTCGTTATAGGGAAAAATTGTTTACTAATTACGAATAATAACGATTCAAATTTACATATTATATCATCATAGGTATACTATGTGCAACGAATTAAAAAGACTTGTAGTGGTCAAAGAGAAAGAAGAAAAAGGTTCCAATCAAGGCTGGTTTTTTATTTCGATCAACAAAGTGATTTAACTAAAACATTATTTCAATATAGCGTTGAAATAATTTAGTCAATGATTGATTTTTGTTAGTTTTCACCCGATTTATTTTGACAAGTCGCACTAGAAATAAAGAATGAATGGACTGATACGGTCCTTGAATATGAATGATCAAAGCACGTTTCAAGGTGAATAAACGAAACGAGACAAGTGCTGGTGGGGGGGTGTGTATCCATAAACCCTAACCACCATGCTCGATGACTATTAAAAAAATAATTATCATTCTAAGGTAAGTCATACAAACTCGAGAGAATATTGATTAATTTTTCCGTCGGAGATATATTTTTTAAAAAGAAAAAGTATAGAAAATAGAAATTAGAAGTGCTAAATTGAGCAATGGACAAAATCATCTATATAATAAAATTTAGATGGATAGAGTCGTCCCACACTTAAGGTTGGTCCACAATGAATACCGTTGGAGGCTTCGCAGGCTTTTGTTCTGTCCTTGTCTATCTCTCTCTCCCCCCCCTTCAAATCTTGTCTAAAATTCATTTGTATATATATATATTTTTTTGTTTGGTTTGTGTTAAGTGTTTTAATACAAAAGAGTTGATAGGTTTAGGCATTTAAACTGACTCATACTGAGCCAAAATCTAGCCGTTTGGTGTGAATCAAAAAGACAATTGTTTAAAAAAGCTAAATAAACTAATTTCCTTTTAAAATATTGTATGCGAAATTTAAAAATAAAATTAATTAACATTTTTTGTTAAATATTATTAATCAGAAACCCAATTAAATCTAAATTATGATTCAAACCAAACCCAACCAAAATATTAGCGAACCCAACTAAAATTATCAGCTGGAAATTTGGTATTAGACTATTCAAATCAAATAAACTGAATTTTTTTTTAAGATTTTCAGCTAGAAAACCATAATTGCGTAGTCCTCAAATTTCACCGACAGATATAAGCTACTTATTACTTATCGTAAATTTTGTGAGATTTTGTTCTCATTTGAATGAAAATGAAATTGTATAAATTATGAAGAAAAGAATAAAATATACATTATATAACATTAAAAAAAAAAAAAACGTTAACATGCGTGAGGGAGACGTCATTCATTAAATTGGAGGAATTTGGTATTAAATAAAAAAGGGTGAAAGGTGCTTGACATACACGCGCCGTAGTTTCTTACCGGAAAGGGATTGCACTATTGATGTTAACTAGACCGGGCCCGGTTTGGGATGGGCGGCGGCCGAACCGACCACCTGGCTATTTCTTCGTATTCTGATTCTGCAAATCTAATTCGGATCTTGTGGATTTTGGATTTTCAGTTTAGCGGGTGGGGTTCTGCTAAAGTGACGGCGCGGGTCACTTGAGTTGCGAGTCGGTCACTGGAAACGTGATCCCTGTGAGTGTCTGGTTACGTTGGATCTCTCTCTCCCTCTCCAACGAACCGTCCAAAATATGTCAATTTTGTGGGTCTCTCATATCTCAGATCTCTACCAAATACGGCGCATTTTTTATTTTACATAAAAATTTACAAGTATATTTAAAAAAAGGTTTGTGATTCAAAATTCAAAATATACTTCTAATTTATTGCAGATTATATATATAGAATCGCCTGTATTTGTTGACAAAGATAATAATACAACCGAATCGTCTATATATATATTTGGATAATCAGAAAAGTCAGATATCATATGATGATGATATTGACGGTTGAAGAAGCATATGAAAGTGAAAAAAATCGTATTTGGATCTTCTTATTCTATATGCGTCTGGCCCGTTATCAATGTTGCTTGCCCGCTAATGTTCCGCTGATACGGTAATATTGGGCTTTCATTAGTGGGCCGTACTCCATTTTGCTTTAGATTATCCAACTCAACAGTGAACAGTACACTATGTATTATTTTTTACTTCGGCGCGAGACTTTGCGCTGCTATAATCTAAACAAAATAAAAATAATTGATATGCATATGACACAAACACAATCCTTTTTGTTGAAATTATCTTCAGTGTTGATTATAATTATTTATTTATTTTGTCATTATAAAGTCAAATCAACACTATAATAAATCTTAAAATACTATCGAATTAACATGCCATCATTTTTTTTAGGTTTTGTTTTTGTGTATGTTGTAATGGGAGGGAGATATGTGGGCAGAGAATAAAAATCAATAAATGAGAAATGGAATGAATACGAAGAAAATGACAGGAAACAATGAATTGGCCCTTCAGTTATGGACGAAAAAGGTTTGAGCATCTTAAGATTCAATCATACATCAATATTGTGTTAGTTAGGTCCATGTCCCCAATAAGAAATCAAATACCAAGAAAAGTAGCAATAAGCGAATAAAAATAGACTCTCACGTGAATTATAAGCTAGTCAGTATAAATGTATATGAAGATGCATTTGTCTTTGAATTCAGAATAGGATAATAATATTATTCGATCGACTTTAGATCGCTTTCCATGCAGATTTTTGCAATTATCTGGAAGAAGAACAAAATAATATCTTAGATTCTTCGGCCCCACCTTTTGACTTTACTATCTTCAATGTCTTTTTGCATATTGCGTTTTTATTGGAATTATTTGTTTTTTTTTCGGTCACTAACTAAACCAGAAACAGAACCAAGATCGAACTCCGTTCGGATTCACATTTGTAGGAGATAGATTGATGGACGTTTATATTATGACTGTAAAAAAAAATGTCTAAAAGCAACAATTAATGCTAGCTTGAAAGTAGCGTTACTAACATTAAAAAGGTAATGAATAGATAGTTCAAAGTGACGTTAGTAACGTTACTAACATAAATCCTTGTAAATTAAAAAAAAAAAACATAAAACATAAAACGTTATAGTTTAATTACTGATCAGTTTATAAAAGAAAAGAAATCGCACGAGTCGGTCCACAAAAATACAAAATGACAGAACAAAGCATAAAAGAGCCGACCAATCACTATGCCTTTACACTTGTCAATATCTCATTGGTACACCGATATTAACTTTTCTGAAAACTGTAAAAAGCGAGAAAGGTTGGAATAATCTTTGCCCGTCGCGTACGAACTTACCATGGTCGGAGAAACTAGTAAAATAGTCAAAACACATCTTTGTTGGTTCGGTACAATGAAAGTTTGATACAAGAAAAACTTTCATATTTTTCTTTTTATGTCTTTGTAGAAAAAAATCCCAAGTGTTAACCGAAAATTTATGCTACGACCGTTACATCAACAGAGAAATTAATTTTGGAACGACAGTATAATTCTATATGGAATTATATTTGTAGAAATATGGAATTTGGCAAAGAGATGAAGGCCGGTAAAAAATGTTTTAAATATAAGAACTGTTAAAAAAATATTTATATTTTTTTTGTCTTTCACATTATTAATCATTTATGTTATTTTAATTTGCAAAATAAAATATTATAGGTAGTCAAAAATGCTATTTTTGAAAAGATAATTTTCCAAAAAAGTTATACTCTTACATTTTTTACTTAACATATATACATTTTATATACTATTAAATTATTAACTACCTTTACTAAAATCCAAACAACGTTACATATATAAAATTGATATTTCATCTAAAAATAATAATTTGCGGCGTAATATAAAATTCTTTTAAGTGAAAAGATTTATTTTATTAAATACTAATATATATGTTGTTTTGGTTAAAAACGCGGGATAAAACGGCATATATAATATGATATTTCGGTTAAAAATGTGGGATTTATTTAAATATAAGTATTGGATTATATTTTTTTCTTATTATGTCGTAATATTAGTAAATAAATGTTGACCCAAAAAAAAAAGTAAATACATATAAAAAAGTTACAAAGACGAGAGCAGGAGCAAGTGGGAAACAGACGAGAAGAGAGAGATAGAGAGAGAGGAGGAAGAGAGAAACAGAGTAGGGATCGATAGACCGTGGAATCTTACAGTTTGCAAAAAGGTTGAAGAAAAGGTTTTTTCCAATTCTTATTTATTATTTCTCAAGAAATCATCTTTTTTTTTCGTTGGTAGTCGTCAGTCTCTCTTAGGGTTTTTGCTTGCTCTTCTTCGTGACCCCTTTTACCTGGTAACCAATTGGCGTGTTTCGTACGGTCTATCTAACCCTAACGCTTGTCTTCTCTCACCGTAAGATCTTCCCCTTTTTTTTTTGTTTTTTCTGGGTTTCATTCTGTTTTCTTCTTCTGGGTTTTTGTTTCTCTGAAGATTTAGTTTTTTGAGTGAGCTTTTTTGTTTTTTGTTTTTTTAAATGTTTTTGATTTGATTTGATTATTATAGAACTATGGTAATGGAGGATGAGCGTAGGGAAGACATAAAGCCTTCTTATTGGCTAGATGCTTGTGAAGACATCTCTTGTGATCTTATCGATGATCTCGTCTCTGATTTTGATCCTTCCTCTGTTGCTGTCCATGAATCTATTGACGATAATGGCGTCAACAACGATTTCTTCGGTGGAATTGATCACATTTTAGATAGTATTAAGAACGGTGGAGGCTTACCAGAAAATGGCGTTTCTGATACCAATTCTCGGATTAACGATGTTAGTGGAACTCCTCAGTTGATTGCTAAGGAGATTACAGTCTCAGTGAAGGAGAATGGGTTGCTAAAGTCTGGAGGTAAGAGAGACGATGTGTCGAAAGAGGAAGGAGATCAGAATAGGAAGAGAGCTAGAGTTTGTAGTTACCAAAGTGAAAGGAGTAACCTTTCAGGTAGAGGACATGTTATTTCTAGGGAGAGAGATAGGTCTATGAATAGGAAACGGCCTCGGAATTGGGACGAGGCTGGTCACAATAAGAAAAGAGATTGTTACAATTATAGAAGAGATGGTAGTAGAGATAGAGAAGTTAGGGGTTATTGGGAGAGGGATAAAGTTGGTTCCAATGAGTTGGTTTATCGGTCAGGGACTTGGGAAGCTGATCATGAAAGATATGTTAAGAAAGAGAGCGGTAGAAACCGAGTATGCAATGAGAAGGCTGAAGAGAATAAGAGTAAGCCTGAAGAACGTAAAGAGAAAGTTGTGGAAGAGCAAGCAAGGAGATACCAATTGGATGTGCTCGAACAAGCTAAAGCGAAAAACACAATTGCTTTCCTTGAGACTGGGGCTGGAAAGACACTTATCGCGATTCTTCTTATTAAAAGTGTTCATAAGGACTTAATGAGCCAGAATAGAAAAATGCTCTCGGTGTTCTTGGTTCCTAAAGTGCCTTTGGTCTATCAGGTACCTAAATAACATACATGTTTGTATTGTTTATATATTTGTTACCTTTGGGGTTTGGTTTGTTGATTAATCTTATGTTTTCAGCAAGCAGAAGTGATCCGTAATCAAACTTGTTTTCAAGTTGGGCATTATTGTGGTGAAATGGGACAAGATTTTTGGGATGCTCGAAGGTGGCAGCGGGAGTTTGAGTCTAAGCAGGTTGCTTTCTGATGCTTCTTTTTCACACGGGCTTCGATCTTTTTATGACTTGGTTTTCTTGAAGTTTACGGGTTTTTTTCTGTTTTCTTCTATGCAGGTTCTTGTAATGACTGCACAGATTCTATTGAATATACTGAGGCACAGCATTATTAGAATGGAAACAATCAATCTTCTTATTCTTGACGAGTGTCACCATGCTGTCAAGAAACATCCATACTCTCTAGTGATGTCAGAGTTTTATCATACAACCGCTAAGGATAAAAGACCTGCCATATTTGGAATGACTGCTTCGCCCGTTAATCTAAAGGGTACTGATTGTTTCTTGTATACATTTTCTAAGGTGATTTTGCTTGCGAATGTTCTTAAAAGTGACATTTTTTGTTTTTTTTTGTTTTGTTTACATAGGTGTTTCAAGCCAAGTAGATTGCGCGATAAAAATACGCAACCTCGAGACCAAGTTGGATTCTACAGTTTGTACGATAAAAGATCGAAAAGAATTAGAAAAACATGTGCCTATGCCTTCAGAGATTGTCGTGGAGTATGACAAAGCTGCTACTATGTGGTCTCTTCACGAGACAATAAAGCAAATGATTGCAGCTGTTGAAGAAGCAGCACAAGCGAGCTCAAGGAAAAGCAAGTGGCAGTTTATGGGGGCTAGGGACGCTGGAGCAAAGGATGAGTTGAGACAGGTTTATGGCGTCTCTGAAAGAACAGAGAGCGATGGAGCTGCCAATTTGATTCATAAACTTAGGGCTATAAATTACACTCTTGCTGAATTGGGTCAATGGTGTGCTTACAAGGTAAAATAATGGTTTTTGATGATTTGACATGGGTTTGTTATTTTCATATAATAACAATTTTTGTTTTTCTTTCAAGGTGGCACAATCGTTCTTGACTGCTTTGCAAAGTGACGAGAGGGTGAATTTCCAAGTTGACGTGAAGTTTCAAGAATCATACCTCAGTGAGGTGGTGTCGCTCTTGCATTGTGAGCTTCTGGAAGGCGCTGCTGCGGTGGAAGTTAGCAAACCAGAAAATGGTAATGCACATGACGAGATTGAGGAGGGAGAGCTCCCTGATGATCATGGTAAGTCTTAACTACATCCTAGTACTAGTATCTGTCTATTTACTGTTTACTAGTCTGAGAAACTCGATGTTAACAATGCTACGGGTTTTAGTGGTCTCGGGAGGGGAACATGTTGATAAAGTAATAGGCGCCGCTGTGGCTGATGGGAAAGTTACTCCAAAAGTTCAATCATTGATCAAACTACTCCTCAAGTATCAGCACACAGCTGATTTTCGTGCTATTGTTTTTGTTGAGAGGGTGGTTGCTGCTTTGGTTCTTCCAAAGGTTAGTATGAAATTGAAGAAAACAATGTGATTTGTCTCAAGTACATTTTTCCTATCTATATCTCTGAGCTTGGAATTTTTCAGGTGTTTGCCGCATTGCCTTCGCTTGGTTTTATACGGTGCGCCAGCATGATTGGGCACAATAACAGCCAGGAAATGAAATCATCTCAAATGCAGGATACAATTTCCAAATTCCGAGATGGGCATGTATGAAAAATATTGTCGTTGTTTCCTACGTCTTTTGACATTTTGACATATTCTTTGATCTTATATTGACATGTCTCTCGATTTTTCTCTCTTTCTCTCTTGTGATAGGTGACACTACTAGTTGCCACAAGCGTTGCTGAGGAAGGACTTGATATTAGGCAGTGTAACGTTGTTATGCGTTTTGACCTTGCAAAGACAGTGCTGGCATACATTCAGTCCCGTGGTCGGGCAAGAAAGCCTGGATCAGACTACATACTCATGGTTGAAAGGTACATATGCTTTGCAATCTTCAAGACAAAGCTTTGAAATCTACATATGTTTTTTTTAAACGACTAGTCACTAAATCAGTACTGTTACATATGCCGACTTGTGTTGCTTGCAGGGGAAATGTATCTCACGCAGCATTCTTAAGAAACGCTAGGAACAGTGAGGAGACACTGCGGAAAGAAGCAATAGAAAGGACTGATCTTAGTCAACTCAAAGATACATCGAGGTTAATCTCCATTGATGCTGTGCCAGGTACAGTTTATAAGGTGGAGGCAACTGGTGCCATGGTTAGCTTGAATTCTGCGGTTGGTCTTGTACATTTCTACTGCTCTCAGCTTCCCGGTGACAGGTAAGTTTACAGATAACCTTTATCGTCCTGATGAGTTTTCTTCTTCCTGTTTGAGATGATGGATTGCTTCTCTCGTGTCTCAGGTATGCGATTCTTCGTCCTGAGTTTAGCATGGAGAAGCATGAAAAGCCTGGGGGCCACACAGAGTATTCATGCAGGCTTCAGCTTCCTTGCAATGCACCATTTGAAATACTTGAGGGTCCTGTTTGCAGTTCAATGCGTCTTGCGCAACAGGTAGACTTAACATGTTTTTTGTTCGTTTATCTTTTTCGTCATTATCGTTCGGTGTTCCATATCTTCAACTATTGTGTTTTTGATATGCAGGCTGTATGTCTAGCTGCTTGCAAGAAATTGCATGAGATGGGGGCATTTACTGATATGCTATTGCCGGACAAGGGAAGTGATCAAGACCCTGAGAAGGCTGACCAAGATGATGAAGGTGAACCTGTCCCTGGAACGGCTAGACATAGAGAGTTCTATCCCGAAGGTGTGGCGGATGTACTTAAGGTAAGTTTCTACTAACCTAAGAAAAACTGCTAAATGTGTTTTCGTGGGAATGCGGTTTCAAGACTTGACTATTTTTCTACTGTGCGTAGGGAGAATGGATTTTATCTGGGAAGGAAATTTGTGAGAGCCCAAAGTTATTCCATTTATACATGTATAGTGTCAGATGTGTGGATTTTGGGTCTACAAAAGATCCATTCCTCACCGAAGTTTCTGAATTCGCAGTTCTTTTTGGCAATGAGCTGGATGCAGAGGTTTGTGACTCGGTTTTGGATTTCAGGATTTTGTAGATTCAAGAATGTATCTCTTTTTATCTCAAGATTTGTTTACTATATCAGGTATTATCGATGTCTATGGATCTTTATGTTGCTCGGGCCATGATCAGTAAAGCATCTCTTGATTTCAAGGGATCACTTGATATTACAGAAAACCAGGTTAGACTGAACAACCTTGATTTTTCCCGCACCTTTATGTTTGCTTGAGAAACTTTACTTATATTGCTGGTGTTTCTTGTGCAGTTATCATCACTTAAAAAGTTTCATGTGAGATTAATGAGTATCGTGTTAGATGTTGATGTTGAACCCTCCACGACACCATGGGATCCTGCAAAGGCCTACTTGTTTGTCCCTGTTGCTGATAATACGTTGGGGGAACCCATAAAAGTGATCAACTGGAAATTGGTTGAAAAGATTACCGAAACCACCGCGTGGGACAACCCGCTTCAGAGAGCTCGTCCGGATGTATATCTCGGGACTAATGAGAGAACTCTTGGTGGGGATAGAAGGGAATATGGGTTTGGTAAACTTCGTAACAACATTGTCTTCGGGCAGAAATCTCACCCAACTTATGGTATTAGAGGAGCTGTTGCATCTTTCGATGTTGTGAGAGCTTCAGGATTGTTACCTGTAAGAGATGCTTTTGAGAAGGAAATAGAAGATGATCTATCGGAAGGCAAATTGATGATGGCAAATGGGTGCATGGTTGCAGAAGATCTTATCGGGAAAATTGTGACAGCCGCACATTCTGGGAAGCGGTTTTACGTAGATTCAATTTGCTATGATATGAGTGCAGAAACATCATTCCCAAGGAAAGAGGGATATCTTGGCCCCCTCGAGTACAACACCTATGCTGACTACTACAAGCAAAAGTATGAAACGTTTCAAATTATTTTTGATCTTCAAATCTTTCTCTAAGTTTCATTAGAGAAGTGTGCAGTCTACTAATACTTTTTCTGTTACCACGAGGACTTACATGGCCTCAATTCACCTCCGGCGTTGTGCAAGAATGAGAAGCAAAGCCTGTCTAGGTGTTATGAGATATCTACTTCTGGCTTTTCTTCTTCTTCTTGCACAACCTGAGGTACTTGGGGCTATACAAGTCTTCTTCTATAATGTTATTTATCAGGTATGGAGTTGATTTGTATTGTAAGAAACAACCTTTGATCAAAGGACGTGGTGTTTCATATTGCAAGAACCTTCTTTCTCCTCGGTTTGAACAGTCAGGTATTTATGAAATTCTTGTCTTCAACATTTATTGATTAACGGGTAAATTAACATTTGTTTTTTTTTTTTGGTAATTCTAGGTGAATCTGAGACTGTTCTTGATAAAACATATTACGTGTTTCTTCCACCCGAACTATGCATTGTGCATCCTCTCTCGGGTTCACTTATCCGAGGTGCTCAGAGGTTGCCTTCTGTAATGAGAAGAGTTGAGAGCATGTTGCTTGCTGTTCAACTCAAAAATTTAATCAACTTTCCTATTGCAACTTCGAAGGTATAAAGTAGGCTTTGTTAGTGTCATTTTGTTCTGTTTCGTTGTTACTAATTTAATCTAATTTGGTATACATATGTAGATTCTGGAAGCCTTGACTGCCGCCTCGTGCCAGGAGACGTTCTGCTATGAAAGAGCCGAGCTTTTAGGAGATGCGTATCTGAAATGGGTCGTTAGTCGTTTTCTGTTTCTGAAGTATCCACAGAAGCACGAGGGTCAGCTCACAAGGATGAGACAACAAATGGTTAGTAACATGGTTCTTTATCAGTTTGCTCTGGTTAAAGGGCTTCAGTCATATATCCAGGCGGATCGTTTCGCCCCGTCTAGGTGGTCTGCTCCTGGTGTGCCTCCGGTTTACGATGAGGACACAAAAGATGGAGGATCTTCGTTTTTTGACGAAGAGCAAAGGCCGGGTTCCGAGGAAAAGAGTGACATGTTTGAGGATGGAGAAATGGAGGATGGTGAACTAGAGGGTGATTTGAGTTCATATCGAGTTTTATCTAGCAAAACATTGGCTGATGTTGTTGAAGCTTTGATCGGTGTTTACTATGTCGAAGGTGGTAAGATTGCAGCGAATCATTTGATGAAATGGATTGGGATTCATGTGGAGGATGATCCTGAAGAAATCGATGGAACGGTGAAAGCTGTTAATGTTCCAGAAAGTGTACTCAAGAGTATTGACTTTGTTGGTCTAGAGAGAGCTCTGAAATATGAGTTTGTAGAGAAAGGTCTTCTTGTTGAAGCTATAACACATGCTTCAAGACCATCTTCAGGTGTTTCGTGTTATCAGAGATTGGAATTTGTTGGTGATGCGGTCTTGGATCATCTTATCACAAGACACTTGTTTTTCACATACACAAGCCTTCCTCCTGGCCGGTTAACAGATCTTCGAGCTGCAGCGGTTAACAATGAGAATTTTGCTCGTGTTGCAGTTAAACATAAACTCCACTTGTACCTTCGTCATGGTTCTAGCGCCCTCGAGAAACAGGTATATAGAAGACTAAAAACCAAACTACTCTGTTCTCAAACAGTTACAAGTATTTTGACTGTTTGGTATTTTCGGTTTTTTTCAGATTCGGGATTTTGTGAAAGAAGTTCAAACCGAGTCATCTAAACCGGGGTTTAACTCTTTTGGTTTGGGAGATTGTAAAGCCCCAAAAGTTCTTGGAGATATTGTTGAGTCTATTGCTGGTGCTATTTTTCTTGATAGTGGGAAAGATACAACTGCTGCTTGGAAGGTTGGTTTTTTCCGGTTTAAAATCTCAGCAATTGATTTCGGTTTAATGTTTTGTTTTTTCAGAATTCTTAACGTCTCTGTTGTATATATTGTTTGCAGGTTTTTCAACCTTTGCTTCAACCAATGGTGACACCAGAGACACTTCCAATGCATCCGGTTCGAGAGCTTCAAGAGCGGTGCCAGCAACAAGCAGAAGGGTTGGAATACAAAGCAAGTAGGAGTGGTAATACAGCGACTGTGGAAGTTTTCATAGACGGTGTTCAAGTCGGAGTCGCGCAAAACCCGCAGAAGAAAATGGCTCAGAAGCTGGCAGCGAGGAACGCACTCGCAGCTTTGAAAGAGAAAGAGAAAGAGATAGCGGAATCAAAGGAGAAGCGGGCGAACGGGAATGCTGGAGAGAACCAAGATGAGAGTAAGAAAAATGGGAATCAGACGTTTACGAGACAGACATTGAATGATATTTGCTTGAGGAAAAATTGGCCAATGCCTTGTTACAGGTAAATAAATTAGAAAAAGGGGTAAATATTTGTAATTGCAATAATTTTTGGGTTTTGTAGAGCATTTTCTGAGGTTTGTGGTGAATTTTGTAGATGTGTGAAAGAAGGAGGACCGGCACATGCAAAGAGGTTTACATTTGGGGTAAGGGTTAATACGAGCGACAGAGGATGGACTGATGAATGCATCGGCGAGCCTATGCCGAGTGTTAAGAAAGCTAAGGATTCTGCTGCTATTCTTCTCCTTGAGCTTTTAAATAAAACCTTTTCTTGATTTTTTTTTACTCTTACGGAGTTGGAATTTTATATTTGTGGACTTGGTAATTTCTTTTTAAAGTGTTTAAACTTTAGTCATGAATAAATAATAGTGATAATTCTTCTTCTTGAGCTTCTAAATAAAATGTATTCTTGATCAAAAAATTCGGCAAGACTAAAAGATGCATCTGTCAAGCTCTTAGCTTCACATGTAGAGAAACCAGTGTTTTTCGACTGATTGTTAGTTGATAAAATTTATGTTTCGTAATATAGTTAATTTGACAAATAAAAAGATGTCTAGAATACATTTTTATTTTAAAAATTATCGCAATTATTATAGTCTTAGAAACAATAGTCTGTTACATGAAAAACCTTATATCCATGACCCGGCCGGTAAGCAAGGAACATTCTTCAAAGACATGAGACTCTCACTGTGACTGATTATGGGTAATAGAACCGCTAATACCCGAAGGTTTATTACGATTCCAGAATTCTTCGTCCCCAATGCCTTCTTCATATTGGATTCTCCTTTCACGCTTAGTCTCTGGAACATAATATAAAACATAAAATGCTTCCAAACTTGTCGCAGTTAATATGAACTCACCAGTGTCATGAGTAACACCACACAACCGCATTTTACATTCAAAGATGGGGTCACTTTCATGAAAGATTTGAAAAGGCAAAAGAAAGTTTCTAAACGACCATTAATTCTTGTTTCTCTTCATCCACCAAAACCCAAAATCTTATGGAGAAACCATCAGATAAACCGGAGCAAATCCATGCTAATTGAGCATTAAGTGAGAAAGTAAATAAGGCCGAGCAGGTGGTTTTTTTTATTGTGTTCAACTTTTCGTACCTCACATCGAAGCTCATAAGGATATTTTCAGATTGGAAAGTATCATCGACTTTAAAAAGCATCTCCGCTTCATAATACACGTGCCCGTTAATAGATATAACCTAAAGGTCTTCTGCTTGAGATGCACAATACTTTATACTTATCCTCGACCGGATCGTGTCCTAATTAAACAGCTACGTAAAAGCATGTCTTTGGGTTCGGGTTCGGGTAAGGTAACGTGTTGTCTCATTGAAGGATTCCAAAATACGATCCTGTCAAAATCTCCGAAACACACCAAGCCCTTGACAGATTCGCAAGTACACGGTTCGTAATAACGACCATGTTCAAGTTCAGGGGATTTTATGTGACAACGGTCCACATGATCAGAGTAAGATCCGTCATCATGTTGGGACAGTGATATAAATAAGCGCTTGCTTCTTGTTTTGATGCATGCCAGAAGACAAGGCCGAGTTGAAGACTGAAACGCGAACGACCTGATGAAACCTGGAAGACCATAGCTTCGACACCACACCGTACGGAACCTCACAGCAGATTTAGCTGGCAGTCTCAAGAGTATATCAGGAATCAGATCAAGAGTAATCCGCTCCAAACACTTACGAATACTACTCTCTTCTTCTTTACATTGATTTCTTCTTCTCTCTCCATATTCCGTTTCTTCTTCTTCTCGTCTATCCATCGCAGGCGACCCACTCTTTTTTCTTTTTTTTTCTTTTAAGAACCCTAATGTGTTGTCTTGGTCTCTCTTTCACGTACTCATTCTCTTTATATTAGTATATTAATCTTTTGGGGAGCTGTGTATTACATAATTGTAATTGTAATATTTTCTTTTCAGTTTTTAGCAAAAAAAAGAAATTTTCTTTTCAGTCTCGCTCGAAATCTTTTTTTGCGAACGTGTCTTTACATAATTGTAGTTGAGAGAAGTGAATTTGATTGGGAAAATGTGTAATTGTCTTTTTTTATTAACTAAAAAATATACTATGTAATTTCCTTAATTATTAAGATTGAGATATCAATTTTGTTCAACTCGATTTTTTCCAATAATTCATTTATAAACATTTATCCCTTTATAAATATACTGCTTTTCTAGTTATGTTTAGTTTATGTGGTGTGCTCTGCTTTTCTAGTTGTATTTAGTTTGTGTTGTGCTCTGCTTTATGCCACTCCTATGGGTTTTATTTTATTTAAGCAACTCCTCTAGTTTGTTATTTCAACTTAATGAAGGAAATGTTTTGCCCAAATCTGTATTCTTCGAGAGAACAAAGTTGATGTTCCGAATTCAGTTTTGACTACAAAAAAAAGATATCATCGATACCCCTAAAAGATTTGTTACGTGTCGAAGAAGCAATTGGCTGGATTGCAAATGAAAGGAGGCTGGGAGACACATATGGACATTTTTACTATAATAATCGATCCTTGATTCAGTATATAACTCTTCAAATAGATAAAACGAAAATCGAACCAAAAAAGTCAAATGCCAAAATCCTTTATAATAAAAATTACGCGTTCACAAGGGCTAATTGATAAGTCCAAGTCTAGAAGAAAAATGCAGAGAAAAGGTATCAATTAGGATCAGATACTCTTCTTCTTATTATCAATGAAACAAAGATGTTGCAGAAATGTTCTGAGGAAATGCTTCAACGTCTCAGGGTATGGAGGATGTATTCAGCATAAAGGTCCCTGTCATGGAAAAATCAAACCCAGAGATTACTTTATTGTTACAACTTAAAAGGCAAAGTTTGGTTCTTGATGAAGAAACAGAGACTTACATTGAGTATTGCATAGCTTCAATAGCAGACTCAGATGGTAAAAAATCATTAACTGCAACTTCCTTGTTCTCGTTCTTCTTGTCTGTAAAGAGATATATAAGTTAAAGGAAACAACCTAATATTTGTTGAGAAATCGATAGAGAAGAATAAAATGTAGAAAAAAAGGATACAGTCTTCAAAGAAACGACGGATTTCAGAGAGACGGTGAGGAGGAAGTTCTTTAATGTCAGTGTAATGCTTATACTCAGGATCATCAACACAAACCGCAATGATCTTGTCATCTTTTTCACCCTAAACAAAAAAAAAAAAAAAAAAGAAACCAAGAATCATTTAAAGTGACTTAAAGGATTGGAGTAAGAGACAAAAAAAAAAAAAACAGAGCCATTTTCATTGATCAAGTAAGTATTAACCTGGTCAATCATAGGCATTAATCCAATAGCTCGGGCACGCAGAAAACAACCCGGTAGTACTGGTTCCTACAAAAAGAAAAGAAATTTGTTATTGCAATTTAAAAAGTTTGGTACATAATATATGAGAAAGAAAGAAATATACCTGCATGATAACTAATACATCAATTGGATCATTGTCTTCACACAATGTGCGAGGAACAAAACCGTAGTTGTGAGGGTAAACAACTGAGGAGTAGAGAATACGATCAACCTGAACCAGAGAAATCCAAAATTGACTTTGATGAGTAAAAAAGAAAAACAAAATCATCTTTTTGATGTTAGGTATATTTGACCTTGATGAGTCCAGTCTTTTTGTCAAGTTCATATTTGACCTTGCTTCCTTTTGTGATCTCAACAACCTAATATTATTATCATCATCATCCAAAGATCAAAATGATTCAATAGTAGTCTAATAAACAAGATTCTCTCTGTACACAATTCTCAAAAGTGCCTAGAAGAAACTTACCACATTGAAAATCTGTGGAGCTCCAGGTCCTATTTCATCCAGATTTATGAGAATCAGTTCCAAAATACAAAAACAACAAAGCATAAGAAATGAAATTTAATTAATACCAATCTCAAGATCATGCCATGGATGTGCAGCTACGGATCTTCTTGATAAAGAAGAGAGAATCCTCTCGTTTAAACGAGGAGTAGGTCGCTGCAGCTTCTGGTTCTCTTTCGCTTCTTCACTCATCTGACAAAATCACATTAATCCTCTAATTAGGGCACAGAGAGAAAGAGAGTATCAATCGAATCAAGATACCAAATTTATTGGAAATAAACGAATCAGACCCTCCCACAGGGGAAAACGATTTGAAATAAATTAAGATTCATTTCTTGATTTATGAAACTAGATTAGTAAAGATCTGGGTCAAATCTATACATTTCTCTATAAACCAGATTGGATGATTCTACTCTACAATCCAGTGATTTGAAGCAAAACCCAGAGGATTAAACATCGAAAAGCAACAAACTTTGAGATCTAAGAACCAATACGAAACGATTAAAAGTCATACCTTTGGGATCGAAAAAAGAAACAGACGCAAGGATGAAGAGACCTCCTTTGGGAAAGTGTGAAGCGTAATTGCAAGCGTTAAGGTGTATGTATATATGATTACCGCAAAATACGGATCAACTTCTATAATTCGATTTAAATGAGTTTGACTACACATTTAAACATAACACATAAACATAAACATAAACATTTTTATTAAAAAGCATCGTCTAAATTCGTTTTTTTTTTTTTTTTCGTTCTATTGATGATGTAATTTTTCGTATTTAGATGATTCTGAATATAGTTTTTTTCCTTTTTGGTAAAATTTGGTTGAATTAGTTTCTTTGAAAACTCATTTTGAATTTACAAAAATAGACGTTAAATTTTTTTGATGCGTTAATAACGTGTTTTTCTTACATTTAAATTTTTTTAGAACTATTTATTTTATATGGTATCAATTATCAAAACAATATTAGTAATTAATTTTTTTTTCCAAATACTTATTTTGTTGAAGAATGTTTTTTAAGAGATGGCAAAGACAATATTTTTTTAGAAGGAAACTACAGTTAAAAACAAAAATAAAAATGTTGTAAATAGTATTTACTAACAATTCATCAAATATCAAAACAAAAACCTGAGATGAACATTTATTCGGAAAAAATGATCAAAAGACATATAAGTGGACCCACAAAAAAAAACTAGTTACCATTATTCTAGCTTTTTCCAACTTTTTACCCGCGTCTAAATTTTTTATTTCGTTTTAATCACCGTTTAAATTATTGAAATGGAATAATTCCGGGGAAACTCAAATGATTTCGTTGCACGATACTGCAGTCAGTGGGGAAAAAGGTTATATAAAATAATCATTAATAACACAAATTTAAGATACTGGTAAAATCTAAAATGTAAGAGACTAGACAACGTAAGATGAGATTAGTGTCATAACAATGGGCCTTAAGCCCATAGTTAAGCTGTACTTGGGGCCCAGAAGTGACAATCTTAAACCCAGCCGGAATACCCTTTGGGGCCAATGAGCGCCTTCAAGTTAAAAACAAACAGAGAGAAGGCATTACGGACGAAACATTCAAAGTTGAAACTTTTGAACAATTCATCATATCAAGATCTCATTAAATATCCACAATTCAGAAAAAGAAACGAGTAAAGACACAAATCCATTACTTAAATTGTTAATCAACAGTAGCAGCAGCAGACATATAGACCACAAGTAGCAGACACGAGACAAGACACGGAGTAGTAGTAATATGGTACAGAAACTGACATGACCAAAGAAATGTTCTCATGGATCTAAAAAAGATCAAAAAGAGTCTTTTTTTCATAGAGATTGAAGAAGCAATTACTAACACTAGACATAAAAAGATATTTGGTAAAAATGTGCATTTTCTTTTACCTCATACTCAAAAGGTCTGTTATGTAGAAGCTTCTCCTTCCAATCGAAGCCTCTTGCAGACTTTTTCATCACTTTGATTGTTTGTGTTCCCAACTTGGCTCTCTTTTGCTTCCATTGAACATCTCTTGTATGGCTTAAACCCTGTTTGTCTCGTTTTAAGACCGATCGTTCCTACTCTTTCTTGGTCTGCATCACAAGAATCTTGAATCTTGAAATTAGGAGCCAAAGGCTTTGACGTGTCACTTTGTTTCCCATTCACATTCTCTGCCACTTGAGGAGGTGAAAAGCTTTGAGGCAATCTTTCTCTTGCAAAGAGAGCCTGAAACGCTATGCGACCCTGAGACAATTTTATGAATGCATAGTGTTAGTTCCTCAAGAACTCAGCAAAATTCATGAAATCATCGGTTTTTGTTTTATTACCTCTTCAGAGACTTCCTTCCACGAATCAATAGTTGGGTTGTTGTTGTCTCTGATTTTAATCCTACGGTTACTTAACTCAATAACATCAGGCTGATTTGCTTCTGTCTCCTTCACATCCTCTTTATCTTTCTCCATCTTATCTAATGCATCTGTTTCCGCATCGCTCCCTGAAGGTGTGTTTGAGCCACAAGATGAGCGATCCACCAGCTTTTTCTTCTGGGTAAGGTTTGAATCATGCACTGCATCAGCAACAACAACCTCCTCAACCTTATCACCATTAGTTTTTGAGTCAGCATTTAGCTTGGTCACTCCAGTCTCCTCTGAATCGTCAGATGATGAAGCTGGAGATTTTGAAGCCAGGTTTTGATCTTGCAGAGCTGTGTTTTGTTTCTCAAGCGGTAGTTGTGCATTTTCAACGGTATCCATCTCAGTCATCGCTGGAGTTGGAACTGCAACAGTTGGCAATGGAACAAATGTAATTGGAGTTGGAGCACATACAGGAAGAAGTCCATGAGAAGCCCACCAAGCAGTTGCAGCAGCTACAGTAGCAGCAGCAATGGCAGCTATACTTGGAGGAGAAGAGCTCATTTGCGTTGATGAATCTCCAGAATTCCCAACATTAGCATACGGCCAGGCCGAAGCAGCGAATGTGGCCGCAGCATGAGCTGCAGGGTTCTGTAGGAGAGTTGACATAATAAGATTGGAGAATGTAGATGAAATCTGGAGAAACGAACGGTAATCATCATGTGAATGACAAGCTGGAAAAGCTTGATGAGAAGTTGTAGTAGTAGCAGATGATGTTGTAGCTTGAAGTTTTGCGTGCCCGTGAATTTCTTCTCCCATAGGATGAAACATGAAGCCTTGAGATACCATACCTGAGGGATGATTTTGCGGGCATTTTGCTATATTTCCATTTACAATATTTTCCTGGAAATGCCAAGGGTAGTTTTGCACGCTGTGCATAGTATCATCTTTACCATCTCTGACTTTGTGCTTCTTGGAAACATCTTGAACTGCATTGTCCACGTTTGAGGTCTTACTTGTTTCATTATCGGCACTTCCCTGCTCAAAATCGGAATGCAATTAATGCTACTGAACTTGAAATGCAGTATTCATCAGGTTCTCGGAGGACGATTATATATACCTTTCTTGTAGTTACTTTCTTTGGTAAGGGATACTTGTTCACAGTAGAAACCCCTGAGCAGTTATCATCTTGATTTTCTTTTCCAGTTGATTGTTTCTAACCAGAAAAATACATAAGAAATCAAACACAAGCAGAAACAACAGAATGGTACATAAAGAAGAGAAAGATTAGGAACAAACCTCAGACAACGGCATTTTTCCCAAATCCAAGACCGTCTGATTACAGTGTGAAGAAGAGGCCGACGATACAAGTTTTGCATCTTTTACTGATGATACTTGTGAGGAAGATGAACCGTTATTCCCAGGTTTCCGAGGATAAGGAGTATTCGGTTTTCGTTTAGGACGAGGAGGTGGAATTTCTATGTCCAGAGCTTGACAAACAGGAATGCCTTTAGCTTCAGCCTCTTTCTCCAGCTGAATATGAACCAAAAACTGTGAGCATTTTCCAAACTGGAGATGGAAAAATGCAGCTCAGATGTAAAATTCTGAGACTCATGAAACTGACCGTAGCACCAAGGTTGAAAAAAGTCATATACTGACCCGAAGTTTTCGGGATAGAGACGATAGAGTTACTTCATGTCCTGTCCTATAGGGCATGGAGGTTTGGTTTTCCAATTGGTTGGCTAAAAGAATCCATGCAATTCCATTATTTCATCGACTTTAGTGAATATGGGATGATGGTGTCATGCAAATGCAATGCTAGTTATGTTATTTTGAACCTATCTTATGGTCTCAGAGAATGAAGCTCTCTTTAATCTTACAGTAAGTTTTCCAGTTGGACAATTTTTAATCTCATTTAGGAGCACAGAGAAAAAGACAAAACCCATATTTCTAAAAGTCTGTTGCTATCCTCGAAAACAACCAAATCTACTTAGCAAGAAGACGCTAAACTTCCATTTGAAGCAATGAGACGCTAAACTTAATCATCTATTTCAATCAATACCAATCAAGGTACCTTCAATCAAGTGAACATGCTTAAAAAACTATTTGAAGGGATCAACACACCTTTGTGAAAAACTTTTGTGCATGACTTCGGATCTGAACTGCAGTTTTTGTCCCAATATGTTCTGCACACAAAATAAAACAAAACAAAAAAAGAAGAGAAGTGAGGAATCTCTCAATCAACAGGAGATAAAAAGAATATAAGAAACTCTTAAACAAAGAAGAAACAACTCTCTTCATAGTTAAAATTAAGCATACAAAAACAAAATGTTTTCGACCTTCGATTCGTTGCCAAGCTCTTCCATAAAGCCTCAAGGCTTCTAGAAACCTCTCATGCTCATCCTCAGTCCATCGTTCTCGCTGCTTTGTTATTGTATATGGTTTTCTTGCCTATACCCAAAAAAACACCAAATCTTCACAAAACAACAATCCAAAAATCTCGAACAATCAATTTTAAATCATCATATTATTAATACCTTAGTTAATAAATCGTCTCCAGATGTATTAGTATCCATAACAGGATCTTTGCAGCTGCACGCTGCTTCAAGTCCTCTCTAACAAGTAAAGTATAATAAAGAAACCATCTTTGATCACTCCAAACATCAAAGTCTCCAAATTGCAAAGCCGTTGTGATGACCTCTTTAGATTCTAGAGAAACTGCATAAGAAAAAGTACTTTATGAGAAATATTTATCCACACATACTAAGATTTGGAATTTGGAAATATATAAACATAAGAAATCGAAAAGAGAAATCTTTTCAAAGTCCACCGTGAAACAGTCGCTGCTTCTCCAGCAGAACTCAAAAGAAGTCCCTTTTTTTCTCAAAAAGCCTCACCCAAACGAATCCGTCGCAGCCAAAACCTTACAACATCACAAATCTTCATATCAGTTAATTAATCATTGTTTCTAAATCAATCTACAACTTGATTTGTATGATTATGCTAACTTAGAGCTTATCTCAGCAACCAAACAGAGATGTTAAGATGTAAGAGTAACCCTAGAAATTACTAATAATGTAAAATATATATACCCTTGATAGTAGCCATGGAGGAGCCAAGTATGCAATCTGAAATGGAAACTAAGATCATCTCACCGGTGAAGCCATCGTTCCCGGAAATAGTTAAATTGGCAAAAAAAAAAAAAAAAAAAAAAAAGACAATCTTAATGGTTTTTGAGAGAGTGGAGAAGAGACAGAGAAGGAAGAAGAAGATAAGTGAAGAAGAAAGAAGACTGTTTTAGGCTGAACAAGGAAGACTGGAAGAAGAAAGCCAGAATCAATCTCAGCCACAACTATTTTTCCCCTAATTTTCTTCAATTTTTTGGAAATTTTTAATGTATTTTTTATTTGAGGCTGAAACAGAACCAAGGGTATAAGTGGCAAAAACAAAACTCATTGGAGATCGACACGTGGTGAGATTGTAGTGGCTGCCTACTGCACTTTTTGGTATCTCCCAAGTTGCTTCTCTTCGAGCCAGAAGTCTCTCAAGCTCACGTAAGGTAAAAGGCAAGCGTGGGGTCCACAGTGCTTGCGTGGCCGCTACCCGGTTTATTGGTAGCAAGTGGGAAAAGTGATGGCTACAGTGCCAGCTGGGATGCTGTTAAACCGCTACGTGTCGGTTTTGTGAAGACATTGCTGTATGGGCCGTTGGAGCTGGGCTTATAAATGGACACTACATGGGGCTTTCATAAATTGAACAAAAAGTTATCGTTAGGAAACGAACTGAAGTTTGAAATACTTCAAAATATCAATTGACAAGTAGATCCACTATTCGGTTAGTCTCCATATCATTTTATAAATTGAAAAAAATAAAAAAAAAAAACACTAATGTAGAATTAGTAGAATCTCTAATATCAATTGACAAGTCAAATAACATGATCCATAATTCGCTTAGTCTCTATATCGTTTAAAAAAAAAACTTAAGATGTGATAGAATTGACCTGATGATGAATTGAGTGTTGAATAGGCGGGAGAGGATTATCAAAAAAAACTTTTCTTGTCGCTCAGCAGAATCATCCTAATGACATCAACACTTTCCTTGTGGCTCGATCGAGTCTCTGATCTGTAACCCTAGTCTCCTGCACTAAATCAAATAACAAATCGAATGAACACACATAGACCGAATGATCCAATTACTTGAAATAACAATCTAATAGCATATGAACAAGATTATCAAGAAATTGTTTGAATTCGAAACAAGGGAAGAGATGACTCATACCAGTTTCGTGATGACGAAGGATCATCGAGCGGATTTTTGAGTGGAGTCTTCACAATATGGATGATGACCGACGACGAAGAATCTCGTCATTATCGCACACAGGGGAATCACGTTCTTCTTCGACAATGAGAAATTGACGACCAAAGTATTTCTTGGAGCACATGGATTCTTCCTTGACCTCCATGATCTAAAGAACAAAAAAGAATTGAAATCATTGAACTGATGAAGATGAAGCAAAATTTAGGATGAAAAAAAAGTTCTCGTCATCTGATTTTTTTTTGAAGAGTATGGAATTATGATTTTCTCTTAGGTCATGACTGTTTGGATTATAGTTTTTGGTTTTTAGTTTTTGGATTCTGGATTATTGTTTTTTAGATTTGTATTAAAAAATAAAATTAAAAAGTAAAAATGCAAATAAATAAGTAAGTCACGTTAAAAAGTGAAAATTACTCAAACATAGATTTTTGATTTTCTTTGAAAATTGACAAAAACTATCAAAATCTGGATTCCCTATCTTTTTGGAAAACCACTTTTCTCATAATGGCTATAAAGTAGATTTTAGGAAAAACTAAAACTAAAAACCACTTCAAAATCTACAACCATTAATGACCTTATTCTATATAACAATTTCCCTTTTTATTTAACTTCTTAAAAAAAAAAAAAAAAAAAGGAAAATCACAGAATAAAGTAGTTTCCTTTTGTCTATTTTTTTTTTGGTTTGTTTGTTAAAGATTTTCCTTTTTTGTCTCTAGCAATCCACGTATTTCCTTTTCTCTAGCACTCGCGCTCGTCTAACGGATCTTCTCTTTCTCATGTTAGCTTTCGCGAGTTTTAACCTAATTTTTCATTTTTGAAAGCTTCGAACTTTTCCGATTTGGTGCGACGAGATCCAGTGGAGGATGTCTCTGATTCCTGTGGTACTTCAATGGACGAGGTGAAGTGGAAGCGAAGAACATAAAGGCTGCTAATTTAATCGAAGATGCTTGCGGACATTGATTCGGGTCACAATAGTGATTCTACAGTTTGTAGCGTTTAAAGTTTAGAGGATGAGTCGGTGATTGATGTTTCCGGTAAAAATCTGGTGATTTCTCTTCTGGATAATGCCGATGATTCGCCCAAAGGTCTCCTCTCTACTTGTTTATAAACGTGTTCAATTTGGGAGGTTGAGGAAGCTCAAGTTTTTCAGTAACGAGATTGATCTGTTTCCGCCGGAGTTAGGGGATTTGGAGTATCTTCAGGTGATTACAAAACTTAGAAAGCACTGGACGTATCAAACAACCGTTTGACAACTCTGGATCCTCTCGATCTACAAATTTTAAATACATTGATCTATACTCTCTGCGTGGCATTTCTATAGGAGTTCACGGATTCTTGAATCTGACAGAGCTTCTTGGATTTTCTGTTTGTTTCAAGTACAATATGAGCTCTCGAGTTATTGCTCTATTCCCACATGGATTCAATGTAATTTGGAAGGAAACTATGAAGAGATGGGGGTTGATACTTGTAGCAGCTTTATGGTTGAAATGGATGTATATGTATATGAGACCCAACGCCACAAGTGCTCCTCTTAAAGGTTAGAGAGTTTATGTTTCTTTCCTTTGCATCTGGACTGCGTATGCCTATAAAACTGAGAGTTTGATTCTTCTTTCTTTTTAATTGTATTCTGTTTCCTTATCTCCATATGGATGCAGGCTCCCACCGTAACCCATTAAATATGTCAACTGGGGTCTCTTCCATCAGTAGGTGCTTCTCGGCTCGAAAATCAAGTAAGAGGTGGAAGCGGAGACAGCATTACTTCCAGCATAGGGCAAGGCAAGAGCGCTTGAACAACAGCAGGAAATGGAAAGGTGAAGTCTGAAGATGGACATAGTCGAAGAAATACAGAAACAGGGCATGGCTGTTCCCCATAACTCTTGACAAAGGTTCAGTTAATAGCATCTGCTTGGATGACAATGATAGACTGTTAGAAAAGGGCTGTAAGAGGAGATTCTGTCATTACTTGTGAAGAAAAAGCGAGCAGTTTGAAAGAGGAACAAATGCAAGTTGACAAGGATTTTGATAAAGCAAGAGATGAGAACATGCCATTAATTGTTCAACCAGATGATGAAGGAGTGGGTACTGATAAAGGAGCATCAGATGATGAAAAGAGGGTAGCTACAGAAAACTTTCAAGACGCTGAGGATAATAAAACAGCTTAAGATCAAACTAAAGTCAGTACAGGTGCAGGGAGAAAGGGACATGTTTCACCGTTTTTGTCAATGCAAGAATCGTTTTCAGGAAAAGAACACGATGTAGATGCCAACTCCGACTTCAAGGAGTATGTGTTGGTGCGAACTGATCTGGATACGCTGGTATGTATGATTCATGAACTGCCACTCAATGAAGTTCCATGTGTCTGTTTCATTTCCCTCAAAATTACAAATCCATTCCTCAGTTTTACTAACCTGGATTGTGTTTTGGTTGAGGTAAAGTCCTTATGGTTTGATATCGGTCATCTAATTTTTAAATATGTTTACTTTTTTTCTTTTGAGAAGTACAGTAAAACCTCTATAAATTAATACTATTGGGATCAAGATATTTTATTAATTTAGAGAGGGTATTAATTTATCGATAAATTAATAATTATTAATTTATAGAGAGATTTTCCAATTTTCACAAATTCTATAAAAATCTATTTAAAATAAGATTTTTTTTTGACAATTTCACATTATTATAAATTTATTTTATCTAAAAATCCTTTTACCTTATGTAAAATTCTAGAAGTTTTTGATGCAATAAGAAATATTAGAGATGAGCTCCAACAAGAATGCATGTTTAGGAATAAACAAACAACACTAGAGTCATATTTTACTAAATTATCTTAATTATATTTTTTTAATGTTATATGATTATTAATTTATGTTATTAATGGGACCATAAATTTACATAGGGGTTTAAAATAAATTATTATCTTATTATTTTATCGAATTGTGTCATTTTTTACACCGGCCCAACTCGGGACCGGGAAAATTTATTAATTTATAGAGGTTATTAATTTATAGAGTATTAATTTATAGAGGTTCTACTGTAACATGCCATTCGGTATTTTCATATTGTCTGTACTTATTATTTAGTATAGTTTTGAAAATTACGTACATATTTAAGTAAACAAATTACAGCCACAAAATATCTTTCCAAACGAGATTTAAAGAATTTATTGGTTAACTTAGTAACATCTCAAAAGAGTTTCCAAAAAGACATATTATTTTAAACATTTTTGGTTGACTCTTTATGTTGGATGATGGGTAGTTTAATTTTTGTGTGGATAAAAAGATGGGTCTAAGGATAGATTAAGGAGCCGTTGATACAACCAGATGGTGTTGGTGGTTATTAGAGTACTGTTCTTCGTCTTTCTCTTTCTCATCTTTATTTTTGACTTCTACTACTATTACTTCTTCTGTCACGTTGATAGGTAGTACGATAGCACATTCTTTCATTTGTTTGATCTTTCCCCAAAGAAATGTATATAGACCAATAACAATTACGATGGATCCTAGAACACTGCAAAATTAGATTAAAGAAAAAAACAATCAATTAGTAGTAGTAGACTAGTAGTAAAAGTAATACGGGTCAACTAGATTAAAAAAAAAAAAACAAATAATATGGTCATGTACTGCAGTTATCGTAGGAATATGCGTGTTAGAATATATTAAATACATCGTAAATAGATAGATGATTGATAAAATACCTTCCCAAATGAATTGGTGTACGAAAAACCAAATAATCGAACAAGGTGGCTGAAATAAGCGAGACGGGGCTAAAAATTGAAGTGACGACTGGTCCTTGTTGTCTGATGCACCACAACATTCCGACCGTACATATTCCTTGTCCGATCACACCCTTTAACCCAAAAAAACATCTTGTTATAACATGTATCAGGAAGGTAGATTTATCATAAGAAAAAACATGTATCAGGAAGTATATAATATATTCAGTTATTTGTAAAGTACTGTCATGCTTTTATATAATATTTACCGTGCCAACGAGAGTAATGATGTCCATTTTGGTTTTGATATTCCAATGGCTAAGATCTCGAGAGTTGATCAAGCTAAGAAGAGCGGCTTGGATGGTGCCGAAGAACGATATAATAACGGTGCTTGAATATTGAGAAGGGTACTTAACGTTGATCTTAGCTTGAACAAGCATCCAACAACTAAAGAAACCAACTCCTATTAACAGAAGTAGAGATCCTAACATGTAATTTTCTGAATCATGTTTCGCGTCTTTGTTTGAGCTGTTTCCCGTTGACCCTTTTTCATAACCGGTCAACGACATTCCTTTGTATAATGTTAAGAACAATGCTCCTCCGACACATGTCAATGTACCAAATACGATGCCATACGCTGCCTTGGTTTTTATGTTTAATTTTTCAGATCTGCAATTTGTCCCCAAAAAAGCAAGTTTTGTAAATATTCACAAATATTTTTTTTTTATTTTTTGAAGGTTTTAAATTTGACATTAAAATTTATAGTAAAATATATAAGTACGTACCGACACAACAAAGCCATGACAAATGTAAGCGCGGGCATAATACTCCAGAAAGCAGATGACATTGAAGCAGAAGTGTGGCCAAGTCCAAGCAAGAAAAAGTATTGAGTTAAACTGGACCCTAGAAGAGCACTGAAGAATAGTTGAACTAAGATGCTTAGTGTCATCTTTGGCCTTGTTTTCCTGATCATAAGATTAAATATTTAATTAGATGAAGAAAAATTAGATACAGATTAAATTTGGAAAAAAAAAAAAAAAATTGGTGGCATTACCATTCAAAGAAAAACGCGACTGGAGCAAGAAAAGCGGTAGCGAGTGCTAAACGATAAGTAGCGATAACCATATGATCAACGCCTCCATCAAGAACATCTTTAATTAGGGCATTAACTATTCCCAAAATTATGCTAATCACTATCATCATGATTACTGGTATCCATTTCCCATCCATATAACCCATGATGATGATGATGATGATGATGATGATGATCAAAACTTAATTAAGTACCCTCTTAATTAGTTATAATTACTTTCTAATCAAGATTGCTCTCGACTCTTTTCTGTATATCTAGCTCTCTCTCTTTTTTCTTTTTCCTCTCTATGTTGCAGTTGCTTGTATATGAGTTAAGAATCTAGTAGACTCAAGTGCATTTATATAGTGAACACTGGCATGGGAATAGATTCCACTGGATTAAAAATTAATATATGAAAGCTCTATATATCGCATAAATGGGGAATACATTCTTTCGGGCTGGGCATTTGCTATATGATTATTCCTTCTTCAATTTAATATTATAGACTAATACTATCTCGCACGTTTCACGATGAATTTTCTTGACTAGGGGTCAACAAACGACGAAATTCTCAATGATTCTTGCCCATATTGTTTTTGTGTCACACTAAATAAATGTCTATTGAAAGACCAAAATGTCTATTAATTTCATTTATTATATACATTTATAACGCGTATCTTTGGGACCATGAATAGCATGATTTAATAATCGAAACATATACCACATACAATACCTGATGATTTTGCAATGGCAAAGTCCCTTTGCTTTGATACTCGGATGATATTGAGCAAGCTCAATAATTACTATTGGTATACGATTAAATAGTCCAACGGGCTTTTCATGGGCCTATTCTATCGGAATGCGTATTATTTCTTAATGACTCGATTAGTATCAAGTAGGAGTCCTTTTAAACAAGACAAATGCATTGCAACGGCCGAAGCAGGAACCTATTTTATTTATTTTTAATAATGGGAATTACAAACCAAAATCTAAACTAGTTTCTAAGTGCATGTGAAATATTTTGATATGTTTACTATTATTACGTTTATATTGATTAATCAAAAATTTTAAATTTTCGTCCTCTTAACTCCATAATAATTTTTAAATGTTTTCATAGTCTTTTATTTATCGGCAAAAGCATTTCGTTTGTTTAGCCAACATCGGAAGCGCATTAGACAAAGAGGGATGTTTTTATTAACTAAACAAGAAATGGTCAAAAACTTTAAACATCATAATAATGAATATATATTTCATAATAACTCTCTACGTTGATGTTTCAAGTTCCAGACTACTAAATAAGAACACTTTTCAAGTTCCTCTCACTCTCCGTCGCCTTAAACATTATAAAATACAACAATTATTTGAAAAATATACAACAACAACAACAACGATATTAGTAAATTAAACGGGCGACCTAGAGTCGTTATCATTATCATTATTATTGTTTTGGCCTTCGTTGTCCATCCGAGAAGACAATGTTGTTGATGTTTCCGTTTCTTGGGTCTTACCCCACAAGAACACGTAGAGACCCATTACTGCTACCACTGATCCAATCACACTGTATAACCAAAGTTTAAAAAATTAACAAATTTAATAGAAAACCTTTTATTTTATAAAAAAATTGATAGAGATGAACGAAGAAATAATTACCTTCCGACGTATATAGGAGTATGTAAGATTAGGAAATCGAATAGAGTAGCCGAAATGAGAGTAACTGGAATAAAGGTTGATGCGAAAACAGCTCCTAGTTTCTTTATCCCCCATGTTACTGCTACCGTCGACATTGCTTGTCCAACCACTCCCTATATATGATCAGAGTAGTGTCTATTTTTATTGATATTTTAGACCATTTTTTGACAAACATGCATGTCATTTATTATTAAAAGAAACAAAAAAAATATCCATGTATGTCACTGTTTCGTAATTATGATAAACAAAAACTAAAAAAAAAAGCGTTATTTATTAGTTGTAAACCATTATATAAAACTTTAGTGGTTACTGAAACAGAGGATCTTTAGTTGATGACAATAACAGTACCCCATATGATTAGAAACACATAGGATATCATCAACCTAGCTAGTGGTGGTTTAAATTAATTTGATTATTATCATATAATTCCGACCAACCCCAAAGTTTCTTAAGGTTTTGCCTACTAAACTTATAATTTGTAAAATTAATTAAAGCCCCTTTTAATTATATGATATTAACTTCTTCTTTTTGATATTAACTTACAGCGTATATGATGACAATGATAACGAATCTATCATCGATGACCCAATCTTGAACGTCTCTGCTCTTGTAAAGACTCAAGAGAGCACATTGAAACGCCGCGAAAACTGACATGAGACAAGTGCTTGAGTATTTGCAAGGATATTTAATGTTTAAAGTCCCTTGAAACAGCATCCATAGAGAGAGCAACGTAGTTCCTATGGTTGCGTAGAGACATCCAAGAATCCAATTATTGGTGTTGTCTTGATCGTTGTTCTTGTGGTGAGGAACCTCGAGGTGGGAGTGAGGGTTTGTTATCTGTGGGCCTTTGTAAAATGTTAAGAACATTGCTCCACTTATACATATTATTGTTCCCATCATCTTCAGCATTCCTGCTTTGGTTTTTAGATTCTTTACATTTTCAGTCCTGGAAACAAAAAAAAATTAAAGTATTTTTTTTTGATAAATTCGAGAATATAATGTGAGTTATATTTCAAATTTTTTTTTTTTTTTTTGTTTAACGTTAACAAAAAGAAGAAATTAAATCTAGATAATATTCTATAAAAAAGTTAAACAATCGATAGTTAAATATACCCCTTATTTTAAACTGAAGCTGATTTAACGAATCGCGTTTTTATTAGTTTAGTATACGCATATTTCTATAAAGTTTCTATTATAATAAGGAAACGTCTAGCTAAAACAAGGACCTTTACCGGAAAAACCTATAAAAGAGAGGCTCAAATGATGTAGTTGCGTATGGTTAAGGTAATCTAATGGAAATCATAATCATCCAGCACAACAATTAATAAAAAGAATATTTTATCAATATTTGTAATACTTTCGTTGGTGATTTTGTTTGAAATATTGAGGACAATGATATATTATATAAAGATAGTTAGATGGTTCCATCATTACCTGAAAATAAGGGCCAAAGCGAAGGTGATTGCAGGCAACATGCTCGCCAAAGCACACGAAACAGTTGCTGACGTGTACGACAGACCAAGCAACAAGAAAAACTGCATCAAACTTGCCCTGCCAATTTAACCCCCAAAACAAAATTAATAACTAATATTAAATTTGGGCATGTGATTATAATATGGTTAACGTTACATTAATAATATATAAGAAGATTGATTTTGGACGAAAATAGAATATAAAACGAATTGTAAAATTAGAATTGAGGTAAGTAGAGGACAAACCCGAGTAGACCACTGACGAAATGATCAACCATTAGCCTAAAAGTTATCTCCGGTCTGGTTTTCCTGTTAACAAAAAAATCAAAAAATTTTTAGAAAATTATAAAATAGAGCATTCGCACAATCATCAATCTTAGTGGCCTCAAGAAGTACTTTATTTTAATAATAACTTTTGATATAAGTCGTATATAAATATGAAAAAAATCTGTTGATATCACTATTTTTTTTGAAAAATCATTTTCAAAATTTTCATATGAGATAATATCGTTTGCAAGTCTTTGTTTGAGAAATTAACACTCATAAGTAATTTATTATTTAACCTTTCCAAGACATAGGCGAAAGGAGCCAAAATGAAAGCGGAAATAGCCATTCGATAAGCACCAATGACCATATGGTTCACGCCAACATCAAGAGCTTTCTTCACAAGTGCATTCACCGAACCCATCGCTACGTTTGTTGTCACCATTACTATAACCGGTGACCATTCTTCGACTACTCTCAGTCCTCGTAGATCTTCACCCATCTCTGATCTCTCGATATATGCGAGTTTGTGTGTGTGTGTGTTAGAGAGATAAGAGCTAATGTGCTTTGAGTTTGGCAACCACAAACCTTCCCATATATATAAAAAAGTGCATGTGTATGGGTTGTTTCCGCATAGGACTTATAATTTGACGTTAGCCTAAAATAAAAGATGTCAAAATAAAAAACGAATTTTTTTATTCTCCTTAACGTACCTAAAATCTATAAACCATGTACCTTTTTTTAATGAAAAACTAATGAAGTATGTATATGTAGTTATGTTCATCCACTAATTTAGAACATTTTATGTAAATTCATCATTCGTATTCCCTTGGATTTTCCAAAACGTTAAAAATATTTAGCCTAAAGTTTTATTAAATAAATAATATGTTCTTATAGTTTTTGAAAGATTCTAAGGTGATTAAATAGGTCCACGCATTACCAAGCCGACGTGTTTGATTTCAAATATAGAATAAAAATTATGAATATTCGTTTATTTGGTGAACAATTTAAATGTTCCCACAACTAGTTTATTTGCAGCGATATAAACTTTTTTCCATTCCACGATAAATTATATGAGACACGTATAAATTGGCTTTGTCACATTTTACATTTAGCTCGTGTCATTTTTACTGCACATTTTGTAACTCGAAGTATAACCGCTTCATTTTTATTATTTTATATATGTTGACGTATATCAACAGCCAAAACTTTACTTCTTGTTCCTTCGGGGACATCCAATAAAATTGAAACGATACAGAGAAAATTGCGCAAGGATGAGAAATAGTCCAAATTTTTTGACGAAAAAAAAACTTTACTTTTTTTTTGTTTTCCGTCACCAAAACTTTCCTTATTTTGGATGTAATACCAGTATGGAACAACTGATTATATGTATAAATAAAAATAAATCGATTGTGTTATCGATTCGTATGCATGGTATAACCAAAAAAAATAGAACCAAGTACTTTGATAATTAACTAGTAGCTCATATATTATCACCAGAACCTGACGATCTAAAAAAAAAAAAAAGAGTTCACTTGTTTTTGACGACAAATCTATAGTCTATTATTTTATTAGTGTCTAACGATTCGGGATTTTAGCCATTTGTTGGCGTGTTGCTATCATAACAATGAATATTTAAACCTTTTTTTTTTTTTTGATAAATATATGTAAACCATTTTCAAAGATAAAGCTCACTCTGTTCAACAGCATCAGCTTCCAAACAAATAAGTTTGAGTAAATGAAAGTGGTTTTCATTTATGGCATGCCTTCTTTCTGTTACAAAACAGATATGTAGTTTATTTTTGTTTTTGTCTTGTTTCGGATATTTTAGTTAATGTATCACTCGTTTTAAGTTAAATAAATGTAGTTTTGAGATTAATTTTTGGGTTGTTATCTTAAGATTTTCAATGTAGTAATTTAAACAAAAATTTAATTTAATTTTATTATTTTAAATGCAGTAATAAGAAAACTAAAATTATATAGGTATAGAAGTTATAATGGAAATTTTAATATAATTTTTGTTACTCATAAAAACCTTAAATGAAATTTAATATGGAACTGATAAAATATATAATAGTTGATCATTTATTTTTTCAGTTTCTTTAAGAACAAACTGAAACTTATCAGTGACAGTAATCATGAAATCAATTCTTATACGCCAGTTATGCTGCACAATATATTTAGTATATACTCTCTTCATTTGTATGAATATTCAATTTTAGTTTTTACTTTGTTTCATGAATATTAATTTCTTATGTAATATATCTTATGTACAGTCAACAAAATATAAATTTTAGTGATAGTAGTGGTAAATATGTAAATAGAATGAATTTTTACTAAGAAAAAAAAATTAAAAATTCTTTATGTTTTATTATAAATATCGTTTAAGATTTTTACATACATATTAAGAAAACAGTATGCATTAGAAATACAAAACCATATTTATAATAAAATAAATTTAAAAATTAGAATAACAACTTAATTTGTAAAGAAGAGAGTAGCAAAAGATTAAAAGAAAAAATATAAATGACATTATGGATATTTGTTACAAAACCACAGTCAGACTCAGACCAAGACAGACAATATGAATAAAACTCGGACTTTTGGGCACGTGGTAATATTAGCTAGATTTGATCGTTATCTATTGGATACAAAAAGAAGCATAATGCTATCCGAGTTCGAGAGCATTAAGTTGTTGTGCAACACTGGAACCTATGGTCCAAATATATAAAACTCATAGTGTGATATGTTCAATAATTCTAAGCTACAATTTCGAAAATGAAAAGAAAGCCTCTGATTAAATAATTTTTTTATTCTTGTTAAAAGGGTTGATTAAATAAATGTTCTTTGGGGGAAGTTCAGGATTTATGAGCATAAATACCTAAACTATGTAACTAATCACTAAAACTATTTGGAGGGAACAGAAAAAAAATCTAAAGTATTAAGACAAATATTTAAAAAAATACTTTAACAAACAAAATATTTTAAAAAAAAGAAGTTAGGAATATAGTGGGTCGACATGTACCTCACTAAGTTCTAACTTCTATCCCTTTTTTTGTTTTTGTTTTTTTGTCGTCAATTAACTTCTATCCCTTAAAGCACAATAATATTTATTTAACGATTAAGTGTTAAAAGGATTATATTTCTATCAAAAGTTTATTGTACTTTTGACACCTTTATATATTAAAAAAAAAAATATTTTGGAGAACACATAGAATTTATATTTTTACTAGATTAAATTTTCGAAAAAGTAAAAACACAACAGACAAAACATAATTTCACTTCGATAGAAAACGTGGCAAATTATCTTGACATGTGACACGTCTACTTTAATGATTACTAGTAGCATTTTTTGCAGCTTTGATTCCAGCACCCTTCACATCTTTGGTTCTAGTAACTTATTTAATATTTACTCTGAAACTCTTCCTTCAACATCCAAGTCGAATATTTAACATGCTCTCTTGGGAAATTTTTGAAGGTTTTCGACTGGCAATGCATACCACGATAGATTTGTTTGGTGCGTTATCATCCCTTACTCGTATTATACTTTTTAGAATAATTTCGGTAATACTATTCATCTTCAAAATTCTTTGAAGCTTTCTTTACATGCCCAACAATGCTAGAAATCAGAGTATTATAAGTTCTGGCAAAAAAAATAAAAAAAAAAAAAATTCTGGCCTAATACTATATATATTCAATGAATAGAATAATAATAATAATAACAATAAAAATATAATGTAATGATTTTATCGGAATAAATTTTCAGAATCTCTCATCGAAGGTGATTCTTTCGCAAGAGAAAAAATGACTGTCAATGTTAGAATTATTGAATTGTTTTCACTAAAAAAGGGAAAAAGGGGTTAAAAAGTTAAAAAAAAAAGTTTTACTAAGGTTAGAAACGAGTCTAACCGTGAAATAAGCCAAGACATATTCATTTAATGATTTAAGAATTGATCCGTCAGAAAAAATCAGAAACCACAAGTCAAAATTCAAATTATAAAAATGGAATCTTGAATTAACGGTTAAGGAGGTAATGCAGAAGCTTTCCAATATTTAACTTTCGTTTAATTCTGTGGTCCATTGGGCTTTTTCCGTGGCTCATTTTATGGACTTTTTTTTATGTCGAATGTCTTAATGCGTAACAATAACTCAAAAACAAAATTTGGCTGCTTTTTTAGTGTAGGTAGGGAAAGTCGCTCTTCGACTCAACTAAATTAGTACGAACTTCCTCCATATGATTCCACCATTTCACCAAAAAAAAATTCTATCAGAATATCATACATTTCAAATTTCCAACTTTCATGTTAAGATCCCAATAAGATTTGTTGTTTGAATAAATATAAGAATTATTTTCGGGTACGCCACAATGCATATTATAAAATTGATTTTGAGTTGAATACTCATATAATTTAACACTATACAAATCTTAAGAATATATTAATAATATATGAGGAAGCAATATTATTAACCCTGCACATTTCAATTAATTAGTGAATATACAAAAAAATGGCATTGGAGACTTGAAACATACTATAACATTTTGATGGTCATATTAATTTGACGCATTAAAAACATAATACACTTAGTGATGAGATTAACTTAGGGCTATCTTAAACCGATAACCTAGAGCCGTCGTTGTTGCTGCTGCTATTATTATTTGTCTTCGTTTTGGTTCGGAGGACACAATGGCGCTGCTGCTTCCGTTTGTTTGTTCTTACCCAACAAGAACACGTAGAGACCCACTACTGCCACCACTGCTCCAATTATACTGTAAACAAAAGTTGTAAGAAAATGTAATATATTAATTAGTGTTATGCGCATGAACCTTAATTCTACATTCACATATATATAAAATTACATTAAAAAATGAAATTACCTGCCGAGGTACACTGGAGAGCGTAAGATAAGAAAATCGAATAGGGTAGCTGAGATGAGGATGATGGGACCAAATGTTGATGCGAAAACGGCCCCTACTTTCTTTATCGACCAAGTTGTTGCTACTGTCGACATTGCTTGTCCCACTATTCCCTATATATATTTTTATATATATATAGACGATTTTCAAAAATATTGACATTACTTATTTTTTATATGTTACATATTACTTACTATCTCGTCATAAAAATGACTTACAATGTATAGAATGACGAAAATGACGAATCTATCGCGGATGACCCAATCGTTGATATCTCTCCTCTTGTAAAGACTCAAGAGAGCACATTGGAATGAGGCAAAAACTGACATGAGACAAGTGCTTGTGTATTTGCAAGGGTACTTAATGTTTAAAGTCCCTTGAAAAAGCATCCAAATAGACAGAAACGTGACTCCTATGGCTGCGTAGAGACATCCAAAAACCCAATTCTTGGTCTTGTGTTGATCGTTTTTGTTGTTGTGATGAAGAGTCTCTGGGTGGGAGTGAAAGTTTGATATCTGAGGACCTTTGTAAAATGTCAGCAACAGTGCTCCACATATGCATATCAAAGTTCCCATCAGTTTTAACATTCCTGCTTTGCTCTTTAGATCATTTACACTCTCCATCCTGAAATATATTTTAAAGGATTTATTGTCTTTGATGTAGCCCATTCTAATTATTATTTTTTTTTTAATCTCGTTATAAATTCATGGGTTATTTTCTTTCTTAGGCGTTTTTACTATTGCAATTGAACGAATTGTTCACAATGCAAGCTGTCATATATAACCAGTAAACCATGTTTCAAAACAACGAATGCAAACAAGCAAACGAAAAATTAGAAATCATGCATAACTGTTCAAAATTCCTATTACAGAGTTTTTTTCTTTTCCTTGTATTATAAGCTTGAGATATCTAATGTAAAATATAGTGTTTATGTCCTTTATACGTAAGAGTCAAATTTCAGAATTTCAGTTATAGCAATAATAGTTTTATCAGTTTCCTTTTTCTTTTTCTTTTTCTTTTTCTTTTTCTAAACTAAAAGGGGACTCTTACCCCGGGGGAAAAAGCTTGGAAAGGGGACTCGGTTAGATGTTACGTGTAACTAAGACATATTTAAAAAAAAAAAATGCTAAATACATTCATGGGTGACGTACTTATTATAAAGATCATAAGATAAAAGATTATCGTTACAAAGTTTTTATGGGATGACTTTACAGTCTAACTCATCCGGACTATGCATGATATTGATGTAAAAGGGGGCAAAAAAGCATTTAAGTATGAAATTATATCCATAAACAAAAAAAAGTTAAGAAATCTAACAACAACAAAATTAGTATACATTTCAATTATATTTTTTGTTAAAGTATATGTACTCCATTTATGTAAAATTAATTAAGTTAAATGCGTATGTGAATAACAAACGGGTAATTCTCAAAAATAGCACAAAATAAAGTTTTTAGGATATTTTTAGCACACATTTTTATTTAAGACAAAAATAGCATTTTTATTAGAGAGTAATCATAACCTCACATTTTTAAGATTTAGGATTTAGGGTTTAGGGTTTAGAAAACCCTAAACCCTAAGTCCTAAACCCTAAATTGTACCCCCTACTCCCTAAAAACTATACCCTAAATTCTAATATAGTTAACCCAAACCAAAAAAATTAAATTATGAACTTCATAAAATGTTATTTTTGTCCTAAATAAAAATGTGTGCTATTTGTGGAACAAAAACTTGTTTTGGTGCGGAATTTCTCATGACAATATGGCAAACAAAATTAAATTATATTGTCTATATCTGAAACGGGAAGTCTATTTTCTTGTGTTATCAAAATAAATTTCCTCGAATGGAAATGTCATGAAACTGAATAGTATTATAACGGTGCTTATAAAAACATAGAATTTCATGAAATCTTTTAGCAAAAAAAGAATTTCATAAAATCGAGTATAAATGTTTTATGTCAAATCCGTATGTCAGTTTTTAAAATGCCGAAGAAGATTAATTTTTTTGTATGATCAAATGACAAGATTATATTAGATTTTCAACATTTTATGGTTCTTTGATCTTATTTTGAATAAGTGATGGTTCATCAGTACCTTAACATAAGGGACAAAGCGAAGGTAATTGCGGGCAACATGCTCAGCATAGCGCACGAAACAGTTGCTGAAGTGTAATATAGACCAAGCATAAAGAAAAATTGCAACAAACTTGCCCTGCACAATATTAAAAATTTAGTAACGTTCATAGTATATTATATAAAAATAATAACAAAATGGATAAACGATTTGAGAGGACGAACCCAAGCAAACCGCTGATGAAATGATCGATCATTAGCCTAAACGTTATCTTCGGTCTTGCGTTCCTATTAAAAAATAAATCATCATTTGTAGAGATAAAATATTTAAATCACATATATATTTATGTTTAGAAAAATTCCTTTATCAAATAATGTTTTTGTTCCACAATTAGCACATATTTTTATTTAAGACAAAATAACATTTTATAAAGTTCATAATTTAATTTTTTTTGTTTGGGTTAACTATATTAGTATTTAGGGTTTAGTTTTTAAAGGATAAAGGGTAAGATTTAGGGTTTAGAGCTTAGGGTTTAGGGTTTAGAAAACCCTAAACCCTAAATCGTAAACCATAAAAATAACAATCCTCTAATAAAAATATTATTTGTGTCCTAAATGAAAATGTGTGTTAAATATGTCACAAAACCTTTCCAAGAAATACGAGAGAGGAGCCAAAATGATAGCGGAAATAGTCATCCGGTAAGCACCAATGACCATATGGTTGACACCACCATCGAGAGCTTTCTTCACAAGTGCATTCACCGAACCCGTCGCCATATTTGCTACCACGATTGATAAAACCGGTGCCCATTTTTTTACCACTGATTTCTCTCCTTCAACAAGACTCATCTCTCTCCCTCTTTCTCTCTATAAATATATATATATAGAAATGTGTGTGTTAGAGAGAGTGATATATAAGACCCGTTATGCTTTGAGTTTATCAAAAACCTTCCAATATTTATAAGCAAAATTTTATGTGATGGTTCCACATTGGTCTTAAAGCATGTGCATTAGAAGTCTTTTACATATTAGCTTATCAAATATAAAATAATAAAAATTAATAAAAGTTATCAATTTTTTGAATTGTGTGACAATTTCATGGATGAATCTCTCAAATGAGAAATTTTTAAAAAAAATTGTGTGAAGTTCTAGCACATTGTAGATTTATTTTTTTATTAATTTTTTTATTTTATATTTTATGAAAACTATGTTAAAGACTAGCAATGCCCATGCTCTAAGTTTAACGTAGGATAACTTCCTCCCCAAAAAAGATTATAATCCCTTTATAATTTATTTTAGACCACAAACTTTATTTTTTTCCCCATTACTGGTATACTTTATTCTTATTCCCTCCAGATTTTCAACGTTTTATATTGATTATACTATTTTAGTTAATCAACTAGCTTGATATACGTACCCGACATACTTGATTTGATAAACATAAAAAAAAATAAAAAAATTAATCAAATGCTTGGGTATAAAATTAGGATTGCGTTTGTAGCGTTTTCTTTTCTGTGTTAAACTTAAACCATGTTCTTTTGATGATGATGCGACACTTTCATCGACTCAAAAAATATCATTAGTTTTTCTATTTGTTTTTATCCAGCGACAGAGTACCTCATGAAAAATCTAAAAACAGCAATGCCAGTGTTGATTTATTCGGTCGCTGAAAAACTCAGCGATCCCAGCGACAGTAAATTCGAACAAAAATTAATCACTAGAAAGAAAGAGAAACAAACCAACAATAGGAAAAAGAAACAAACCAATAATTCATGTGTAATTATTGGTCACCGGAATGGTGTCCTGCCACACTGAAAAGAACATAGCCTCATACGTTTATATGAGACACCGATAAGTTGGCTTTTATCACACATTTCATGAGACACCCTTAAATTAGCATTGTCATCCTTCGCTCATGTCATCTGCCGCGCATCTTATAAATTGCCGTCAACATATTTTTTAATTGTATCTAAGATTTTGTTAAATTGCAAAGAAAAATTAAATCAACATTTTAAGTTGAGTTTCATGTGAGTATTTATTTTTACTTAAGGTGGACCTTATAAAAAGAATGGTCACCCTGTGAATATTCAAAAATTTAGTATAAATTATTATTAAGTTAATTTGTTCTCTTTAAAACTGTGGAATTAAAACTCACGGAAATTAATTTTTGTACTATCAGTTAAAATCTGTATACATTCTAAGTTTCTATTTTGATTACAAATACATTCTTAATTTTAAATAAAGTCACATTGTACTTTTACCCTAAACTACAACATTCATCAACACACAATCTATTATTACACATATTCATTTCCATTTTTTTATTTTTGTTAAAGTCATTTACATTTACATTTTATTACACTATCATACATTATTAACCTGTTGAAAATGATGATCGGTGTCATATATGATAATAAAGTGCTGAAAAAAATCTTCATGTAAATCTACAGGAAGAATTTCATTATCAATTTTTTTTTTCTTTTTGATAAATGTTGTTATATATCGTACTAAGCTTCAGCTTTTACATATCAATTTGAAAAGTTGTAAAAGGTTGCGAATTCTATCACGGCAAGTCATATATACTTGTCATAAATATTATTTTTATTTTTTTTCTTACAAATAATGACATACTTTTATGAAGCAAATGCACCATATGACTAATTAATCATAAATTGAGTAGACTATCCTGTTAAATACACCCGTACTTAATTATAAATAAATAATTCGATTAATTGTGAAAATCAGTCGGTCCCAACGGATTGCTAATTTCAGCATAATAAATTAAATTGTGAAAAATCTAAATCTAGCTACTGTCAAATTCTAACGATGTTTCCACCAGAACGTTTTTTAATAATAAAATTTTACTGTAAATGTACTAAATAACTGTTGGTGATTTATCAGAAAAAATGAATACAAAAAATCATACATAAATTTGTTTATTTATCGTAACTATTACTTTTAAAATATTACTGATTTCATACATATTTTAAAATAATAAATTGTATCATTTGCTCTTTTAATTTTTAACACGGGGGTGGTTAAAAAAAAAACTAAAAGAAGATACATTATTATTTTCATGGATACGATAGACGGAGCATGGCAAGTCTTTTCAGACAGGAAAACAAAAATAGGAAAAGACGAAAAGGAGTTGATATTGCTATCTGAGTTCGAGTGCATGAGTCGAGTGGTTGTGCAAGTGGAACCCACAGCAAAAAAAAATATAAAATAGATTGATCAATTTAAGTTTGGATTTATTTATTTATTTATTTTTTTAACCAGGAGGTTTCGGACCGAGTCCCATAATCTCCTTAGAGTCCGAGAAAAGTCATGTAATATAAATTCTCTTGACCAAATAGAAATGATTAATGTTCTCACGTTTGAAAGGAATCGATTTCTGCCCTAGACCAACATAGCTACTTTTTTCTCAAGTGAAAGCCACTAAACTACCACTTTGGGATCAACTTTTATTTATTCCTTCGTGTGCTTGTTCCAGTAAGAAAGGGGATTAGACAAATTAAACTTTTTTTTGTTCATTTAACATAAATTATTATTTAACATACATTTAAAAAACAAAAACAAAAACAAAAAAAACTTACGTCGGTCTAATCCTTTAAACTTTTCTTTCCTCTTGTTATTATTCTATTTAGAACACTGGAAAACCTAGTATTTGACATTACAATACCAGAAAAGAGCAAAAAAGTTTTATGTGATATTATTAAATAAACGCGTAAATTGCCTAAAACTATCTAGACTCAGTTAAAAGTGTTTTAGGCGTTAGGTACTCACTCACCATTTGCCTATTTCATATTGTTATTTTAACATTAAAAATACATTGACACTATGCACAATGCACTACAACAAGCTATACAATTTTTTTGGAAATGAAAAAACTCGTAGTAAAATACATGTTATGTTATGAAAAGTACAGAATTTATGAGCATAATAGCTAACAACCCCATTAAAATAGTCTGAGGGAGCAGAAAAGCAATCGAAAGCAACGAGACAAGAATAACGTTTTAAAAAAAAGAAGTTAAGAATGTATATAGTGGGTCGACTTGTACTTCACTAAGTTCAATAATTTACAACTTCTATCTTCTAAGCATAGTTGGGAATTTTGGCCACTAATCAGCGTGAAGAAAACTTAATAATATAACTAAAACCCAAAAGAAAAGAAAAAACATATGGCATATTTGATGAGACGCCTGAAGATTCCAAAGTATAATTAATACGAATATAATATATATTTGCAATAAGTTTATTTCGAAACAATGGGTATCTCAGGTTCTAATTTTTGAATACCGTTACGAATCTTCAACATTAAAACTATAATATATATATATCGTTGAGATTTTAAATTTTGGAAAAAAAATAATAGTAAAAAGAAAACCTACTGAGCTTTGCTCTACACATCGAACTAAAATAATTGATCATTCATTGGACAGTTTGATTTTTGTGAAAGTCACTTGCATTCAAATCATAACTTATGTGCAACACATCCTAACTTGTGACTTGTGAGTACACAAAACACCGACATACATGCAACAATAATCTAATCCCGTATTATAACATGTTAAATCAATCAAACAGTATTTATGTATTGTGGTTATTCAACATATAAACATAAACTCAAACAAACAATCAAACTCAAAATTATTGAGAAGATTTTGTTACTAGTTTCTATTTTGGAAAACTTCATATTTATGTTCATAATCTTCTTGGATCAGATCAACCAGTATTAAGATAGATCCCTAATAGATTCGTATCCTTTTGAAGTATTTGAATTCAGATTCGACATTATTGAAAACCACTTTTCAACGAGAAAAACTAATTATAACTAGGGTGGGAAAGAGAAAAACTAATCATAATTAGGTGATATATTTTGTAACTTTAATTAGATAATGCTCCATGTTAATTGCTCACATCTTGGATTGGATCCGTTTTACGCTTTTTTTTTGTTTCTTTCTTTAATTGGATCCATCTGGTTTGCACTATCTCGTTTTTGTCAATTTTAAATGTTACATATTGTAATACATTTTAATTTTTATAAGTTAACGAACAAATTTAGTATTATTTGTTCTCCCAATTGGAGGGTATGGAACTAGCTAGTGATCAAGAATATAAGTATAACACAGCACGCACGATGGATTAAAATATTGAAATTGGAAGATGCGAAAAAATTAATAGAATAATAAGTAATGTAAAAGGAAACCCAATAATAGTATTCGGTGAAAGTGGCAAACGAATCATTGAGAAATAAAAAAGAAGAAGAAGATAAGTGTCGAGTCTGAGATCATGCATACACTTACTTTATGTGGTTTGTAAATCAATGTTTCACGATTTGACACTGTTTTATTCAGGTGATGATGAAATAGTATATCACGTTTTCGCGTTTCAAAGCGTGATTTTGCGCTATATTTTACACTTGATAAAATTTATTTTACACGTCAGAATATAGTGGACGTGTTTATAAATATAACCCAAAAAAAAAAAAAAACATCCATGAATTTACCAAAAGTCTAAAACTAGTTTAAAAAAAAAAAAAAAAAAAATATACTAATCTCAAGTGTTTATCGCCATTCTATCACTAAAATATTTGTTATTTATCTGAAATACTAGTCAATCTTTCGGTGTTCAAGGTTAAACAAGTCTGAGCTGTGGGTCAATAAATGCCGCATTTAAATCCCAAAGCCCATGAGCCGATTATGTTGACTTTTATAGACTATGCCTCAACAAAAGCCCATTTATCATTTGTGCCATTATTAAAAAATTAAAATTGCTAATTCTTAATCGCCGAGATTTAAAACCCTAACAAAACATTAACAAGTGTCACGTCATTTCCCGGCAGTAATCTTGTTTCGTTTCGTTTGGTATTATCTTGGTCAACGGAAAATTGGAATTCGAGAGTCGTATCAAGATCCTAAATTCCCCATTAGGATCTTTGGAGGTAAGCCTTAGCCAGAGAATTTACAACATGCAAGTTGCTTGCGTTCTGTTTCTCTTATATATTGAGAAGTGCAAACCAAGTGTTTGGCAAAATGTTCGAGTGAGATGTTGAAATTTACAGGTTCCTTGCAAAGATGAGGGTTTTGCAGTATTTGCAAATTCGAGCACGTAAGTAATGTGATGAAAAAATGAGGAAGGCATTGTACCTTTCATTTATAGAGTCGACGAAGATTGAAAAGAGAATTATACAGGTACAGTTATAATGGGAGGAGATAAACAAAATCGTCAATGTAATATGTAAAGCTCACTTCTTGAGACCTCGTTGAAGAAATTGCAGCAAAAGCAAACCAGACTTTACGCCTTACTCGCTCTTCTCGATACCTTCTCTGACAATGATTCTGCGACCTTCATATTCCTGCAAAGAGAGATATTGTGTTATAGGAACGGAGTAAACCCACAAAGCAGAAGCTTTTTTCAAGAATAACGAACTTAACTGTTCCATTCAATGATAAAGCTGCATCACGTTCTTCCTTGTTTGTGAAAGAAAGAAAGGCAAAGACTCGGTTTTTCCCGGTTTTACGGTCATGTAACACTCTCGTGCTTACGATTGTCCCAAACTTGCTAAAGTGGTCTCTCAAACCATCAGGCTGTGTGAACCAAGGGAGATTTCCGACATAAACCTTGTATTGGCTTTCATACATGAGAATCTTCTTTGGAGTTGAATTCAACACTTCTGGGTTTCTTCTGGTTCCTGGATTCATGTCAACAGAGTACCTAACCCGCATTTCCCTACCACCTACTTCCTTCATACCAAGAAACCAAAGCAGTCCACTTTAAAAAGCTCCACGACGAAGAAAAAAAGAGAGAGAGTTTTTGGTTGGCTCTTACTTTTCCATCAAGAGAAGCAATGGCGATTTTAGCAGAGTTTATAGAACCCATTGTGATGTATCCACTTCCACGGCTCTCTCCCGTCTGAGGATTCCTCGATACCTACATGATCATTTCAAGCATTACATACACACACACCTCCCATTAAGAAGAATAATTTGATTAGTCTTCTTCATGGAACACAAAGCTAAGGACTTTCAATTTTAACAGAATCCGTTTGAAAATTCTTTAAACGGCATTGTAGGATCAGTCAAATCTGGATAAGGATAACAAAGGTTTTTTTTCAGAATTACCTCGACGGAGATTACAGTTCCAAAAGGCTGAAACATTTCAAGAAGCTGAGCAATATCATAGCTTCTTGGTATATTACACACGTAAAGCTCGCAAGGCCTCGGTTTCTTCACCACTACTGGTTCTGCTTCCAAAACTGCTGTGTCTTCTTCTCCAGTTTTGACATCTCCTTCTTCTTTAACAACTTCTTCATCGAGAACTGATAATTCTGAAGAAGAGACCTTGATTTGCAGTGGTTTAGCTACAAAGGGACGAGACAGAGAAGGGAGATGAAAAGAAGTAGAAGAAGGGAATTGAGGTTTCAGGAATTCTAAGTAAGAGTAATAAGAAGAAGTCGAAGAGATTAGGGTTTTGTATTTGGGAATGGCATTGTAAGACGATCGTGAAGAAGAAGATAAGGGAATTGCGAAGCAGGAGGCTGCCATTATCGAACCAGAAAGTAAATAATTTGATTAGAAAATATATAAAAAAAAAGAAATAGAAATTAAGAGAACAAGTCGGGTCGGGCCATATAACCCGCTGATATCCCATTACACAGTATGAGACCGGGCTCTCTTTTCCTTAAGCGGATTAAACCGGATCTTAACCGGGAAAAACTCTGTCTGCACCGATAGAATTGAAAACCAAAATACATTCATTATAGTTTACTAACACCTCAAACTTATAAGAACCTTGTGATAATTTAGTAACACCCAGCAAAAAAGAAAAAGTTCAAATGATTCAAACTGTTTCTCTGTAGCATTTTAACTTAATAAATATGTAGAAAACATCAAACAGAAGCCAAAGACATGACAAAGCTTATGGTTAACTTGTCTTTTCAGACTTGAGCTGTGCCTTCAGTAAACTTGGGGTCCTCACATCTGTACCGTCCATCAGGTCCTATTCCAAATCCTTTAGGATCAGCAAACACATTCTCTAGCAACTGACTACGACCTGGCTGTGGACTTGCGTCTGCAAACTCAACCGCTTCCTCCACCAACTCATCTATCTTCTTCTCTATTGACTTTAGATCCGCTTCATTCGCAAGCTTATTCTCTATCAAATACTTCTTCAGTGCTGTGATTGGGTCTCTAGCCGCATATTTGGCTTTCTCAGCTGCCAAAATTAAGAAATAACAAAATCCAAATTAACTCAACCAAAAAGCTTTAAAATTTAAGGTTGGTTCAATCCTAAGAGAAACACACTAGAAGATTCAAAAAACGTAGAAGGAAGGAGAGATTTACCAGCATCACGAAGCTCATCGGGATCAGCCAAGGAGTGTCCTCTGAATCTGTAAGTCTCACATTCCACCAAGGTTGGACCTTCTCCTCTTCTAGCTCTATTGACTGCCTCTTTAGCCACTTCCCTCACCTTCAACACATCCATACCATCAACATGAACACCGGGCATCCCAAATGCAGGACCTTTCTTCCAAATCTCGGGATCAGAAGTCGCTCTCAAGTGAGACATCCCAATAGCCCACAAGTTATTCTCAACAACAAAGATAATAGGCAATTTCCAGAGAGCAGCCATGTTCAGACACTCGTAGAACTGTCCGTTGTTACAAGTTCCATCACCGAAAAACGCGACAGTGACATCTTCGCAATTCTGTTTCAAGACTTCCCTTCTGTACTTGGAGCTAAACGCAGCACCAGTAGCAACAGGAATCCCTTCACCTATAAAAGCAAAGCCACCAAGCATGTTGTGTTTTTTAGAGAACATATGCATGGATCCACCTTGACCTCTGCAGCATCCAGTAACCTTCCCAAAGAGCTCACTCATGACAGCACGAGCAGAGACACCTTTGCTAAGAGCGTGGACATGGTCACGGTAAGTGCTAACCACAGAATCAGACTTGGTGAGAAGCTTGATAAAGCCAGTGGAAACAGCTTCTTGGCCATTGTACAAATGAACAAAACCAAACATCTTTCCTCTGTAATACATTTGAGCACACATGTCTTCAAAAGATCTACCTAATATCATGTCTTCATACAACTCCAATCCTTCCTCTTTCGTTATCAACTATTTCAAAATCAAATCGAAGATCACACAAATTAAAAAATTAAAAACTCGAACTTTAAATTCCTTTAATCAATACTCTATCGCAGATTTCGATAATAAATAGTTATGATCAGTACATTGGATACGAATATGATAAATTACGGATAAATTAAAGGCCTAAAACTAGTAAAAATCTAAAATTTGAAGAAATTGAAGCATACCAGGGTATTGGAGGCTTTCTTCTCCTTGACAACTTCTTGGACTCCGACGACGGGAGATCGACGGGAGGCATTGGAGTGATTGAGACGGCGAGAAGAATGAGTGGAGAGAGAACGAGTGGATCCGAGAAAAGAGGAAGGAGGAGGCAAACGGATCGGGAGCAAGAGACGATTCTCTTGATGAGATCCATGGAGAGGGAGGGTGGCAGTGAGCTTGGTGGGAGAGAAAGCCGTGGCCATTATTGCTATAACAATGGAGATCAATGAGATTATTCACGAAGGATTCGAGAGAGCCCAAGGCGGAGAGAACGAGGGAGATGAGTTGGGAAGAGTAATAAGAGGCCGAGGCTTCTCTCTTTCCACCTATTTTTATTTCTCTCAGAAATGTGTCACATATATTTTTGGACCCACCCCCAACGCTATTCTTCTTTCGTTAACACCAATGTTTTCTTTACTTATAAGATCCGATCTACAAATCCAATCTTAATCAACTAACATGATTATTTTCTATTTAGACTCCACACTGATCATTTGTTTGTTTTATGAATTGAGGAAAATAACTAAATATCAACACAACGGAAACATTTGAATTAAATAACTTATACTACTGACTAGTTGTAAAATATTAAAAACTAGTTTTTAATATCAATTAATCATGGGAATTCATCACCAATAATAATATACTCTTTCGATCAATGGTAGAACTATAGGTGCAACTACTTGTGACTTTAAAAGATGGAAATTGTATAAACTCAGCATTCGTACTAGAAAATTGTAATTTATATAAGATGGATATAAATATTTGTTAGATTTATAGAAAATTTGTTTGATGAAAATTGTAATCAATACTCTCCAACTTTTTTTTTTGTTGGAGTTCTTCTTTCTCATAATTTTCGTACTCTAATTCTATTTATCCCATTTCATTTACATCATTTTGAACCTACAATGTCCAAATGTACAGCGGCACCAGAGAGAAATGCACATGTGTAAGAACTAAGAACAAACAAGTAGAAAAACCAAGGTTTCCAAACAATGTCTTTTTATCCGCTCGTGAAGTAATTTTTGCTTAATTTGTTACAAAACGACCGCGGCTCCCAACAATGTCGATTTGGGGAAATTTATGGGCCAAACCCGAAGATAAATATTAGTCTACTACAAAAAGCCTTTTTAGCGACCTTATGTCTTCTACTAACAATTTTTCACCTTGCAAAAATTTGGAACAGATTGTATCATGACCTATATTTTCTGAATCGAGTCAAAGAAGCAAAACAAACAAAATCCATTCTAACAAAAGACCGAGTAAATTGATTTACCCGGACACTTGAGTTACACAACAGATGCTCGATAAAAAAAAAAAAAAAAAACAACAACTACAAAGTTCTTTAGCAAGAGCAAAATAAGTAATAATAACTCGGTACGACAAAATAAAGTCTCAAATAGATAAAATCAACTAAGAAAAAAAAGAAGTGAATGCGCTTAGTCGAACAAGCCGAAACCCAAATCTCCATCACTCTCTTCTGCTGGTTCCTCCTGCAATTATAAAATCAACCAAACAGAGATCAATAACCAAATCATGACAAAGTAAATAATAATAAGTGTTTGATTATTGTTTTACCTTCTTTTTCTCCTCAGCGGCAGGAGCAGCAGCTGCAGCACCACCACCAGCAGCTGGAGCAGCGGCTGCAACTGGAGCACCACCTCCACCACCAGTACCAACGTTCAAGATGAGCTCAGTCACATTACGCTTCTCAGCCATCTTGGCGAATAGCATTGGCCAGTATGACTCAATCTCAACACCAGCAGATTTCACCAATGTCGCGATTTTGTCAGCCTAACAATATCAACAAACACATTCAGTCAATAAAAACCAAACATCTTCAACGAATTCTAAACCCTAAACACCCAAAAAAACATAAGCATAAACGACAATTTCAAATCTTTCAACATCAAGTATAGATACAGAGAACAAAAAAAGCAAAGATACTAGTCTAAAAATCTCAATGCTCCTATACTTTACAACTAAAAATGAAATTTATTTTAGGCTATCCAACATAAGATTAAGAGAAATACAAACATACAAATTCAGATTTGAACTATGGAGTCACATATTCAACGAGACCAAATCAAGATTAGAGCAAACGAAAAATCCATAAATCTGGGAATAATAGAGAATACCGTGATAGCAATGCCCTCGTCCTCGAGGATCATAATAGCGTAGCTGCAAGCAAGCTCTCCCACTGTCGACATTTTTTCCTGAAACAATAACAAAAAAAAACAGAAGATCAATCGCCGAATTTCGAAATCGGAACATTAAATCCGTCAAAATCCAAAACTGTAGGGGATCAAACAACACATACAAAGTATAAAAAGATCAAAATCACAAACACGAAAACCAAAACTGCAAACGAGAGAAACTCATAAAACCATGGAAATCACAAGGACATTGATCGAATAAAATTAGACTCTTCAACAGAAAACTTTAGACGAGAACTACGATAGAAATGGAGAACCATCGAGTACCTTAGAGTAGGATCGAAGTTCTATCGCAACGCGGCTCGAGAGTAAAAATGCTAGGGTTTTGATACAGAGGTGGGGGGATGCAGAGTTTATAAAGCGTGTTTCCAGGTATATGGGCTAAATTGATATTCACTAGGCCCATTTGAAATCGTCTAAACAGTTTTTAATGATTGGGCTTACATATTATTGGGTTTTAAATGATTGGCCTTACATAGTATTGGGCCTACATGCGCTTATAAGGCTGTATGGATATAGATCAAGAGCCTTAAATAGAGCGATTTGACTTTTGACCAAATAAAAAACAAAAACTTGTTGGTTGGGTTTCTAGGGAACGACCACCGTGGTCCATCACGCACCTGATGTCTCGATCTCTGGCTCCACGCACGTGACAGCACGAGCTTGGTCAAGCAATTCTTCATGGTTGTCATTTTCATGTAACATAATTCGTCAATCGTCATGATTTAATATATCTTGAAATAAACATATGATCATCATGATATGAAATTCTACTGTATATATTTCCGTCCTTTGTTTTAATATTTAACAACCCAGGCCTTTTTGTCTTGTACATTTGATCTTGATCCAAATAGAGTTATATATGTCTATTTTCGTAAATACTTTACATAATCATGATTAATAACATTTTTATGTATATATATAAAATTAGATTATATTGTTAGTTGAGTTTAACATCTAACAAATTATAACACGTCTATACTATAAAAAAAAATATCATTAATAGTTCACGAATAATGCTATCATAAGTATATGATAGCCTTTTTATAAACATTATATTTATAATACAATTATAATAGGATCATCGCATGCAATAGCATTTTTGTGCTATTATAGAGAATAATTATACGATTTAATCTACTTTACAATTCACAAAATTAGAATCTCGAGTTATACTCAGTCATCCTACCATTCCATAAATTTTAATAATAAAAATATAAATTTATTTACTACGCATGCACTAATCTTTTTTTTTTGGTTTCAACATGCTCTAGCTTAGCCAATCATGGCATTAAGTTGTATGCTAACAAATTATATGAAAGTCATTAGAAGTAGTTTTAGTTTATCGAGCTAAATGAACGTGCAATCTCTCTCCTATATCATCATGCACTGTATATCTTATGGACCCATAACGAATATATGCATGTTAATATCGATGCAATACAGAAATAAAATAATGATATTAGGTGAAGATAAAGAGATAAATTTATTAAAGAAAAAAAAAACAGTCATCGGTGTCGTGGTTGCAGTTAAAGAGGAGGTCAGAGCAATTTCTTACACAAACAAGCAACCAAAAATTAGCTGTACTTGCTGTCTCTTCTCTCTCACCTTATTTCTGCAAAAATCTAAAGCTAAATCTCTCAACCTCATTTACTCAGAGACTTACGGAACAACGAAACAAGAAGACAATGGTGTGGTAATAATTATGTGTTGAATAGTGACGTTCCAACCCAAAAGTTAGACACATGGGGAAAAAGAACGGCTCTTCTTCTTCTTGGCTTACCGCCGTTAAGCGAGCTTTCCGATCTCCGACCAAGAAAGAACATATTAATCCTCACGCTAATGAAGTTGAAGAAGATGAGGATAAGGTTTGTTAATTATTTCTAGATCTTATTATTAGCTTATGGAATCAAATTGTTTTTATTTTTTTAATTCTTGTTTTGCTCTGTTTTTTTTTTTTAAACAGAAGCGAGAAAAGAGACGGTGGTTATTTAGAAAACCGGCGAGTCAAGACTCTCCGGTGAAGTCTTCCGGTATCTCTCCACCGCCACCGCAAGAATCAGATAACGTTAACTCCAAAATCTCCCCGGAGACAGTGCCGAGTAACGCAGAGATGACACCGCCATCCAACGCCGGAAAACATCCGACTGCCGTCGTCTCCGTCGCCACATCAGCTTCTCCAGCGGGTTTGCCGAAAGTCACGAGGCGGATTTATTACGCAAGAGAAAATTACGCTGCTGTTGTTATCCAAACTTCATTCAGAGGATATCTGGTGAGTAAACTAATTACCATTTTTTATAAAGTCAGCATTGCTTTAACAAGAATTAACGGTAATATATTTGGATTTGAATTAGTTTTGTTCTTAATAATTTTTTATTTTTTTTATAAATGAAATTGATAAGGCAAGAAGAGCATTAAGAGCATTAAAAGGGTTAGTGAAGCTACAAGCATTAGTGAGGGGTCATAATGTGAGAAAGCAAGCCAAAATGACTTTAAGGTGTATGCAAGCTCTGGTTCGAGTCCAGTCTCGTGTGCTTGACCAACGCAAACGCTTGTCTCATGACGGTAGTCGCAAATCTGCGTTCAGCGATTCTCACGCTGTTTTTGAATCTCGTTATCTTCAAGATATTTCAGATCGACAATCCATGGTTAGTTTCGAAATCTCGAATGATAGATACCTTCTTTTTTACCCTTTCCTTAACTATAGCATTATTAGTTAAGATTTACTTTTAGATAATTAACTAAGGTTCTGTAGTATTAGTGCGCCTTGATTGTTTGATTACGTTTTGCCTTTGTGTTTACGTTTACAATGTTTACGACTATACGTTTCCAATTGTAAATTGTGTTTGCATTATTTTAATTGTAAATTGCGTTTGCATATTATTTATATTTCAATGTGACTTTTTTTTTTGTAAACGCAAACGTAGAAATAACTTTTGAGATATTAGAGAAACTTTTGTGGCAAACGGATCTATTGGATTTTGATTATGTATTTGTTGTAGTCAAGAGGAGGAAGCAGCGTTGCTGAAGATTGGGATGATCGACCACACACTATAGACGAAGTGAAAGCGATGCTACAACGGAGACGGGACACAGCATTGAGACATGAGAAGACTAATTTGTCTCAAGCTTTCTCTCAACAGGTAAAATAACTAAACCGATCAAAAATTATTTTTTTAGTATATTTATATTGAGCTTATATTGATAAGATCGTTTCGTTTTAAGGAAAAGATGTGTAGAGCGGTAGGTCACCAGTCCGCGGGAGGAGACCACGAGGCAGAACTCGAGGAGGAAAGACCGAAATGGCTTGACCGGTGGATGGCTACTAGACCGTGGGATAAACGAGTTAGTAATAGAGCTTCGGTTGACCATAGGGTTCCGGTTAAAACCGTTGAAATTGACACTTCACAACCTTACTCAAGAACAAGAACCGGAAGCCCCAGTCGTCACCAAAGACCTAGTTCTCCATCAAGAACTAGCCACCATTACCAACCCCGCAATAATTTCTCAGCCACTCCATCTCCGGCTAAGTCTAGACCGATTCATATCCGGTCAGCTAGTCCTCGGGGCCAGAGAGATCCGAGGGATGACCGTGACCGAGCAGCTTATAGTTATACATCAAACACACCTAGCTTGAGATCTAATTATAGTTTCACAGCTAGGAGTGGATGTAGCATTAGTACCACAATGGTTAATAATGCAACATTGTTGCCGAATTACATGGCTAGTACGGAGTCGGCTAAGGCGAGAATCCGGTCTCAGAGCGCACCGAGGCAACGACCTTCGACTCCCGAGAGGGACCGTGCGGGTTCAGTCAAGAAACGGCTCTCGTATCCAGTACCACCACCACCAGATTATGAGGACAATATGAGCTTGAGGAGTCCAAGCTTTAAGAGTGTGGCTGGTTCACATTTTGGGGGATTATTGGAGCAACAGTCGAACTACTCTTCATGTTGCACTGACTCTATTGGTGTTGAGATCTCTCCAGCTTCTACAAGTGACTTTAGGAATTGGCTTAGATGATTGTCGGTGATGCTAAATCAACGGTCACGATTCATCCTCCAAGGGAATAATAACTTTTTTTTTTTTATCTCATATGCAGAAGAAAGAAAGAAGAGTGGCTTTTCTGTTGTATCATTGAGGTTAAGTTGTATTTGGAAATGTGTACCGTTATAAGAAGAAGAATACTTATAAACCAAATATCTGTAAGTTTTTTTAAGCATGAAAGTTCAACTGATTTTTTTTTTTTAATCTGAGAAATGTTCATTTTTAAAAACTGATTGTATATATATGTGGAAGGAATCTTTAGAGAATATATGACAAGTGACCACTGATTCTGTTTTAGATAACTGATCAAATAGTTTTAAGAAGAAAAAAACAAGTGACATATACAAAATATTCTGTTTCCAAAATGAATGGCTTTTAGATCTTATTTTTTCGCTTTTAACGTAAATAAATATAGGATAAAATGATTTGAATCTTTCACTTTGGCCCCCGAATTTACGTTTTTGATGATTTTGATGCAAAAGTGAGACTGTTAAATCTTTTAAGAATGAGCTTAAAAAAGAAAAAAAGCTGCAACTTTGCAACTTGAAACACGAGCAGAGGACATCACCCATGTGACATGATTCCCAACATCAGAAGTCTTGTCTTTTGACGTTTACACACAATTCCGTATCACTTTCACCTCTCATAAATATCTACTTTTTTATACAAGTTTTTCCTTTTGAAATAAGATCATTTGTAATTATAAATTACATCTACGAGGAAAAAGAAAATAGAAATTTTTATCAAAAATTGACAAACGAAAACAATGAAATTAAAATGTTTCTTAATAGACGATAGCTGTTAGTCTACTGGCTTAACATGTCATGTCACCAACCCAGTAGTTTGGGTTCAAATCCCATGTGAGAGTTAAAAATTCCTCTTTTAATGAAGATTTGGGCTAAGTGGGTCTGCCGTTGTGGGAGGAAAAAAAAAAAATGTTTCTTAATAAGAAAAGGTAGAACCTCCAAAAACAGCATGTAGTTAGCGTCCCCTGGATAAGAACAGCGGGGATTGCGAGTTCTGGCAGTTTAAGATCCTTTATAACTTAAATGGTCCTTCAGGAAAACAACGACAAACATAAAGAAAAAAACGCTAATGGGCTTAAATATGAACTCGAGATACTGTATGTAAAGGATGTGCGTCATATGTGACCCCAGCACGCGAAGCGGTTTTGGGCTTCCCTATATGGGCCCAATAGGCCTTTTAAAGAGATATACGAAGTACTGTACAAAAATACTTCAAACAAGGAAAAGTCAAAAACTGAAGGAGCTGGCAATAAAAGCCTGGCATGGTGCAGTAACCAAAATGGTAATCCCACCTGGAAAAAGTGGAAAACGTGTTCATTTATTATGCTGAAAGGTCTAGTGCATTGAAGGCTAAGAAGATACTGAATTTTTTTTTTCTTTTTTTTTTTTCTATTGTGTTGGCATAGCAACCAGTTATGCAAATGATGGTTCAACCACCCGGCATAGAAGAGTTGTTGACGGAACCAATGGTTCAAGCCAGGGGTACTGATTTTACTAAGCTATTGTTATAGATCAAGAATTTGAAGAACCAAGAGGATTTTGTAATGGATCTGTTCGTTATATATGTTCTTAGATTCTCTGATTTGACTCTCTTCGTTACTTTTACAAAGCTAGAAGAAGAATATATACATTCCATATATGCGGTCAAAATATAACATTGTAAAATGATTGGACCTTGGAAAATGAAAAACAAAATTTATCTGCAGAATATAATAACTGAAAATTCCTTTTTGAAAATTAAAACCTGCGGAATAGTGATTTTTTATGGTTGGTCAATACTTTTGCCAAATTGTTGAACGAATGAATCTAAACCACAAGTTCGAAAAATAAAAAAAAAGTGTAATTAATTGGAACCCGTGTAAATTTTGCCAGTTTGCAAGTTATGATTTATAGTTGTGTGAACGCAGATATAGTAGATAACGACTTTTATTCGTCTAGAGAAGAAACTTTTACCAAAAGTAAGAAAAATCAACTAACGTATACCAAACACACATCCATAAAATTAATTAAATTATATAATTTTCATTTCGATATAGCTTACACGAAAAAAATAAAAAAATAAAACCAAGAAGAACACAGTTGCATAATTAAACCAGCACCTACAATCCACACGTATTCAACCAATCATTGCACAATCTTAACTGGATAATCATCAATCGAACCAGCCCATGCATTACCTGTCATCTCCTCCGTAGAAACCGCTCGTAGTGCTTTCCAAACCGCACTATTACATTTAAAACCCGACCCAAACGCAATCTGCCAAAGTCGATCACCAGCTTTAACCCGACCCTTAGCTTCGGTATATGCCATCTCATACCAAAGCGAGCTACTTGAAGTGTTACCAAACCGGTGCAAAGTCATTCTTGAAGGTTCCATATGCCAATCTTTAAGATCAAGATTCTTCTGCATCGCGTCAAGAACCGCTCTACCGCCTGCGTGGATACAGAAATGCTCGAAAGCTAGCTTGAAATCAGGAATATACGGCTTCACTTTGAGTTTGAACAGCTTCCTTTTGACCAAAGAAATCAAGAACATTAACTGTTCCGACAATGGAAGAACCATTGGTCCTAAAGTCGTGATGTTTGTTTTCAGAGCGTCTCCGGCGACGGACATAAGCTCGCGAGCTAAAGAGACACCGATTGTTCCTCTCTCGTCTTCCTTCTGGTACACGCAATTGTAGTTCTTGTCGTCTGATCCTTTGTGTGTCCGTACTACGTTGACTAGCTCGTACTTTGACTTTGACCGGTCTTGTCTGCGGTTAGAGAGGAGGATCGCAGCGCCGCCCATTCGGAAGATGCAGTTGCAGAGGAGCATTGAGCGGTCGTTTCCGAAGTACCAATTTAGGGTTATGTTTTCCGTGCTGACAACGACAGCGTAAGAATTAGGGTTTGCTTTGAGGAGATTGTTGACGAGATCGATTGAGATTAATCCGGCGGAGCAACCCATTCCTCCGAGGTTGTAGCTTTTGATGTCTTCTCTCATCTTGTAATGGTTCACGATCATCGCTGATAAAGACGGCGTCGGATTGAATAAGCTGCAGTTTACAATCAAGATTCCGACTTCAGCCGGTTTAATTCCGGTTTTCTCGAAGAGGGAATCTAAGGCTCCAAACATAACGGCCTCAGCTTCGGCACGTGCCTCAGACATATTTAGCTTTGGGGGGTTTGAGGTTATGCCACGTGGCAGATAAGTCTCGTCTCCTACGCCGGCCCGGTTCGATATTCTTTTTTGGAACTGAACTGTGTCATCGGTGAAAGCTCCGTTTTCCTCCGTCATCTTCAAGAACGAATCCACCGACATTTTCCGCTCGTCTTCAGGTTTGTAGCAGGAGAAATCCACTAGATAAACCGGTTTAGACCGGGTTGCTACATAGAGCGTCAAAACAAAGCAGAGGAAAACCGAGCAGGCGAGTCTCGTGGCGGCATCGAGTTGAACCGCCTGGTTTGACCAAAGCTCGGTGAACATATCGAACGTTAGACCGGTTAGCTGAACCAGCACGGTTCCGGTTAAGGGAAGAATGATGAGGAAGAAGAGAATGGTAGTGAAGTTGCAAGAGTTGTGAAGTCCAAGCTTCACATACTTAAGCTTAATGGACGTTAAGAAATCCGGCAAACGTCGCCGGATTCTTATAACGGCCGATGATGAATCTCGAAACGCCATCTCCGCCGTTAATCTCTCTTGATCCATGTCTATGCTATTTGTTCTCTCCATCAGTACAATCTTTGGGTCCAAAGATTTCAAACTGGAATTGAAGATTGATACAAAAATATGTATAATTAATAAATCTTTAGGCAAATTTGGAGAAAAAGAAAGAAGAGAAAATGAGAATGAAAATTCTAAAATTGGTGAATTTGGAGGATTTTGGTGAAATTAGGGGGAGTGGAGGTGGGAAGATATATAGAGTTGCTATTTAGTGCAAGAAAGAGAAGGGATAATAAGATTGAATAAAATAAATCAACAAAAAAAAAAAAGAAAAAAAAAAAAGATGGAATAATATTCGAATTTAATGGTGGGTGGTTCCGAGATACTATTATTAGCTCAACTACTTGTATGGGACCTTGATATTAAAGTAACTAGTCAGATTATTTTTCATGTTTTGTTCACACGAAATGTAAATTATATTATATATAATACATTTTCCTAAATGTCCAACAAAACCCAGCTGAATCTCACATAGTTAGATCATAATTTTGGGCATGTAAACTTTCTATTTCTGTTTAACCTAATTTGTAAATTAGAGAACTACTACAACAACAAAATATGACATGTTTATTACATATTTTCTTATAAACCCAAACTTTTGGACATGATGTTCTTTTTTGCTTCATTCGCAAGTATATAGTTTATCCAAAACTGAGTGAGTGGAAATTCAAAATCAATCAATCAATTATTTTAGGTTGATTAGGAAAAAAAAATAAAAAAAATTATAGGTTGATAAAATGTTTTGTCGTATTTTGTAAAATTTTGAAAAGATATAATAAACGTGGTCGAGAAACGTTTATTTCATTCACGAGAAGCGTTCCCTGTCCAAATTGAAATTACAAGGGTAAACGAAAGCGTGCCCCTAAATATTCAAATTTGTTATTTTTATGAAAATTTGTATTCCACATGCATACAAATTCCTTATTATGAAGTATGGAAGATGGTAAATTGATAATGAATCATATTACGTTTCAATATGGTTGTCATTTTCATTAATATTTTTGCTGTATGCAATAAGACGTTGATTCATAGAATTAAATTCCATATTGCTATAAATTTAGAAACAAGTATGTAATTGATGTTTTGATACTGTAAATATCAATTATCTGGATTTAATAAAATGCTAAAAAAGTTGGGATAAAATTCATTTGGCCGTATATATGGAAATGTAAAAGAGTGATTAGAAGTCAAACAGTATTCGTCCACCAACAATTTGAATTTGTATTTCTAGTTTTAAAATATTTTCTTTCTATATAATAAAATTGATTGTGCCAAGGTGTCCAGAATGGACTTCGGATGGGTAGTTGTAGCCTTGTAGGTAAAACTGATCGGATTTAGGTTCAAATTGAACCTGTCTCTGTTTTTCTATTTAGGATAAGTTAATCATTAAATAAATGTGTTCCTAATTAATCATTTCAAGTGTCCTATTAGTATACTCTTATATATAGATAATATACCAGTTATAAATTACGTGCCAATCAGAGAAATGCTTTTGCATGTGACTTACTTAAGTTATGAGTTATTAATTAGTCAACATACATAATTAATATCTTTCATTCTTTTCATATTTTTGTACTTCTTTCGAATATCGAAAACACCTTTCTATCTTCTGCGAAAAGCAAACCAGCAAAAAAAAAAAAAAAAAAAAACATTGCGTATACTTCGCCATATTGTGAAATCATTTAAATCACCACATTTCAATACCGTAATTGGAATTACAAATATGTTTATGGTTATCTTACCGTCTTATTTAAGATAAGATCGTTACAATCAAAGATTGGTAAATAACAGAGTACTGTATTGTATAAGACAAAAACCCAACGATGTCGTTTCAGTCAATCGTGATTACTACATGAAAAACATGTTTCAACAGTACGTACCAACTATCCGATTTCTATATTACGTATTATACTGTACGTACCAACAGTACAGTATAATGAACATAGGAAAAAAAAAGTGGAGAACTAAGTGGAGTAATTAACAGGTAAAAGTGATTAGTTTGTAAAATAAATGATAATAAATGGTGGACTAGTGCCCATGTGTAGAAATAAACCAACAATTAATGTTGGTCGGCTTAATAACAACCAACTAGAAACCAGTTCAGTCATCAATGTATGAATGTACATAGCTTCACATATTTAAAAACTAACTAGAAACCAAGTCCGTCGTCTTCAATTAATGTATGAATGTACATAACTACATATCTTCACAAATATGCCATTTATAAAAAAGACTATCAGTTTAGATGATTGCAACATAAATAAACGATTTTGTCTTACATGAAACAAGCAAGAAAAGGTTGATGTTTTCAATATCACAGTACTAGTAGTAGTAGTACGCAGGCTCATTGAGGTTGCACGCAGTTTTTTTTTATTTTTATGATCCTTATTATATTAACAAAAACAATAATCAGATTGTCTCTGAAAATGTACAAAATAGTGATACTGCAAACCGAAGGATAATCAAACTCACATAATCAAGTTTTCTAATCAACTCTTACAGTCTGTCACTACAAACATGATACTTAAAGCATTTCTCAAACAAATGGCCCAAACAGATAATAGCCACACAGAATTCATGGTTATAAATAGCCACTGATGGCTATATTCGATATTGTGGTATATACAGAATCTTTAACAAAAAAACGTATATTAAATCTTTACCATTCTACAAAAATAACAATTTATATTCATACTTTTTCTTTTATGTTAATTAAAAACCCTCTTAACCTTTTTTTTTTATATATATATATAAAGAATAGTTTTTAATTATTGCAAAATGGTCTATATATGTTTCCCTAGTCTCTCTCTCACCCTAGAAACCAGTATGTAAGAATAGTTTTAGTTTTACTCTTTTTTTTTTTTTTTTTTTTTTTTTGACGTCACTTAGTTTTACTGTTAATTTAACGTTTTGCCTATTAATTTTATTTTGTCATTGTACTTCCAACATTTTTTATCGACATTTGTGTCATTGTAAAGCGTTGCCAACCGTAGCCAAATATTGCTTCAGTTATACTCAAATAGGGAACTTCCCGAATTTGACGAAACGATCTCATAAATCTGTATAGCCCCACTTGTAGGTTTGACCTTTTTTGTTAGCAATGTATTTCAATTTTGCCAACTCCAGATTTTTACTATTCATTTTACAGTTATAAAACTCTTTAGTTGAATAGAACAACATGTTGTTTCTTATTGCTTTTCTTCAGCGGCTCCATCAGTATTCCAGACTACATCCTTCAATCCAGATGAGAAAGTTTTGTAGAACTGCAAAAGTGATTTTACATAAACCCAATTAAATCAAATCAATTATAGAGATGTTTACCTAACAGTTTCATGGAGAATTTAACCGAAAACATTACCTTGTGAAACTCTAGGGTATCACCGCCGGTTTTCCTAAGCTCTACCACATGCAACGATGGCGCCACTTCAAACACCTATTAAACCGATGACCAAACCAAAGTAATTAGATACCAGTATACAACAAAATCCGAAAACCGAACCAAACCGGACTGTGATTGTTCCTATCTAGTATTTTGTACCTCTGTAGCCACTGAGAGCTGACCTTTACGACCACTTTTGTCTCCTTTCATTTTTATCTGCAATTTAGTTAAACAATGTTTAACGAAGGCACAACGAAGTAACTTGTGGCACAGACAAAATCAAGAGGAATGACAACAAACCTTGTAGTTATCTTTGCGGACATTGAAACCTAATGGCTTTGCAGTTTCTTCCATTTTCGACATTATTTCACTCGCAGATCTTTGAGAAGTAAACCGCGTCTCTTTCTTCACAAGGTTCTGCAATTTCACAACCAAACAACTTCATTAGAAAAACCTATGCATGATTTTAGAAAACCGAAACAAATAATTCACAAATTGTATTAAAGTTCTTACAGCTTGCTTCTCGAACAAATTTTCAAGACTGAACTCTCTTGAGCTAGAGATAAGTTCGAAAGCGTTCATGGATACCGGTTTCTCCTTCTTTTCTGTTACAAGACATTCCTAGAGTAGCAGCACAAAAGAGTAAATATTAGTTGGTAAATACATTGGTTTAACTTAACCGAACAATAATATATATATACCTTGGAGTTACTGAAAGCAGCATCAACATCATCTATGTTGATATCCTCATCATCTTCGTCAAATGATGGCGGCTTGTACCCTTGCTTGAACCACTCGTCTTCCAGTAACTCTGCAATACTTATTCTCTGCAAATTCGAAAAAAAAACCATGTTTGTTAAGCTCTTTTGATATTTGGGTTACAGTATCTCGTTTAACAAATCACAACTATTCATTCATGTAAGAGGCGCTTACTGTTACAGGGTTAGGATCAAGAATACGCTTAATGACTCTCTTGGCACCTGAAGAGAACCATGGTGGGCAGCTAAACTCAGACTTGCATATCTGTAAGTAATTTTTTAAAGACCAAAGATGAGATACTGAGAAAGAAGTAAGAAGCAGAGGAAGAGAGGTTTTTACACGTACACGTTTGTATAAAGTCATGAGATTTGGCTCATCAAAAGGCAAGTAACCAGCCATGAGCACAAAGAGAATAACACCACAAGACCACACATCTGCTGCTGCACCGTCATAGCCTTTGTCAGAAAGAACCTGCACGCAAATACCGAAACAACATGCGGTAGAAATCAGAGTCTTAACATAATGTATTCTTTCATATGCTTTGCTTTGAAAGTGCTGAAAGTTAGTAATGTACCTCAGGAGCAACATAGTTTGGCGTTCCACAAGCTGTGTGAAGCAAACCATCTTCCTGTATTGAAAAGAATAACGTTTACTACAATCATTGAAATCTATCTTGGTGATTTTAGAGTTTCCCATAAATGTCCAACTGAAAGCATTACCCGAACTTGAGGTGCGAACGCGCTTAACCCAAAATCAGAGACTTTAAGAACCCCATTGGCATCAAGGATAAGGTTTTCAGGCTGCATGCAACACAAGCAACAGATCTTAACATATGAAACTTGAATAAAAGCAGGTCATAAGAAGAGAGCATAAGCAAAGACCTTGAGATCTCTGTGGTAGACCCCTCGACTGTGGCAGTAATCCACTGCATTGATGAGCTGCTGAAAATATTTCCGAGCGTCATCCTCCTTAAGTCTCCCCTGCTGCGCCTATGTATGATTCAAAACCAAGAATGACATTAGTTATAAGAACATACAAATTAAAACAGAGAACATCTCAATAGTAGTGAAGAGAATAAAGTAAACTTGTTGCGGCAAAAAGCAAACATGGTCAAAGAAGCAAGTCAGTGTATGGATAGTATTCTTACAATCTTATCAAAGAGTTCACCGCCATTGACAAGCTCAAGAACGATATAGATCTTTGTCTTGCTTGCCATAACCTGCCAACACAAAAAAAAAAAAAAAGCACGTAGAGAGAGGTTTTATACCCTAACATTCAAACCCTAATTAACAGTATATAAGGTTGAAGAAGATTAAACTTATTAACTTCATACCTCAATTATTTCAACCACATTAGGATGCTTAATCAGTTTCATTGTCGATATTTCTCTTTTAAGCTGCACAGGAAACAAAAAAACTTAAATACTCGTTATATCTTCATATACTAAATTTTATTCAGATTCGATAATTTTACTCAACTTCAAAACCATATCCATATCCTGTCGCTACGATCAGCATCGTGTGTATATATAATAGATTCCAAGGTTTTCAAATACAGAAAATTGATAAAAATTTGAATCTAGTGATATTTATAATAATATTATTTTAAACGTTAATCAATCATTAACCGTGATTACCTAACACCTACCTGGGACATGTGGGGTCCCTAATCACGAAATCAAACTTTTCTTATAGCACTAATTAAGATTAAACTAAAACCAAAGAATCAGAGCGTGGTTCAACACATTACGAACCTGTTCAACCATTTTGTGACGAAGGATCTTATCTCGGTCGAGGATTTTGATAGCGGCTTGATCTCCGGTGACGGTGTTCCTCGCGTATTTCACCTTAGCGAAGCTTCCTTCCCCTAAAGTTCGTCCCATCTCATAGTTCCCAACTCGCGTCCTACTCGCCGGCGTCGCCTTCCTTCTGCTCCCGCTCATTATCTTCCTCCGATGAAACAGTCGTCGCTTAAACGGCGCGGCAAATCTCAAATCTCAAAAATCCAAACGTGATCCTCTCTCCCTTCTCTCCTAGTGGCTGAGAATATAAGGCTAGCGGACGTGCGAGAGATATAATAGGGAGAGTGGGATTCACGCGCTTCTTGTGGGTCCCATGTCCCACGTAACGGCCAAAATTATTTTGGTTCCGCGTCTGTTCCGTGTGTGTCTGTACTCTATGTACGTTCTTCCTCCATATATATATATTTCGACTTTCTTTTTTTTTTTTCTTCTTCTTTTGTTGGGAAAATATCTCTAATCTAGTTTTTTTTTTTTTTTTTTTTTTTTTTTTTTTGAGTTCTCCATATATGGATATATATGCATAATTTTTTGAATTTTATTATATGTAGATATGTTTTTATTTTTAGGTATGTATGTATTTGATGTCCTCATGTGTATATTTTGTTTCCTGTATTTCATAATCCATACCATTCTGAATTTCAAAGTTCAATGTTACTGTATTATTTGCTAAAATTGTAGGGACCACCATATATATTCTCAAATCATGACCAATTGTTTCTATAGTTTGAAGTTGGAACTTATCTCACACAAGTGACAAGTAATTATGTGATTATTCTTTTGTTGGTCAAATATATAAATTGAATGTTGGCATATTTCTGTTTGTTTTGTTTGTCACATTTGTGTAACCGTCTTATATTTGATTATCAAAAAAAAATATTATAAAAAATATTAGATAACTGAACTAGTTGATTTTTCCATGTGAGTAAAGGTTAACTGTGAACCCCACATCAATCCTTGATGATAAACTCAGACGACACAGAATGTGATAGTGTTTTTGTTTTTCTTCTTTCCTTTATGTGTTCTCTTGTTTTTCATATAATGTTTTGATAATATAATACATCCAAAAACGGACAAAATAGAGTGGCGGATAGTGAGTCGTTACTGAGTTATTGCATTGCTAATAATATCGATACAAATGTTTTTTTTTGAAATATATAACAAATAACAATAATGCACCCTGAACCACACATTCAAATAATTGAGTCTGTTTTATTGATTTTTTTTCTTAAAAGTTGGGTACAATAATATCACATCACCATCATATGAAAGCAATTTCATTTGGTTATCAATTTTAACTTCTTCAATCCAGAGTTAGTTTGAAGCTTTCATTTGGTTATGAATTTGAGCTTATTCGATTAATATGGCTTAATATTTGGTTTGGTTAGTAATTACTTTCCGGTTTTGATGGAGTTCCCAATTAACCGAACATTGAAATCGTAATCAAGTTGGACTACTTCAAATAGCCCATATTATTAACGTGTGGCCCATATAAGCTTATACGGCCTATTAACGTTGTTCCCTTCCGTTAGCTAGAAGCCTTTTTCTTGTTCTGATTTAAAATTTAGGACCAAAATAAATGATTAAATCTGCCACAAATTAAACAAGACAAATGATCAAAATTTATGAAAATGATTGATACTAAATGCATAAGTATGAAACTATATATTGCTAAATGGTGATAATTTTGATAAATATATATTTTGTGATAGCCACAATAATTAATCAATATTCTAAATATATTGCAATTAAAATCTATGCTTTTATTGCATTTTGTTGGAGATGTTGCACTTTTTAGTGTGTTTTTAAAAGAAAACATGAACATGTTCCACATAACAAAGAAAGGATGTCGGATAAAACAAAATAGAGATGGTCGGAGGACCTAACTATATACTCACATAGTTTGCTTTCAGGGTTTTTTAATTGCCGTTTTAGGAACGAAGTTAGATATTCATACGCATAAATAATAGAGTCGGGTCAGATTGTATCTCTTATTTATTAGCAATAAATAAAAATTAATATGTCAATAAATTTTGACAAAGCATAGAATGTCTTCAAGATTTAATCGTGAACATTTACAAATACGTAACTCTGCTTGCACCGTACGGCACCGTTTTTTTGCCCTTCATCTCCCACGTTTCTTTTCGCCTCGTAACAGAAACTATAACTTGGAGTACTCTTATTAAATACCTCGAAACTAAAATTTAGTTTTAAGAATACCATAATATTGGAAAGAAAGTAAAAAATATCTAAAGCCAAAGAGGCAAAGTTACATTTCGTTAGAAAATCGACGCAAACCAAAGTAAACCAGGTTTGGTTTTGAAATTCTGATTTCTAAACCAACAAACACGAAACAACTGTATAAATACTTTACTCATACACTCAAAAATATTCGATCTATTTTCACCCTCTCTTTTCTTTCTTTATTTTCTTGCAAATGAAACAAGAAGGTAACATGAACACGAATGTGAAGAAGATGACGAGGAAGGAGAAGAAGAGTACATCGTCAATGGTGTTTTTATATTCGATGATTGTGAATATATGTGGAGGAATATTCCTAACTTATTGGCTTTACAAATACCATCCCACAAATTCTAATCTTTGGATGGTTCCTCTTGGACTCATCTTCTTCATCACTCCCGCGTTACTATCTCTATCCGTTTTGATCTCCGATCTCTGCGACGACGACGCCAATCTCGACATGAACCAAATCACCATCATATGAAAGCAATTCGTGCTTACCAATTTGAATAATTCTTCAATCCAGATTTAGTTGATTAATTTTAGTTTTCTTCTGGATATGAATTTGAACTGTTTCGATTTATATGGTTTAAAAATATAATTTCAGTTTGGTTTGATGTTGTCAGATGACCAGACACCAACACATTCTATATCTCAATACAAGTTTACCAAACTGTTCAAATGGCAGCACAATTATCTACCAAAAGATCCACATCCGAAACTGTGATTACAAGCCTATCAACAAAGTCTTCTAGTTTCTTCACAGTTCTATGTTGCTACTTTCACTACCACTTGTCTTAATGACTTAATGTGTGCTATTGAATAAGTCATTTGATACTCTTTGAGGAATCTATGGTGAAAGGACTTACTATATCACATCTTTCTCCACTTATCTTTGAGATTGGATGATGTACGAGTCTTGTGGAATACGCTTTTTCCCATCTCCAAAATTTTCTTCCAAGGCATGTTCTTATTGATTTTAGTTGCATAAGTCTCCACTCCCACCTGACCAAAAATACAAATACACTATTGAGTTTTAAACTGAAAGCATAATGAAGAAGTAGAAGTTGTGTGGTGGGTACCCTTAACATATTTTCTTCTTCGACTGTCCATAAAACCCTTTTTGGCTGATCTTCAATAACGAAAGAAGCTTCTGCACAAGTATTTTGCTCAGCCTCCAACTAAAAATTCTGAGACTCATGTAATTGAGTTGGCAATGATTTATCAAAACACTCCTCTAGATTTATGCTTTCTTTCGCCACGACCACATCTCCACAAATATTTCTATGCAAGGACACATCAGTTTTGCCAAATGTCTTCTTCTTTGATTGTCCATAGTAGCCTTTCGGCTGACCCTTAATAACAAAAAAAACCTTCTCCACAAATATTTTACTGAGCTTTCTCCATATCAATCTTCGACTGAAAATTATGAGCCTTAAGTTGCTCGAAAAGTTCTCTCAATTGTTCAAGGTTCTCATGTAACTACATTGGCAATGATTTATCTAAGTAGTTCTCTAGATGAATGTTTTCTATTGTCATGACCTCATATTCAGAGTGAGTGAGCCAAATCATGCAAAACTACTCATATGGTTAGATAAATATTTGACAAATAAAAACATAGAAAGTTTCAAAATTATCAATTTTATTTCAAATTAGAGTAAGATTGATAAATAATTTAATATAAATAAATATAGTACAAATTTAACAATGAGACTTTTATATATAAAATAGAACACACAATGCACATAATTCACACATGTTACAAGAGTTAGATCTATATTATATTTTTGTTGCTAAGATTATTGTTTTCAAATCAATCATTTGAAATAAGAATAATGTCTGTAAATTAGTTAGTTGAATATAGGTTTGTGAACATTCATATCATACATATATAATGGTTTACCTACTGTTTTGGTGTTGGTTATTATATAAGATTTGAAGTTTTTATTATTGACATTTCTTTAGACCAAGAGTTAAATAGAATTTGAAATAGAATTTTTTTTAGAAATATAATACTTCAATTTAATTAATGCTAATATCAAAGATAAAATATTAAACAAAAAGTCCAACAAGGTTCATCAAAGAGAAACTAAGAACAAATCTAGTTCGAATTACTAAGGAGGAAACATCGTAAGGTAAAGTAACTAAAATCTATGCTTGATTCAAAATCTTCGATGGATTATTAAACGAGTAAAAATCGCAAAACTTGAAGCCTTAATAAAAATGTAGAGTCAAGGGTCTCTTACATTATAAGGACGACTCTTCTTTTGCAGTGTAACTTGTAAAATGGGCCATGGGCTTTAGAATATCTTGTTAGGCTGAATCTCACGGCCCAAATATATATAATTAAGAACTAAACCTTCTGGCTGCTGCTAAATTAGTTTTTTTGTTTTTCATTTTCTTATTTTATTAATAAGACGCATTATTTGGTCATAAAATCTCACGAACCTGGTCGACATCCAGACGAATCCAAGTAATAAATTGAAGGATAATCTATAAATATTTTGTTGAATCTCCTTCCCGCAATTCATTTCCCCGCTTGATCCAGTCTGGTTTTGGTTTAATTTCGAGTGTTTTTGGGGAAAGACGGAATTAGGGTTTTGTTTTTCTTTTTGTTCGGCGAGTAGAGGAAGATGCAGCAGTCTCCGCAAATGTTTCCGATGGTTCCTTCGGTTCCTCCTACTAGTAACATCACTACCGAACAGATCCAAAAGGTTTCTCCTTTCTTCAATTTCTCTCTTTCAGAGCATCATCTCTCTTTAACAGAATCTTATCGAGCTTTTTGTGCTGAGAAATTCCAAGTAATGTTCATTTTGTATCTTTCCCGTTAATACTCAGATAGGAATCTCACAACAGTTCTGCTTAATTGTCACAAAACTTGGCTCTGGTCTCGGTGATGAAAAGAGACACATTTAGGACTAGGAGACTAGATGTTTGGTAGGTTTTGTTAAAGTTTCGGAATATATAAACATTAATTTGGATCAAGAAACTTAAAATCCTATTTTCAAGATTGGATTTTGAGGTTAGATGCTTGGTGGGTTTTGCTTTATGTCTTTAGTTGTTTGTGATAAGATGATTGGTTACATCTTCATTTCCTTGTCATTCTCTTTAATATGTTACTTCTGCTTGGACGCAGTACCTTGATGAGAACAAGAAGCTGATAATGGCGATTATGGAAAATCAGAATCTTGGAAAACTTGCTGAATGTGCCCAGTAAGTGTCTCCTTGCTGTACATTTCAGTATATATCTTTTAAACAGTAATGGATTTGTGAATTAATGTTACTGATTTGTTTATATAGACATAATTTTTTACTCTGTTTTCATTTTCAGGTACCAAGCTCATCTGCAGAAGAACTTAATGTATCTTGCTGCAATTGCTGATGCTCAACCCCCACCACCTACACCAGGAGCTGCACCAGCACCAGCTATGGCTTCCCAGGTTGCTTGTGATTATCAATGTCAATATATATCGTATTGAAGGATAGTTTAATTGGTTAGTTTGCTTACTTTTGGGTATGATATCTGTTAGATGACACCGCATCCTGCGATGCAACCGCCTAGCTACTTCATGCAACACCCACAAGCTTCAGGAATGGCTCAACAAGCATCACCCGGCAATATTTTCCCTCCAAGAGGTCCTTTACAGTTTGGTAGCCCACACCAGCTTCAAGATCCTCAACAGCATCAGATACATCAACAAGCTATGCAAGGACACATGGGGATTAGACCAATGGGTATCAACAACAACGGGATGCAGCATCCAATGCAACAACCAGAAACCAGTCTTGGAGGAGGCGGCCAAAACGGTAACTCTATGCATTAAGACAATACTCATTTCATAATGTCTAACGCAGTTGTAACCTAAAATTCTTGGATATACAAGTTAGTGGCTTGGTTGGTACTTGCTCATCGGTAGCTCCTAAATGTATAGTTCGTTTCTTTCTCTTAATAACAGTGGGGCTTAGAGGAGGCAAGCAAGACGGAGGAGATGGACAAGGAAAAGATGATGGGAAGTGAAAGGATCCAAAAAAAAAAAGCTTTGTTTTGTTGATATTTAGGACTTCTGAGTCTCTTTAAGGGTTTTGCAATAGCTTCTTATTTGAGTTTTTAACAGAAGATAGACTATGGAATAGTTCCACAAACCGTGTTGTAATGTATTGTTATTTAGTACAAGCTTGGATTTGGTTTAGACTTAAGAAACATCCTCATTTATCTTATACTGACAACCAAAGAAAGCATTGATCTAATACTTATTCCGGACGAGACTTGACGATGAAATTCTGACGGCTAATGGGATTCATAACGACAGGAGGACCAGCGGTTCTTGGCCATGCTTGGAATTTCTCGTCTGTAGCTGCCCACCATTCTTTGTTAGAGACAGTTCCTGGAGTAGTCCCTGAGTTTTTCACCAAAAGATAAACCAATTAAGATCACCCCCCTCTAAGTTGAAAACAAAAACAAAAAGTGAAATCTTGAGAAAAACTTGCCTCCGAAGATCTTATTATCGGAGATAACTTTGTCGAAGATGTAAGAGATTCCGAAAGAGCCGATGAGAGCACCGATTATGTACTTGGCTTTACCTCCTGATGATGTTGCCATATTCTTCTAAACCTGAAAGTGATTTATTACAACTTATAACACTCAACAGAAGAAGTAAACAAAGACATGTGAAGATTCAATATAAAAACACACATTAAATTGCTTTACTAACAACAGATCGCCATAGAAAATTCAGTAATTCTTGCGGAATCAAAGATTTTACCTAATATACAAACCAATCATAACACAAACGAATTTGGTGTGAAGAAGCAACTTACAAAACCAATCAGTGAGTTTGCCAAGTGAAAAGAAAGCTAGGGGTTTAGGTTCATAAGAACAAAATTAGAGGTTAAATTCTAAAGAAAAAAAAAAGTAAGGGCTTGTAAAATCGTTCTAACTACATGAGAAGATACCTTTCTTTGCCGATTCAGAAACAGTGAAGCTGGGAGTTCCAGAAGAGTTCTACGGTCGAAAATGATCGTCTTATCTACAAAACTTTGATTAATGGACAATCATCTGTGAAATTACAAATATGGTCACAGCTTCGATAAGAATCGTTGCATGTGAAAAGACCAAAATGGGACGTTGAACATAGTTACATTGATTGTAATTAAAAATATATATATAATCTCTCTAATATAATCATTTTTTTTTTTGTCTAAATTTCTAATATATAATCATTGATTTTTTTAAAAAATAATCAGAGGATCATAATACGATTACCGACAATTTTATTATTTCAAACCTTCGGATCTCCTAATTTTAGAAAACATTCTGATCTCCCAATTATGATCAGAACTTCAGCATTTTTCATCTATAAGTAGGACTGAGAATTTCTTTCCAGTTTTCAAGATCTTATAAAACCCATGAAATACAAAATTGTTTACAAAAGAAGCTGGCCTATATTACTAGCATTAATTAGGTCAAGGATAAAGCAATATCTTTTTATTGTAAATGACTACATCAGATGTAACTTTCTAGACACGTAAAGTCAAATCTATTAGATCACAAACCTGAGTTCTATCTCTTAACCGATTATATTAAACGTCTCAACAAACTGACCCGCCAAAATAATAATAATTAAATTTCATAATCCGATTTATATAAGCTTAACTATACACACCATTATTCTTTAATCCTTTTTTACTTCCCTCTTTCATAGCAAACTTGATGATGAAGGACGATCGTCGTCTTCCTCAAAAACGCGATGGCCTCCAGTTCTTGAAAACCAAGACTGCGTACGTTATCTTCCTAGTGTTAACTTACGCCTTTGGTTACTTCTCCGCCTACTATAATCGTCATCCGCCACCGTCTACGGCGGCGTTGAGAACCGTGAAGACGACAAAACCTCACGATTGCCCAATCCACAACTTCCGAGTAACGACTCGATGCGGCGATCTTGTTCCGCCGGAATTAATTCGCCGAACAGTTATCGACCGGATCTTTAACGGAACTTCTCCGTACACTGATTTCCCGCCACCACACGCCGCAAGATTCCTTAGGCCTAAAAGAATCAAAGGCTGGGGATCGTACGGAGCCGTATTCGAGAATCTTATCCGCCAAGTCAAACCTCGGACGATCATCGAAATCGGGAGTTTCCTCGGCGCGTCGGCGATCCATATGGCGAATCTCACGCGCCGACTCGGGCTCGAGGATACTCAGATACTATGTGTCGACGATTTCCGTGGCTGGCCCGGTTTTCGAGAACGGTTTAAGGACGTGGCTTTGGTAAATGGTGACGTTTTGCTTTTGTACCAGTTTATGCAAAACGTGGTTAGCTCTGAATTTTCCGGTTCGATTTTGCCGGTTCCTTTCTCGACCGGTTCGGCTTTGGAGAAGCTGTGTGAGTGGGGAGTGACGGCGGATCTGGTGGAGATAGACGCGGGTCACGATTTCAATTCGGCTTGGGCGGATATAAACCGGGCGGTTAGGATACTCCGACCCGGCGGAGTTATATTTGGTCACGATTATTTCACGGCGGCGGATAATAGAGGAGTAAGAAGAGCCGTGAATTTGTTCGCACAGATTAACCGGTTAAAAGTCAAAACCGATGGTCAACATTGGGTTATTGATTCAGTTAATGTAATCTGATTCCTCTTCTTTCTTTTTCCATATGAAAATGTGTAATACATATTCAAATCACTTTTTTTTTCGGTTAGACATTAATGGACTTCAAGTTTTTATTGTATTGACTGATTAGTATGAAAAGCCCCTCTTTTTTAACTCCAAATTTATATTCGTCTCACATCATAATAAGTTTTTAAAAAAGAAATTATTACTATTGAAAAAATCGTTGACATTTGAAGGACACGAAACGCCACAGATATGTGGTCCAGAACATGAAAGGCTACTTTCAGGCTTCAGCCCAATCATTTATTAACTTTTATATGAAGCCCCGTATGGCCCATTATTACCTTTTCAGATTTGTTTTCTTATGAAATTTTAGGGATATGATATCGGATTGGATCGGCCCATCCTATCCGTTAGAGCTGTCCATTCTGAGACAAGTTTTTCGATCTAACCAACATCTTCTTCGTTTGAGAAAGTCTAAAATTTATTTTAACAAGTTTGAATAAAAAAAAAAAATGAAAATTATTCTAAAATCCTTGCTTCACAAAAAAGATTTAAACTATCAAACTATTTGAAATATACGTTTTTTAAATTGACAGTATTCTGAATTTATGAGATTGTGTGTTATAAGATATCATTGGGCGGACCTAATCTTTAGGCAATCCATATCTTTTTTTTTTTTTTATTGTTGTTAAAAGTTTTGCAAACCATATCTGTATTTGATTGTAGTTGGAACCATCTCTTTTTCTTCCTTTTTTCTTTTTTTTTTTGGCCATCGTTCCATCTTAATAAGTTCGGTTGGATATCCTTTTGTTGCGATATTGTATAAATTTGTTGAATTTGAAAATAGAAGAACTTGTAATCATCTTTTTAATTTAATTATACAGTTCCTATACAGAACATGAAAAAATTATAACGTGGTTATTGAAGCCAAAACCCGTAGGCGTCCCATCAATTAGTACCGTACGTCAAAAAAAGTAGATTTATCTTGCGCTGGCTTGACATTATTTATCCCCTGGTAAATCAGACTATTCATAACATAACTTAAGAAAATTTTAGTATTTTCACTCAAATTTATTAATATTCAAATATTATCCAGAATAATAAACATAAGAGTTTTTTTTGTCGTGATATTTATACAGCCGGTAAGATCTTCAAAACTATACTTTATAAATCTCCGATGAACAATTTAAAAAAAAAAAATAAAAATAATAATAATTGAATTCACCATTTTTATTTGCCAGATACTAAAAAAGAAAATTACAGAAAATCAGCGATCTAAGTTCCATCTTTGAGAGTGTATTCTTCAATCCGTAAAATCGAAATACTAATATAAAATATCTTATCAAAAGATTATGCTCCATTCAAAATACATAATTAACCATTCATTATATGAAACACGAAACAAAAGGAAAATAAAGAAACGGATCCGCAAATGTGTGAACCTACTCTTAAGAAGCCATGCATGAAAGATTCAAAGACATAACAAAAGATGTAATAAAAAAGGGGTTACATATTAATTAAGCCTTGACGATTTTTGCAAGTAATTAACAAAGATGTAAAAGTATCGATCTGCAGTAGTGATCAGATGCAATAACATGTTGGGGGGGATGAAGCCTGGTCCGAGGATACTCTCTACACATATATGTATGATTCACTTGTAAAATATACACAGATGTGTATATATATAATATCCTCGATCCAGACAACATTCCCCTCAACTGAAATAGCTTTAACTCTCATGATAATAATCACAACATTTGCAGATTCACATCTAGCTTTGTTCTAGAGACGGGGAGAGGAGAGAGAGAGAGAGAGGTGGGTGAAAGGTGATGATGGTGTTATGATGAGGGAATGATGAGTGGCGGAGGAGAAGATGCCTTTTAATAAGACATAACAGAAACAGGTCGTCATTCCAAAACCCTAGCTTTTTAAACGTTTTTATTTTATTTTCATTTTTAATATCGATGCAGTTAATGCTTATATCCTTATATTTTTGAATGAGGTGACACGTCAGACGTTTTACTTGGCAAAAAAATAAATTGATAATTCGAATTCAGATCTCAGACGATCGAATTAACCACAGTTAGACATGAACACGATCTTACTGTTAGCCATTTTTTATATTTAAAATTAAACTAAGCCGAAATGAAACAACCCAATGTAGTTTTGATTTGGTTTTACGATATGAACCAATATAATATAACTAAATTTCTAATATGGCGTTGGTAGTTCAACCGACATACCATCTGATCACTATCTAAAGATTGAAATATCCATCAAGACTGCATATATATATATACCCAGAACTTGTCACAAAACTCAAATCGTATATATAAAAAAAATTATATACGTGCATATATATAGAGAGAAAGAGACGAGAGAGTATTATTGAATTGCGAAATAAAGAAGGCAAGAGAAGTTAGTCAGAAGAGTGGTTGGGTAAATTGAGGATGACCAGTTAGGAAACAAAATATTTGCAATTTAATTTTGCATTGCTTTTTAGGTATTCTACCAACTTCATTGATTATAAAACATCTTTTATCAATTCTTTCGAATTGTAAACATTTGAAATTTTGATAGTTATAGAGTAATTTACAACGTCGTGATACAAATATCTCATATATATATATATATATATATATTTCCTTATATTCGAATTTTCTGCAAAAGAAAGACTCACAATAATATCGTCTAAAGTTTGTCACGATTAATCTCATGCCGCAAATGCCGAGCAAAAAATAAACCGAAACGAGTATTATACTTTCTGATCCGAAAATGGCATTGTAGGTCTGAAACCACATATACATTCGAGTGTTCAACTTTAAGTCTATTCAACAAATTCATACTGATTTTAATAGGATAGATTTATGACATCGACAATCATGTTCTTGATCAGACAAGGATTTAAATTGACAAGTTTCAATTTTTGTTTTACCCGAAAAAAAATTTAAACATTAATTTTAGTTTTAGTTAATTATTAACACTAATTAATTATTAACATTAATTTTAGTTTTAATTAATTATGATTTTGATGTCTAATGTAATACGTAGAATTGGGTTTAAGCTAGTTGGAAGTTTTCGGGGAGTTGTTTACAACGTGAAGGCATGTTGTTGTTTCTTTCTGGCGTGGGGAATTTATTCACTTAAAATATTATTATACTGTTTAGTTTGATTAGTTTATTAGTACCATTTAAACAATAATTATCAGTGTAATAAACATTCATCGCCTTAATTAAGCCATATTGTGAAACGGATAATTAAATTAATTATATAACAATGAAGCATAAAAATATAGTTTTTAACGACAAACGGAAAAGACGATGCTTTGCTTGCTCGGTTGCTCGGGAATTTGGATGTTCTTCTTGCGTTACTCTCCTCTTGCTTGCGTCATTGATATGCCATCATGCAATATTTTTTTATGTAATTACGATTCATATTTGTAAATGTATACAATATATGCCATCATCTTCTCCTGTTTTACCAGGCCACTCAAATTTGGTTTTTTTTTTCCTAAGGTCACGAATTCACATATCGACAATGTAGAAAAAGTAATTGGTAATAATTAAAAAAAATAAAGTAATTGGTTTCCAGTCCCGAAAAAAATTATGGATCAACTATAGTCCCAAAAAAAAAAATGGATTTAATATCTAGAATTTATTGGGTATAACAAAAATACAAAATCCAATCAGAATGCCTCAACAATGTTTTTTTGTTCATTTTCGTTTAAAATATTTAGAAGTCCTTGCGTCAGATTTATTGTTATTTAAGTCATATATTCACGTTCTGTGACATATTATATGTAACATTTATTTTATATAGAGAAGACAGGTCTGGCTACTACATCTACGTAGCATTGTAATTAGGAACGTAATAAATATAAAGTACTGTCAAGTTTTAGGCATGTTTGTCTCATAGCTCTTCACCATTAATAACTACAAGTCTATAATGGCATCCAGTAAAAATGTTTAAATAATGAATTAATTAAAAAAGCCACTACTGTAGCAATTGCATTCCATTTTTGTTATTGTACTATTCAAAATTCGGATTTTGGCACTCAACTATGGTAAAATGACTTTTTTGCATTTGGTTATGTTAAAGTTTTTTTTTTTGTCTATATGTTTTCGTGTACATATTTGTGTAATGTTTTTGTCCACGGATCAATAATAATTGGATAATTAAGACATTTTGTTTAGGTTTTATATTTCTAATTTATAGTTTAGTTTTATGTTTAGATAGCTAACATATAATGTTTGGGTTCCCTATTTATAATTTAGGGTTTACTTTTAGGTTTGAGTTATATATTTATAATTTAGAATTTAGTTTAGGGTTTGGGTTCTATATTTATACTTTAGGGTTTAGTTTTGAATTTGGCTTTTCTATTTTATAATTTAGGATTTAGTTTTAATGGTTGGATAGAGTTTAGTTTTAGTGGTGGACAAAATTTGCATAGAAAATATTTCTATTTGTTTTCGTGTACTAAATTTTATGTTTGAGTTATATATTTATAATTTAGGGTTTGGGTTCTATATTTATACTTTAGGGTTTAGTTTTGGATTTGGGTTTTCTATTTTATAATTTAGGATTTAGTTTTATTGGTTGGATAGAGTTTGGTTTTAGTAGTGGACAAAATTTGCATAGAAAATATATCCATCTGTTTTCGTGTAATAAAATTTTATTTGTCCATAAGGGTAAAATGGTCATGAATAGTTGAATTATTGTTATAATTTATCCTTGAAACAGTAAAATGACAAAATTGAAAGATTTATAAATTTTAATGGTAAAATATGAAGTCTCTCTTAAATAATTACTAGGTTTTGGATCCACGCTACGCGTGGATATTTTAGTATATATTTCACAAAATTTATGCAATTTATAATATTCATATAGGAGATGATAATAATATATATTAACTATTTGAAAGCAAATTTTAGTGAGTATAGTAATGTAAATTGAGAAAACAAATTGATAATAAATAGTCAATTATTACTATCTGGTATATTTGTATGTTTTTAATTTTTTGATAATTTATTATATGTTTTTAGTGTGTAAATTTTAAAAGAATAATTCATTTTTGGTAAGATTATATATATAGTAAGATCCTTTTCCAATTTGAAACATGATTTTGAGCATAGATATTGTGCCATATTTTTAACTATTTTCATATTTTTTTTAACTAATCTCTTTTCTAAAATTTATCATAAGTATGTATATGATATTTTATGCATTCAATATATTTAATCATGTAATATTTTGTTCTTCTTCTTGTTTTCCATTTAGTAGGGTATTTTTCATTTTTTCAGTTTGCTTTCCTTATTTCTTTTCTTTTTAAATTATTAATTTATTTACATATGATTTTGGTTTTTTTTGGTATTTAAATTCCATTTTATTTTTCCAATTCAAATATATTTACATAGGCGAGATTTTCTACTTCATGTATGTGGTTTTAAAAGTTTACAAATAGCATGTACAATAATTTTTTTTCTTTTAAAATTATCTAAATGTTTTTTTTTTTTCTCCATTCTCAATTACAAATAGACATATACATAATATATTTTATGATTTCTTTTGTCAATGATGTGATGATCTTTTTCTTAAGCATTAATTATTCCTCTAACATTTTTATTATCTCTTTCTTTTATTTGTAAATGACCATTCTAAAAACTTTCTGTTTTATACTTTTTATTTGTTTTTTAAATAAGTGTTATTTACTTTTTCTTTTCATATTTTCAAATACGAATATCTATGTACGTAAAATATGCTAATATTTCTTTTGTTTGTGATGATAGTTTTTCTTAAGCTATCACTTATTCTTCTAGCATTTTTTTTTTTTTTTTTAATTTTTCCAAATTAATTTAGCACATTATTCATTTTAATTAACATCTGAATTTTTTTTAACAATTACAACTGTTTTCTTCATTCTTTTTAGTATAGATTTACTGTAGGATTTTTTTTTTTTTCTGTTTTTCTCCTCCATCTATATACAATATGCTATCTAAGATTAAATAGAGATTCAAAACTATTATGCGAGCAGTGACATATTTCTTTTCCTTTTATAATATTTTAATATTGAATAACTTCTTAATTAATTATCAGAAAATATGATGTTATAAAAAAACAAAAATATAGTTCTAATAATTCATTAACAAATAATTAAGGAATAATTTTCTTAGATACTAAACTTATTATTTTGAGTAGTTTCTATTATTATTTTCTTAGATACTAAACTTATTATTTTGAGTAGTTTCTATTATTTTGTTTCTTAATAAGAAATTGAGGCTCAATTTCCTTATATATTAAATTTATTATTTTGAATAATTTCTATTACTTTTTTGCCTATTTTGGTTATAATTTCCTTTTTAAGTTTTTGGCAGATATTGATTTTTCTTTTTAAAATTTTGGTAAGTTATCGTGAGAATTAATGTTAAAAATTGACATGGACCAATAGCATTGCGTTTCTTAAATCCTATGTGGACACCTTAAGAACACTATAGCTTCAACTTTTATATAGTATAGATACTTGCAATTTGCAAGATTTTTTGTTTGTTTTTGTTTTTTTTTTTTTTTTTTGCTGCAATTCTCAAGACCATTATTTCTATTTACTTAAGTATGCATTTTTGCTGATAGTCTGATAGACTACTTACGATTCGCATATACTTTATATATATATATATATATATATATATATAAATGTGTCCTTCACCAACAAAAAAAAAACTATTAATGGCCGTTGTCGAAGGTCTTTAAACATTCAATTACGATATACATTTTTTTGTAATAAAACAACTCACTTCTAGTTCTAATAATAATCCAACATTTTTGTTCTAATTTCTGTTCTGTTTTGTTTTATGATATATAAGAAAATAAAATAGGCTAATCTGGCTTTAAAGGAAGACCTAATATAAATCCGTCAAATAAATAAATAAATAAATAGCTTACTATCGAAAACTACATAGCTTATAGACTCACCATGACACCATGTATATTTCACATCACGGGAAATTGTAATTTGATTTGACTTTTCGATACTTCTTATAAATTTGACTGAACCAGTTTGACCAACAGTTGTATAATAAATAAAGTGTTTTTTTTTTTCTTAGTATAATTTGTGGTATGGTAGTATATACAAAATTTATCTTGACCATGCCAAAGTTCTTTGGTCTTCGAAATTGAATTAGTTTAGACTTCTCCTCATACGCTTTCAATATAAACTTATATATATATGTATATATGTTGTGTACATTGAAATTTCCCCTTAAAACTAGACGCATCACAGAAAATAATAATGGAGTACAAATGAAACTATTACAAATAGTTTTACATGTTAATTTGTTTCATGTTATTAAGGTATAACATCTTTCACTGTTTTCTATTTCATTGTTCCTCTATGCCACATTTAAATTCTGATTTTTATTTTATTTGATGAAGTACTGGAGTATCTGTAGTAAGTTTTTTCTCGTTTGAACTTCACCCTTAACTTTAAGCTATGGCCTTTGAGTACAATTTTCGTGTTTAGTTGCCACTGTTAAGTTTGAAACTTTGAAAAAGCTATCAGTGATAAACCAAAGGAAGGTGAGGACTGAGGAAAACGTCGAGTCAATTTTTTGTAGATTGGTTTGGTCTTGCTCTTTCCTTGTGCCTATTTCGGTAAGGGGTTGGTTCACATGCAAATGAAATAACAAATGGGCTTAACCCATATTGATGCTTTAATATCATAAATGGCCCAATTGATATTGCTCTCTTTCAAATTCTTAAACCCAGTTACAAACCTACGGCTCATTCCCACAATAAATTTCATTATAGACAACAGAAGTATATTACGAGGTTTTGGTAAAAGGAAATTTTATTGGAGTCTTCATCTCGCGATTTTAATATTTCAAAATAACTATTCGAATTTGCTAAGTGATTATATATTTATATACATCGATTTTTGACACTAGTTAACTAAAAGTTGTTTATGCCGAGTTTGAACATTATATTTATACCCAATATGTAGAACAACTCGCGTGATCGGTTTTACAATTTATGGTTCATACCGTCTCTTAAACATATAATGTCTGATACATGACAAGTATATGGTGGACTTTTAGCAGATTTGAATATCATTGATTGAAAAAGAAAAAAAAAAAAAAACCACGAACGTCATTTGAACGTGTTGAATTACTTGGTAAGATTGTGGTAGAATGTTGATTTAATTAACAGGTCTTACATAATTCCATCACACATGTTAGTGACATCATGTTATTGAACAGTCAGAACCCAGTCAGAAACACTAACCGAGTCGAACACTCCACCACAACACTTACTTAGTTATATGTATAAACTAATTAAAAAGGTTTAGTCAAATACTTCATCGTATTATATAAATCGTTATGTGTCTTGACTGACCTCTTTTGAGAAACTTCGCAGTAAATTAAGGATGTCCAAACAATTCGGATTAAAATATAATCAAATTTGGAGAAGATATTCAGTTATAGTCGTTCAACACGCCAAATACAGTATACTTATTTTAGTTATAAGTGAAGAGATTCCTAGTATAACAGTAGTTAATTTTTTAGAGCCAATCGTGTCATCACGCGTACAGATATGTTAATTATATATGCAAATCCACGTAAAATATACAATAAATTTCATTTTACATAATACAAATACATTAATATCTTAATCAATAAGAGGTGGGCGAATCTACTTCGCTCTTAGGATACATATGTTTGGTTTTTGTTTCTCCTTCAAGGTTTATTTAAACATCATATACGTCATTTTTAAGTTACTAGAAATTTTTGAAACATCCATGCACTGAGCAAACCCAAGCTTACACAATGTTACGCCTCGGGATTACGTTGACGATGAGAGGACAAGCCATCTCGCACGAGAGCCTTAAAATCTCCGACAGATCGGGAGGGTTAGCCTCCACGCTAGGAAGCCACTCAAACTCATGCAAGAGCGTTGCAACCCAAAACGACACCGTCGCAAGTCCCAAATTCTTTCCCGGGCAAACCCTCTTACCTGCCCCGAACGGTGCCAACCTCAGGTCCGACCCGAAAACAGAGAACTCAGCTTCACCCTCTTTAGCCACGAACCTCTCAGGCTTACATTCTAAAGGATTATCCCACACGTGCGGGTCACGTGCTATAGCCCACATGTTGACCATCGCGGTGGTCCCAGCCGGCACGTGATATCCGTCTACGATGGTGTCTGTTATAGACAGGCGTGCCCAAGAAAGAAGTGGGCCAGGTGGATGCAGCCTCAACACTTCTTTGATCATAGCCGTTAGATACGTGAGAGATGGAAGGTCTGACTCATCAACGGCTCTGGATCTGCCAACGACTCGGTCAAGCTCTTCGTGGACCGTTGATTGAACTTTGGGATGCATCACAATCCTCGCTAGTACCCACTCGATCAGAACCGCCACAGTATCCGTTCCCCTAAATATCATTTCCTAACGGACCAAAAATTTAAATTTTAAGAGAAAATTTCATACAAACTGATTATTTTTTAAAAAATTATTGGATATAAAATTTCAAAATTATTTATTTTTTTTATGGAATTTTCTTAAATTTTAAGTTGACTAAAGTTTATTTCATGATATATGGGTTAAATAAAGATTAAAGGAATATACTGACCCAAAGAACAGCAACCATGTCGGATTCTGATAATTTCTCGGAACCTTGAAGAGAATGTAACACGTCGAGAAAATTACATGTGGCAGCACGGTGTTCGTGAATGATTTGGCTCAATAGCAGATTTACTTTCGGTACGAGCTGGGAGCACCTAAACCGGATTTGTTGGAAATCTAAACCGGCTAACCAAGGAAGATGGTCAGTCCAATTTAGGGTCCCGAGAAGATCATATCCTTCTTCAACTAAACCCTTTAAGCATTCCGATTCGACGTTGTTATTAGACTCCATTTCATACTCTCTCCCAAAAACCAATCCCATCATGTTACACAACGACGCTGTTTTGAGCAAATCACGTACTCCAAACGCGGATTTAGCGTTATGTGCTAATGCATTCACCATTTGCGTCGCGATCCTCCGTCTCTGCTCCTCTGAGCGTTTGATTTGCTTTGGGTTGAATAGATGGTTCGAACCTAACCGACGCAGTGTACGCCAGTAAGTACCGTTGGGAGCAAATCCCATGGCTCGGTTAAACATCAAACCGTAAGCAGTTTCATCAACCGGCCGGTCTGCAAAAACTGAACTGTTCAGTATTTCCTTTGCTACGTCGGGATGACACGTCACCACCACCTTAGTATCACCGAGGCTAAACGCCATGAGTCGCTTGGCGTTATTCATCGCAGCCACTGAAGCTATACGCTGATGAGCAACGTGGCTTGACCTTAGGCTCATGCTTCCCACAAGTGGAAACCCTCGCGGACCAGGTATGAAATTCTTGGTTTTCTGGCTATAACCGGGAGTAAACCGACGAGTGAAGAAGTATCTTCCCCAAGCCGGTCCACCCGGCGTGGACCAAAATAAGATGGTTAAGGTTAACCAAGTTATGGCTATGGCGACAAGAAAGGAAACAAAATTTTCTTGCATGAAAAGATTGAATTTCGATGCAAGAGCAAATACCCACAAATTATCCACTTCGGGTCTCATATTTAGAGAAAACATTATGGATAATTGCTTATCTCCTTTTTTTTTTTTTTTTTCTGTTATATATATATATTTTTTTTCCGTTTTTGGGTTGTGATTGAAGTTTGGGTCTATGTGAGGCTTTAAATAGACCTACGAAATGTGAAGATCTTAGCCAATGGCAGATCTTAGAATACTTTAATTTTTAATATATATTTCAAAGTTTTCTGTTGGTGCTCAAATAGGTAGATGCTAATAACACAGTATGCGCTCGTGGGTCATCTATAAGTTGATGTCATTACATGTTTGGTACATTCAAATTAATATATCCCTTGATAGATTTAATATCCAAATAAACACAAGTGTCGAAGATTATACTTACATTTGTCCCGTTCCATTCTAAATAATTGTCTAAGAACAGTACCGTCGTCTAATGGTCCTCTTTTTAATTTATTATAATTTTTTTTTTAATGTTGATGAGTATTCTATTGACCATGAGTTTTTGTTATGATCGGAATTGCATACGTATCCAATTAGCATATGTAATACTATGGTTTAAAAAAACATGACCGATTTTTTATATGCGTAATGCGTAGTAGAAGTGAGTATATATGCATCTTAATAAAGTAAATTACATATCTAAGCGTAGTGCTTAATTAACAAAACAATATAAAATATAAAATAATATGTATACGAAATTACTGTTATTTTCTAAGATGCCATTTTTATGACGAGTATCTTTGCAAGTGGTGAACATACGACTTTTCTCCTGAAAATTGCTCCCCAGTTGACTTTTCCTTTTTTTCTAGTCAACGACCTTTCCTTTTTCAATAATCTATATAATATAAAGTTTCCTTTTTTTTTTTTTTTTTTTTAATAAAGATATAGTTTCGTTTCTTACCAGCATTTATATACAGTTGCTACTATAAGTACCACCACATATAGACAAACTTACTATCCAGACTAATAACTCTCGTTTTTGCTTGCTTCAGGGCATCCAAAATAACTGCGACCGCTTTTATGTGAGCTGTATCGTTTATTGAAATATATATAAAAATCGAAAAAGTAATTTACATTTTCATTAGGAGTATCTTTCTTTTGCTTATAAACGTTAATTTAATGAGTAACTTTACACATAACACAGAGGTATCTGAATAGAAATAACTAAGTGGTCACAAAGTACTTTGGTGGCGTTAATCATATGATGTTTATATTAATTTGCTATGTATTTGCTTATATAATATATAGCAACTTTTTAGGTCTTGAGAAAAAGCGAGTTTGTGATTGGAGCACTTCAAGTTATTCGGTTGCATGCAAAAAAAATAAATAAATAGAATCATATCTTGTGTTGGATATGGATTATATTCGATATTCGAACGTGACACTTACAATTGATGTCACAAAAATATTATGAAAATATCGATCTGCTTAGTGAGCTTATTGTAATGGTAATAATTTCACGATAATCTTATACAAAAAATCTCCATTAACTTATTGGCGTGGGTGTACGCACGAAGACGCATCATAACATATTGGATCCTATAATTAACCCATTAAAACACGTTCAAAAAAGAACATTCAATCGGAAAACAAATATTTTCTAACAACCACAAAGGTTACTTTTTATGAGAACTGGATAATTTGGTATTTTTGGTCTTACAGTTTTTATAAAAAGTTCATGAGTTTTTCTTCATTTTGTGGGTTATGGCTAAAGACCCAACACATTTAAACATCAATTATTCCACATTTTGATTCGAATAGACCTCCTTTGAATTTGACAGTATAAAAGAATTGTTCTTTTTCTTTACATATACAAGACTGTCAAAGAGATTATGAATGACAAGTTGACAACACATGAATAGCCTTTTTTGATAGCAACTATGACAAAGATCCGGATCATATATGGGCTTAAAGAAGGCCCAACATATGGGTTTTATGTTTTAAATGTTATATGGGCCCATGCATGACCCATCACTCAAAACTCAACATGAACACGAAGATTGGTCTTTGATCTTACTAGACTCAAGATCCGAACCAGAGATCACATCAATTCTCGAACCGTCAAGCTTCACGGCGGCTCCACCGTCAGATTCCAGAGCTTTTCTCGAAACAACAACGCAATTGAAAATCTCATCGAGTATACGGAAAAAAGCGTCGTCGACATTTCCGCCGCTTAGAGCCGAGACTTCCGAGAAGAAAAGTCTTTGAGTCTCGGCAAATTCGACGGCGTCCTCCGTAGGAACGGCGCGTTGATCGGCTGCAAGATCGGCTTTATTTCCGACGAGCATGATCACGGCGGAATCGTCGGCGTGAACACGTAATTCCTCAACCCAACGTGCCACGTGGTCGAATGAGACGCGTTTTGTAATGTCGTAAACCACCATCGCACCTAACGCGCCTCTGTAATACGCGCTCGTCACTGCTCTGTATCTGATCGCCGGAAAACGCAGTAGAACAAATAATGTAATTTAATAAACATAACCAAATCAGACACTGCAGAGCAAATCAAGAAAACCAATAATTATTCAGATCAATCCAATTAAATAATTATTCAGTTCTACTTTTATTTATTTTAACAATTGCATCCAAATCTGAGATTCAATATATATAATATCTTAAAAATATATATAAACAAAAACGATACTAAACATTAAACTTTTGTATGGGTAGGAAAAATATAAAGTGTTGCTTTTGCAACAAGATATTCGGTGAGTTATTGCTTTAGCCCTTTTGATTTTAGTGGTTTTTGCATTCACAAAAAGAGGGGAAAAAAATACAGAAAAGAAATCTGACATTGTATATAACAATATCCATATATTAAATAATTATATTTAGTTCCAAAATCAAATCAGACCATATCTAAATTATCGTGATCCAAAAAAACGAAGTTCTTACTTTAAACAATTAATTTGAATCCAAAAGTGAGATTCAGCTGAATAAAATATATCAATGTGTGCAAAGATATAAGTATTATATTACCTTTCTTGACCGGCGGTGTCCCAGATCTGAGCTTTAACGAGTTTGCCCTGAATAGTGATGGTCCGTGTCTGAAACTCGACACCAATGGTTGATTTTGAATCGTAACAGAACTCATTCTGTGTAAAACGTGAGAGAAGCTGCGTTTTCCCAACAGCAGAATCTCCAATGACCACCACCTTGAACACGTAATCAATCTTTTCCGGCATTGTCGGTTTCCTTACGTGTTTATTCTCCGGCGACTCTCCGCTCATCTCTTCGTTCATTATAGAAGAATTGGGTTGATGAAGAAAAATACTATAAAGTTTGAGTAAGTGGGAGTTAGTGAAACAGAGACATTAGAATGGAAAGAAAATGGTTTGAGTTGATTTTGTTTATATATACAGATGAGTATTGATTAATCAAACCAATCTAAACCAAACCGAACTAAAATGTCTGATAACAACCTGTTCCAAGAATTCGAAATCGTATTCAAATTAAAACTAAAACCAAAACTGTAACCAATTCTTTCTTCTTAAATTTGGTTTGGTTGAATATTAAATATAAAAGATTATATAAAAAATAAATAAATCCCAAAGTGTTTTATGAAGACAGCAACGATGCTCTGTGCATTATTTTAATTAACTTTTTATATAGTAATTGGAAATTAATATAGAATGTTAGTGATTAATATAGCTGTGGGCATGGACCGACATAATTAAAAACGTTATTATATTGCAAAATCAATTTAATGATTCAACATGAAACCCACAATTTGTCTGGAGACCACCAAAAAAAGCTCTTATGCTCCATCAAGTGTTGGTTGTTGTCTACTCCTACCTCATGCATGAATTTATTGTTTTTATTTTCTTTTCCTTTTATTTTTGTTGTTTGCTGGAAAATTAATTAATTGATTGTTACTGTTATTTGTTGTTTTCAATTAAGACAAAACCTTTAACGGATGAATAACTGGAAGTGGATAAAAAAAAGTTGTTTTGGTTCTTAAAACATATCTATCAAATGAGTTGGGCTTGGGCTCAAACGATATCCTTAAGGCCCAATAAAAGAGGATAGTGTTAAAACAATATGGGCTAAACCAATAAAGACAATTTATAGGGAGTCTCCTAGTTACGATACGAGTAGGGTCAAGAAGCTGTAATCGGAACTTAAAAGCGGCGGCTCGGCGACGGTGGGAATTGTTTTCCGGAGCTGAACAATGTATTCGAAAACACTCTTCGCTCTCTCTCTTCTATCAATATATCACTGTAGTTTTGTGAATTGATGTAAGGGGATTTTACAGCGAATTTATCGGCGAGGAGGAAGATGGAGTTCTGTCCAACATGTGGAAACATGTTGCGTTATGAGGGAAGTGGAAATTCTAGATTCTTCTGTTCAACATGTCCATACGTCGCCTATATCGAGAGACAGGTTTTTACTTTCTTTTTTTTTTGAGGTAATTCTGAGAAATATATATATATATGTTCATGGTTTGGAAAATTGGACAGGTGGAGATAAAGAAGAAACAACTTCTGGTTAAGAAATCAATAGAAGCTGTTGTGACAAAAGAGGATATACCGACAGCAGCTGAAACTGAAGGTGTTTTTCGAGTCTCTTTGTCTTCTTCTTTATTCTAATTTAGGATTGTGATTACTCCATGATCCAATTTTTTTTGTTAGTCTAATTAGAATTTTTAAGGGGTTTCATCATTGGTTGTGAGTGATGATTTCTATATTTTTGGTTTCTCATTTGGGATTATTTGCTTTATCAGCTCCATGTCCAAGGTGCGGCCACGACAAGGCATACTTCAAATCAATGCAGATTCGTTCAGCTGATGAGCCAGAGTCAAGGTTTTATAGATGCTTGAAGTGCGAGTTCACTTGGCGCGAGGAATAATAATTTATGATCCACCTTTTTTTTTTTGTAACTTTTCTTCTTCTTTTAGTTTGTTGTACCATTGCAATCTATATACTCTGTGTCTTTGAGTCTCAGCTCAAGAGATTTTGTAATTTAAGCAATCGGATATATCTTTTTGAATGTTGATCCAGTTTCCAGTCAACATATGAATGCATAAAGGCTCGGGTGTTTCTTTAACCTTTGGGAGATAGATCTTGTAAATTGATCTCATGTATCAATACTGGTTCCAGAGAACCCAAAGTGACACAAAGTAGCATTAAGAACTGTTGGTCTCGGGGAAAAAGAGTTGATAAGGCTCACCGTTTTGAGTTAATGACACTATCTTGATTATTGAGTTAGTAAGCGATGATTTGAGCCACCAAAACTGCTCCAACTTTGAATGGATCTCTCTGTCTTATGAAACAATACGTTAGCTTTGTGAGATAAAACCTGCAAACATAGGATTATCAAGGTGCATAGTAAAATTTTGCTTACTGTTGTTGCAGATATCAAATCAGAATCATTATCCATCACTAATATGATCAATGAAGAAACCAGTCATTGGCTTTTTTGGTCTGTAATCCTCTTGCTTAGAAACAATCTTACTCTGCTCATCATATCATTGAACCAACTTTTCCAAGCAAACATGGTAACACCCAGTTAGGATCGAGCGTAACAGGCTGTAACGGTAACACCCAGTTAGGATCGAGCGTAACAGGCTGTAACGGTAACTTTTTCTTAATTTCCATTTTTTTTTAACAATTCTAATGTAAAAAAAAAAAGAAAAGGAAACAACCAAACTCATTGAAAAAGGAAAACAACCGAACTCGTTGAAAGAAAAAGGAAACAACGGAACTTTTCAACCTTTTTTTTTAAACAACCAAACTCGTCGAACCTTTGCTTATAAATTACTCAACTCTTCTGTATTCACAAATTATAATTCTCATTCATCTTCCAAAGAAGCAAAGAAGCAAAAGCTTTTTTTTTTTTCTCTCTTCCTCTGTTTCTGCCTTTTCAATCTTATGTTTTCTTCTTCTTCGCTCTTCAATCTTCTTCAATCCTCAATCTTCTTCAACTTTTCCGTTCGTTTTCACAGCAATTCGCGAATTCCTCAATTGAGAATCACTTGGATCTTATTCTAATCCAAATCAGACGAGTGGAGATTTTCATCATACCATTCTCTCCGTGAATCTTCTAATTCTCCATCTTCAACATCGTTAGAATCAGAGAACGGGTTTGGATTCGTTTTCACCATCATCATCTCCAAATACATCAAGAAGCTATATATTGAGTTTGGGAATGGAATCGATCTCAGTTGGGTCTCTGCTCTCTTTTGATCTGTACGGAACTAACTAAGCTTCTTCCTTGTTCTCAAGTTTCGGGTTTGAAGGACATGTGTTTGATCCTTAAAGCTGAGATCTTTCTCTTTTTTTTTTTTAATGGTCCTTTCTTTGGGTCTATAAATCAAAACTGCACCGATAGAAGACGAGGGCCGGAGCATTCAACCACCGAAGTCACCAGATTATTCTTTACTCAGGTATTTTTCCCAACATTATTGTCATTTTATTCTTTTTTTTTCGGATTCAAAACTCGGTTTTAAAAAAAAAAATATTTTACTTATAAAACGTATTTTCAAAAGCTTTTAAGTGTTGAATTTTCAAAATCGTAAAAACAAAATGTACTTGACATCCTATCTTTAGAATTTTCTTTGGTTCGTTAGAGGTGTTTTAAGTTCTATATGTTTATACGTAATGAAAATTTAACACTTGAAAGTGTTTTTCAAATTAAGTGTTAAATTTCAAAAATGTGAAAACAAATTAAATTTGACATCCCGTCCTTAGAATTTTTTTTGGTCTGTTAGCCGGTGTTATAAGTTTTAACCGTTTTCATGTTAATGTTAATGTAAATTTAACACTGAAGTTTTTCTATTATATATAATATAAAACTTTTTTTTTTGGATTTCTAACGAAACTCTTAAATTCTTTTTTTTTAAATAATATTTTACTTATAAAAAGTATTTTCAAATTTTTAAGTGTTGAATTTTAAAACCGTAAAAGCAAAATAAATGCGTCATATTCTTAAATTTTTTTTTGGTTCGTTAGATGTGTTTTAAGTTCTATATGTGTATACGTAATTAAAATTTAACACTTGAAAGTGTTTTTCAAATTAAGTGTTAAATTTCAAAACTGTGAAAAAAATTAAATTTGACACCCCGTCCTTAGAATTTTCTTTGGTCCGTTAGCGGTGTTGTAAGTTTTAACCGTTTTCATGTTAATGTAAATTTAACACTTAAGTTTTTCTATTATATATAATATAAAACTTTTTTTTTGGATTTTTAACTAAAGTCTTAATTTTTTTTTAAATAATATTTGCAAAACTTTTAAGTGTTGAATTTTCAAAACCGTAAAAGGAAAATGAACTTGATATCCCATTCTTAGAATTTTATTTGATTTGTTAGAGGTGTTTTAAGTTGTGTTTTTTGGACCAAATTAAAAAACCACCAAATTAATTAAAATCCTTGATCCGATTATCCATTTTTGCGATTCAGTTCCAAAAAAACGATGACGTATTACTTGCATCGGTGTTTGACTTTGACTCAAATCTGTCAGTTAAAAAACTTATACTTGGTCTTCTTCCTCTGTCCACTAAACCTCTCTCTCAGATTTCATTTTCTCTCAATTCATCGCCAAGAGAAACAAAAATGAATTGTTTCTCCAAATCTAAGCAAAGGAAGAAAGCTGACTTAGCCACGATTCTGCGCAAGTCATGGTACCATTTAAGGCTCTCGGTGCGCCATTCGACTAGGGTCCCGACTTGGGATGCGATCGTTCTCACAGCGGCTAGTCCTGAGCAGGCGGAGCTCTACGAGTGGCAGCTCCTTCGTGCGAAGCGCATGGGACGGATAGCTAGTTCTACTGTCACTTTGGCTGTTCCTGATCCAGATGGCAAGCGGATCGGGTCTGGTGCTGCCACTCTTAACGCCATTTATGCTCTCGCTCGCCATTACGAGAAATTAGGTTTCGATCATGCTCCCGAGGTAAATTGTGTTGACAGGTTAGATAATTTATATGATCTAAACAAACAATTCTCTCGCTTGAGTGTTGATTCGGTTGATGAACTTAGTTAATTGATGAATCTGCTGTATCGCATTGTGCAATAAAAACTCTGGCTTTCGTGATCTGGATAATCATGTTATAAAACTCACTAGATCTGTTTGTTTGATTAAACATTATACATAGCATTGTGGTGTTAATTTTGTGATTTGATGGTGTTATATGTTCATAATCTCAGCAGGTGGAAGTTGCAAATGGTACTTCTCCAAAGTCTTGGGTTAGATTCATCTCTGAAAAGCATGTGTTGATGCTTCATGCTGGAGGTGACTCCAAAAGGGTGCCCTGGGCTAATCCTATGGGGAAAGTATTCCTCCCACTTCCTTATCTTGCAGCTGATGACCCTGATGGTCCTGTTCCTCTCCTTTTTGATCATATACTTGCAATCGCTTCATGTGCAAGACAGGCTTTCAAAGATGAAGGTGAATTTCCATACTTTTATTGCAATCTCATGTTCAGATGCTCTTGTTGTCTGTTCTTCTGCTTGCTTTTTTAGCTATGTAAAACAGACAAGAGTGTGTGAGGATGCTGATCTCAACTTTTAACTTGTGAAGGTGGATTGCTCATTATGACTGGAGATGTCCTTCCATGTTTTGATGCATTTAAAATGACTCTCCCTGAAGACGCAGCCTCCATAATTACTGTGCCTATCACTCTTGATATTGCTTCCAACCATGGTGTTATTGTTACATCCAAAACTGAGTCCCTTGCTGAAGGCTATACTGTCAGTTTAGTAAAAGATCTTCTGCAGAAGCCTACCGTAGAGGACCTTGTCAAGAAAGATGCAATCTTACATGACGGTCGGACGCTCCTTGACACTGGTATAATATCTGCGAGGGGCAGAGCATGGTTGGACCTGGTCGCTCTTGGATGCTCTTGTCAACCCATGATTTCAGAGCTTATTGGCAGTAAAAAAGAGGTAAGTTTCTCATATTTTGAAGTTATTTCTAAAAGATGACATTGTACTTCTTGAACTGGCATTGGCCTCTTACAGCTGTTTGGTAAAGGAATGGTTTTCTGACTTTGCAGATGAGTTTGTATGAAGATTTGGTGGCTGCTTGGGTTCCTTCAAGGCATGATTGGCTGCGAACCCGACCTTTGGGTGAACTTCTTGTTAACAGTCTAGGGAGGCAAAAGATGTACAGCTACTGCACCTGTATGTTTGTACTGATCCCAAGACTAGCTAAACTAAAAAAATATTTCGAATGCATTTGATTACTTTTCCAATCCCTTTTTATCATCTTGTGTCAGATGATTTGCAGTTTTTGCATTTTGGAACATCAAGTGAGGTATTGGATCACTTAAGCGGAGATGCTTCAGGAATTGTAGGTCGAAGACACTTATGTTCCATCCCTGCAACTACTGTTTCTGACATTGCAGCCTCTTCTGTTATTTTGTCTAGTGAAATTGCACCTGGTGTTTCTATTGGTGAAGATTCACTTATCTATGATTCAACAGTTTCTGGTGCTGTACAAATTGGTTCTCAGTCCATAGTTGTTGGTATTAACATCCCAAGCGAAGATCTTGGAACTCCAAAGAATTTCAGGTTCATGCTTCCGGATAGGCATTGTCTTTGGGAGGTTCCACTGTTGGGACATAAGGAGAGAGTGATTGTGTATTGTGGTCTCCATGATAATCCAAAGAACTCAATTCATAAAGATGGAACTTTTTGCAGTAAACCCTTGGAGAAGGTACTGTTCGATCTTGGCATTGAGGAAAGTGACCTCTGGAACTCGTATGCTGCACAAGACAGATGTTTGTGGAATGCAAAACTGTTCCCAATTCTGACTTATAGTGAAATGCTGAAGTTAGCGTCGTGGTTGATGGGTTTGGATGATAGTATAAACAAGGAGAAGATTACCTTGTGGAGAAGCTCACAACGTGTAAGCTTAGAAGAGTTGCATGGATCAATTAACTTTCCTGAGATGTGCAATAGTTCCAGCAATCATCAAGCTGATCTTGCAGCTGGAATCGCTAAAGCATGTATGAACTATGGTATGCTTGGGCGAAATTTGTCTCAGCTGTGCCATGAGATTTTACAGAAAGAGTCATTAGGATTGGAAATATGCAAGAAATTTCTGGATCAATGCCCCAAATTTCAAGAACAAAACTCCAAAATTCTTCCAAAGAGTCGGGCATATCAGGTAGAGGTTGATCTTCTTCGAGCATGTGGGGATGAGGCAAAAGCTATAGACTTGGAGCGGAAAGTCTGGGGAGCAGTTGCAGAAGAAACTGCTTCAGCTGTGAGATATGGTTTTAGAGGTAAATCCTAGCAAGCAGCTTTTTCTACACTTTTCATTTACGGGCAAACCTGGATAACTCTTTTATTTATTCTTCAGAACATCTCTTGGAATCAAGCGGCAAGCCCTATTCCGAGAATCATATTTCTCATATGAATGGAGTTTTTCAACCAAGAAGGACAAAAGTTGAACTACCAGTTCGGGTAGATTTTGTAGGAGGATGGAGTGATACACCTCCTTGGAGTTTAGAGCGTGCGGGTTGCGTCCTGAACATGGCCATAACCCTAGAAGGTTCACTTCCAATTGGTACAATCATTGAAACAACTAATCAGAAGAGTGGAATCTCAATCCAAGATGATGCTGGGAATGAGCTGCACATCGAAGATCCAATAGGCATCAAGACACCATTTGAAGTCAACGATCCATTCAGGCTTGTTAAATCTGCTCTATTGGTAACAGGCATTGTCCAAGAAGATTTTGTCCACTCCACAGGGTTAGCAATAAAGACATGGGCTAATGTTCCTCGTGGTAGTGGTCTAGGAACCTCTAGCATTCTAGCTGCAGCTGTAGTGAAAGGAATTCTCCAGATATCTAATGGAGATGAAAGCAATGAAAATGTCGCTAGGCTTGTCTTGGTTTTGGAGCAACTCATGGGTACTGGAGGTGGCTGGCAAGATCAGATCGGTGGATTATACCCAGGAATCAAATTCACTTCAAGTTTTCCCGGAATTCCTCTTCGTCTTCAAGTCGTTCCTTTACTTGCCTCACCACAGCTAATCTCAGAGTTGGAGCAACGCCTCCTTGTTGTTTTCACGGGTCAGGTAAGTAACATCATTGAGAGAAGAAGAAGAGTTTTTATTAGCTACACAAAACGGCACAATTACAGTCTCTCATTCATTCATGCATTTATTTAACAGGTCAGGCTTGCTCATCAAGTCCTACACAAGGTTGTAGCAAGGTACCTGCAAAGAGATAATCTATTGATTTCAAGCATTAAGCGTTTGACCGAGCTGGCGAAATCCGGAAGAGAAGCGTTAATGAACTGTGAAGTGGATGAGCTGGGGGAGATAATGTCAGAAGCTTGGAGATTGCATCAAGAGCTTGACCCATATTGCAGCAATGAGATTGTGGATAAGCTTTTTGAATTTTCGCAACCTTATAGCTCAGGTTTCAAGCTTGTAGGTGCAGGTGGTGGAGGATTCTCGCTTATATTGGCCAAGGACACAGAGAAAGCTAAGGAGTTCAGACAGAGATTGGAAGAACACCCAGATTTTGATGTCAAAGTATATAACTGGAGCATCTGTATTTAATAAATTTACTGTGTACTTTTTGTTTCCTATATAAAACGCCTTGTAATTGATTATATGTTTTGGTTGAACCTTTGAGAGATCAATAAAAGAGAAATTATCATACTTGAAAAAGATGTTTTATTAGATAAAGTTGGACGTGTTGATATGAATAACGCAGAAGAATCCGAGGGGGAATCTAATCTAAAACGATGTCGTGTTGGATACAAAATCCTTTGCTTGACCTACTTGACCAAGTCGTTCTCTTATTGCTTCAGGTTGGTTACTTGATAGTTCAACCAACAAGATATGAAATTACCGCATTACCCTCGCCTGGAATCAAGGTCAAAAGGAAGGCCCCCTGAAAATCAGCGATTCGTCATCAACACTTTGTACCTCGTTGGTGGCATATGGATTAGAAGATAACGCCGTTAAAAGACTCCGTAAGGGGTTAGTTCAACAGCTCTCTGTTGGTTCATCTTCCAATCATGCCTCTCCAGATCATGTTTCTCAAAAAAACGTTACTTTACTTATTTCCGTGACGTCAGATCCCACCGTCAGAGCTCACACTTGTAACGACGTTTCCTGCATTTTCCACAAGTAAAGATAAAAGAAAAGCTTTGTGCAGAGAGAGAAGAAGAAGAATGGGTTTGCTTACGAACAAGATGGAGAGGGAAGAGCTAAAGGCAGGAGATCACATCTACACTTACAGAGCAGTTTTCGCTTATTCTCACCATGGTAACACTCTAGATTCATTCTTCCCAATTTTGTTCCTTTCATTAAAACAAAAAGGTCCGATTTTGTTATGTGTGTGAGATTATCCTTAAATGCTGCTCTTGTCTTTTGACTCTATCTAGCTAGAGTCTATCTAGACAGATCTTAAAGAAAAAGGTCTTGACTTTGCTTAGTTGTCTTCTGTTTCCAATCTTTGCTTTGTTTGAAATCTCATGTTATCATCCATCTTCTTCTTTTGTCTCTGGTGTACTTTATATAGATTATTTACAATTTCATCTGTTCATGATTGGATACTGTTGTGTAGACATGTCATTAAATTCTAATGTGCTTTGATTTAATTATTGAAAGAGCAATGTTTCTTTAGGAATCTTTGTCGGTGGGTCCAAAGTTGTTCATTTCAGACCTGAATACAACATGGAGTCATCTTCCTCTGAAGAAATTTGTTCTATATTTCCTGATTGTGGATTCAGACAACCGAGCAGTGGAGTAGTCCTTTCATGTTTAGACTGTTTCCTCAAGAACGGCTCACTCTACTGCTTCGAATATGGAGTCAGTCCATCGGTTTTCCTCACCAAAGTCCGCGGAGGCACTTGCACAACCGCTCAATCTGATCCAACTGACTCTGTCATCCACAGGGCAATGTACCTTCTCCAAAACGGATTTGGCAACTACGACATTTTCAAGAACAACTGCGAGGATTTCGCGCTCTATTGCAAGACTGGTTTGCTTATAATGGATAAGCTCGGTGTAGGAAGAAGCGGTCAAGCTTCTTCTATTGTTGGTGCTCCTTTGGCTGCAATTCTCTCTTCTCCTTTCAAATTGCTGATTCCAAGTCCCATTGGTGTGGCAACAGTTACTGCTGGAATGTATTGTATGAGTCGCTATGCTACTGATATTGGTGTTAGAAGCGATGTCATTAAGGTTTCAGTTGAAGATTTGGCTCTAAACCTTGACTTAAAGACCATTGAGCAAGCTGAAGAAGACGATGAAGAAGAAGATTTCTGATATAATTTGCACAATGTTTGACTTTATCTCTCAATGTTTGTAATGAATAAGTTAATACTATGTAGTAGACTTGTGTAGTAGTTTTTAGCAAAGACAAAATCATCCAACAAAATAAAAAACGTTTTGTGTCCGTATGATAAGTGGGAGTCTAAAACGCAACCGTTTTGGGGTTTGCGTATGTAAAAGTATCCCAATAATTAAATCGTATTTCCATCAAGAGTAGGAGCAGATGCTAAAAAGCAGTCGTCTTTCTTTCACGGGCACACAAAATTAAACCAAAACAACAATCTTTTCCTTTTTTTCGTCCTTATTGTGAATCTGGGTTTTCAAATTCAGGTGGAAATATAAGATTTTTGATCGATACACATCTCAAAATTGGATCGGATCGATAAGTTTTGTAGAAGAAGAAAAACCAAAAATATGGCGAATCTGTATGTGAAAGCAGTACCACCGCCGGATATGAATAGGAATACGGAATGGTTCATGTATCCAGGAGTTTGGACAACTTACATACTCATTCTCTTCTTCTCTTGGCTCGTTGTTCTCTCTGTCTCTGGTTGTTCCCCTGGCATGGCTTGGACTGTTGTTAATCTCGCTCACTTCCTTGTAAGTCATGCTTCCGTCTATGTCTTTAAATTGCTTGATTCTTTTTTTTTTTTTTTTATTTCCTGAGATCTGGATTTGCATCTCCCAGTGAGTTTTTCTTATCATTCGATTTTCTCAGTTGATTAGGGTTCGAATTAAGATGCAATTACGTTCTGACAGTTTGGTTATCATAAATATTTGAGTTGGATCAGGCTTCGAATTAAGTCAATGAATTGGCATCAACAATTTTGAATTTTGATCAGTTTGGTTAGTATCAGCAATATTGAGTTCATCAAGCTTTCGAATTAAGATGCAATTACCTTTGAATAATGAATTGATCAAGTTTTTGGTATCAGAAACTGAATTTACTTATGTCATCAGTTAAATTCCCTGTTGGATCAAATAGGGTGACTTGTATCTTGGCATTGCTTTTGTATTATCAAAATGTGAAATCTTAGTAGCATTTGTGTATATATATGTTGGCAGGTAACGTATCACTGCTTTCACTGGATGAAAGGAACTCCTTTTGCAGAAGACCAAGGCATCTACAACGGTTTGACTTGGTGGGAACAAATGGACAATGGTCAACAACTCACCCGCAACCGCAAATTTCTTACCGTTGTTCCTGTTGTCCTGTAAGTCTCTGCCGCTCTTTACTTGCATATATTATTCTCATATGGTTTTAATATGCTACATCTTAAGACTCAAATTCACACACTTTTTCTAGAGATAACGTGTACAAACAAGAGCTGCATTGAAGCTTTCAAGATTGATCTCTTTATATTGTGTACTTGTTTTTTGACATATGTTGTTGATTCGGTTCTTAATCAAATAGATAACGACACATTTGAATATCAAAAAAAGCAGGTATTTGATAGCATCACATACAACAGATTACAGACATCCATGGCTGTTCCTCAACACACTCGCTGTTATGGTTCTCGTTGTTGCCAAGTTCCCCAACATGCACAAGGTACGCATCTTTGGCATCAATGGTGATAAGTAAGCTGGTTTTGTGGTAAGAGAACACGAGGAAGAAGAAAGAAGAAAAAGGGGATATAAGCAAACATATATATGTATAAATGTTCATATGAATTGGTTAATTCGAAAGTCATGTTTTTTTTGGTTATTTTGTAACTAATTTTGAAGCTTTGATCTTTTTCTTTTTTTAATATAGTGAGACACGAACGAAATTCATAAAGCTTTTATCTTATTAATCTCCACTTAACTTTTACTGGGCCTAATACTCAATATGGCTCTTAAATAATAAGAATGGCCCAAATATGAATGTCCTGATTGAGTAGATCTTAAGAACACGTGGCTGACAACGAGATCTCTGATAAATGGATAATGACACGTGTCCACTCAAGTCCACCTGGATGGATATTTATACGTATGCAACATATGTACATGATATCACTGGGAAAACCCCCCCTCGTTTAAATTGTATAAAGCACTGGAAAATTAAACAACTTACGTAATTAAAAAATTGTTAATTTGACCCGTAAAATTGGTACTCCTTGACAAATTATGCCGACAAAACGAAGTAATGAATCATTAAAGATGGAATAAGACTAATGATTTTTTTTTTCCCATTGTGGTCCAATATATGAAAAAAAAAAAAAGACTCCTTATCCTTTAAATCAAAGTGGGGTCCGTATCTTAGCAACCGTCGATTATCTCTTAATTCGACACGTGTAGTCAATCCAGCTGTTTCAGATGCTTACCAAGCCAACAAGTTATTGAAACGGTGTCGTTTTGCATCGTAAACTAAGAAAGCTTTACGGGAAAACTGTAAAATACTAAAATTCGTTCCATGGGGCCAGAGTGTAAACGAAGAAAGAACGAAAAAAAAAAAAAAAGGGAAGCAGAAAAGCCAAAAGCTTCGGTTGCAAGATCGCTTCATTTGTTTATATGAGATTCATGGAATCTTTCAACTAATAAAAATGGTATCTTTATTTATTTCTCTGTTTTCTGATCTATTGTACAAGTCTTACTGATTTACACAATTCTTCTGGTCTGTTTGATCTGATTGTTTTCTCTTCAGTCAGCGATGATTTTTTATGGGTCTGCTTCTGATTTTTGAATTTCATAGAAATTTGGTAAATTTCCTCGATTCCAGTGCACATGATCTTTGTTTTCTCAAAGACTTTTTTTTTTTCATCAACAGTACGTTTACGTTTTTAATTGTAATGAACCTTGATTTTTTTTGTTTTAATATGCTAATGAAATCTGGATCTGTTGAAACTTTCCAAGGATTACTTTATGTTGGTTGAATGGGTTTTGATTTAGCGGAGAGATTAATGTTTGATGACTCTTTGTGAAGATGCTTAATAAGAGTTGCGTGTATTGTTCAATTAAATACCTTAAATCATTCGCTTGTATGTAAACTAATCATTTGCTTAGAAGCAATCTCGAGAGTAGCAAGAAACAAAAATATAACTCTTTCCCATGTCTTTTTTATGTTTCAACTGCGTGATTTAGGGGAAAGAAAGAACAAAATTTAGTATTTTGATTCATAAATCGAGAAAATTGTCAATTGATTTTGTGTGTTTTCCCCTTTATTCTCTTAAATTTTTGTAGGGTTTTTGTGTGTTAACATTGATGTAATAATGGGAGCAGCTGAAGCAAGAGCATTGTGGCAAAGAACAGCAAGTCGTTGCTTTGTTTTTCATGAAGATGCTAAAATGGCTCCGAGGTTAGCTTGTTGCCAACACCAACATTCATCTTCAGGCAACACCGAAAAAAACAGCTTTTCTTCAGGAAGTTTTGGAGATTCCTCTGAGTTCTCTTGTGATACCAAATGGTGGCTTAAGGGCTCAGCTGGAATTGATGAGGAGATTACAAACTCCTTCTTTGAAGATACCAAATGCAAGAAATTGCAAGAATTTGTCGACTTGATCGGGATACGAGAAGAAGAAGAAGAAGATGAAGACTACAGCTTTATTAGCAAGAAAGCTAATGCTACAACGCCGTGGTGGAGAAGCACAACGGATAAAGATGAATTAGCTCTCTTGGTGGCGACTAAATCTATTGATCATAACATACAGAATTGTGATCTTCCCCCACCTCAGAAACTCCACAAGAGGATTCATTGCACGAATGGCGAAAAAGGGTTCAGAACAGAGGTTAAACCGCCATGGAAACAAGGAGTTTGGAGTGATCGGTTTGAGAGATCTTTGAGTTACAATAGTAGCACAGAGAGCAAGAACACGAGTCCAATGTCTTCTCCTAGGAGTGATGATCTAAGCAAAGCTCAGCTTTTAGAAGCATTAAGACATTCTCAAACCAGAGCAAGAGAAGCAGAGAAAGCAGCCAGAGAAGCTTGCGCTGAGAAAGACCGTCTGATAACAATCTTGTTGAGACAAGCGAGTCAAATGTTGGCTTATAAGCAATGGTTAAAGCTTCTTGAAATGGAAGTTATTTATCTGCAGATGAAGAAGGGGGAAGAAGAAGAAGAAGAAGAAGAAGAGATCAAAGGAATGAATCTGAAGAAGAGGAAGCAGAGAGGGAAGAAGAAGAAGAAAATGGGTGAGATTGGGAGATATATGATGGCTTTTGCATTAGGGTTTAGTCTCATTGGTGCTGGTTTGTTCTTAGGTTGGACTGTTGGATGGATGTTCACTTTCTAGAAGGTTCTGGAATCTTGAAAATGTCTTTTGTTTTATCACTGATATTTGCAAGAGTTTAGGGTTTATAACGTACACTTAGCTTCTAAAATTGTGTTTATGTTTGTGTTTTTGTTTCTTAATGTATGTCACTATGTGTGATATTTCTTTCAAAGATCATCCTCATAGAAGTTTAGGATCTCTCTTCTACACAGAATTGACAATAACATGGAAAATTGGAAATGCGTGAAAAGCTTTTGGAATCCGAAAAATCCATATTTGAGCCCAATTTGCTAATTCAGGCCCATACGTCCTGGGAACAATTTTCAGACCCAAACTTTTATTTATTTAAATATTAAATTTAAAGTTTTTTAAAACAAATGCAATTAAATTTTATACTACATCACTATATGTTATTTATTATTTCTCCATTTGTTTGGGTCAAATTTGATACTGTTTCTTTGTATTGATTCTGAATTATAGTTGTACGGTGCTTTATTGACTTCCGAGCAGAGAGATATTTTATTGATCATTGCATACAAAAGCGGTTGAAAACGAAGCAAAAATTTCCCATTTATAAACCATAATTCGATTTTATTGGACATTAGGATCGAGTTGTAAACCACTAAATAGCTCTAAAGTGTAGCTGCTGAATTCAAGTCCAACAAATCCTTGTCTGAAATAATAAATTCGAGTGTCGTTTTAGACGTGATTTATTAAACACGTGTTGTATTGAATATCCTAATATGTGGTGCAAAATCGTATTATGACGATACAAGGACAAATTTTAAATAATTTCATCACTCATCACCCAGACAGCTCTTGGTTCTATTCGAGTACCTTTCCCGCGTCATCGTCTTGTCGTGTGTCCTACATGAACAAAATATATTGCAGTAGCAGTACTATAACTTAATACTCATATGTCGAAATATTAAAGAGTCAAATAGGTTTAACATTATGCAAAATTGTTTTGAATCTCCAATACTACTACTCTTAAAAGTTGTTATTTGATAATTGATACTATTTGATTACAATATCCATCTTTTCTACTAATACTTTTTAACTTTTTGGAACAAAGTAACCAACTATCAGGGAAAATCAAACAACTTTATTGGTCGAAAGAAATTATTGAATTAAATAATATTGCCAATCTTAACTGTTACGAAACAAATAATTCCACAATATTTTGTTCTTTTCTTTCCAAGTGTAATCTTAACTGTTGCTTATAACTTATAAGTATATGTTGACACACGAATATGGTTGAATTCTTTTTCTAGATGATCAGGATTTCAAACGTTGCTGTATACTTTACTTTCCTACTCCTATTACTCATTTTTTTTTTTTTTTGATAGGATACTCCTATTACTCATTTAAGGAGTCCTGTTTTTGTTTTCTGTAAAAGACCAAACAAATAAATATGATAAAATTTTAATAATAATTTGATAATGATATATTTTGATATTAAATATGGATATGGGTCCCGAAAACTATTGCATGAACAACGATAGAAATTGTATCAAATTGGGAATTATGCGGAGGTAGAGTACATTTCCATTTTATTTTTTCCAAAGGATTTTTCTTTTTCTTTTTTCAGAAGTTTAATTGAAGCTCCAATTTATTTGAAAACCATTAATCTAACTATAGTATCTGTAGCTAGAAACACTTATAGTTTAACACTTTAATTATAATTAGTAACAATACTTATGCCAACTTTATGTTACTAAAACTGTATACGAACACACATTATATACTACTATATTCAGTATAGTACAAACCTGATAATTAATGAAGAAACAGGCATCTTAGTTATTAATCGCGTAAAACAATAAACTAGAAAAAAATAAATAAAAATATACATGCATTAAATTAGTTTAGCGAACACAATAATATCGATACAACGTACACGTATAACGAATACGACAGGATCGACAACAACACTCACAGACACGCCATGAACTGATACTGATACAAATCTCCGTCGACAGGCCACGTGGCATCATCTCCGGTCACAAAAGGCTCCGGCGACCACCCACCTCCGGTCATCATAAGTTCCGGAAGCTCTATGCCTTCCCAGAAATCATCTCCGTCGTTGATTTCTGCCACGTCATCATCGCCTCCTGTTTTAATGATCTTGACGGCGTTTGCCGCTTTGGCCGCCGCGACTTGGATATCTCTGGCCGTACACGTGGACGGTCGAGGTAGATCTTCGATTTCGTCCGGGAAATTAAGCTGAGCTTTTCTGCCTTTTAGACAAAACGCCGCAACGTCGTAGGCTTTAGCCGCCATCTCCGGCACCGGAAAAGATCCAAGCCAAATCCGAGATTTTTTCCGGGGCTCTCTGATTTCGGAAACCCATTTTCCCCATCGGCGTTTGCGAACTCCATGGTACACCGGATGTCTTGTTGTCGAGCTGGTTTCTCTACCGCCGCTGCTGCATGATTTAACGGCGGAAGCGGCGGCGGTCGGTTCGGTATCGGTAAGTGGTGGAGATAGCTTCATTCTCTTTTTCTTTTTGTAACATTAAAAAGAGTTTATTATGTGGTTAAGTCATACTGTTATCAACATTTATAATCTCATCCAATCCCATTGTCCTACACACAACGTTACCGTGCCTGTACGAATTTACATAAATGCCCCCCCCCCCCCCCCCCCCCATATATAAATACAATAATAACCTACTCGTGTTATATCATAGTAAAATTTAAACTGTAAAATTTCCTAAAAATTCCCAACTGGTAATTGTATAACTTGAATTTTCAGTAAAGGATGTGAAATCAGATAATAGACTAATAGTTTTAATTAGTAGAAAAAACTGCCCGATCTTGTGTATAAGAACAAAATTTAAGATCATGGGTTATTGATATATGACACCGATGATAGAAGTTCAAATGTCAAATTATATGTCAAATCTTTGCCTCCCGGCACTCGGGAGTGGTGGTGAAATGTTTTCAATAGCTCAAGTACTGCTCACTTTCTGTCATATAGTTACAAAGTGTTCAACAAATTCAAACTTTATCAACAAAAAGGAAAAAAAGTTCTCACCAAATTGGTAAAAATGTTGCTTTTTCTCCTTTGTTTTGTCGTTAAGATTATGAACCTAAACTAGTGTTAACTATCCATATCTTCTCTTCACACTAAACATGTATGCGCTTTAATTTTTTTTAAAAATAATAAAAACAGGTATGCGCTTTACATATTAACATTTCATAGTGACATGTCACATGTGTACATACATTTTTCAAATTAATAAAGATGCTCAAATATTTTAGAGTTAATTGGGAAAGTGGGACATATTTCAAAAGTAATTAGCTAAATAGACCATTTACTATTTATTATTAGTGAATCAAGTCTGGTCCCACACTTCCTCTAATACACCATTTCCCTCTAATAACTCCATCTTTCCTTTGCCTAAAAGACATGTAGGGGTATTTTATCCTTTATTCTTTTTTTCTCCTTCCTTTTTGTGGGTTTCGTGTAATTAAAAATGTTTGGGCTGCTTTAATTTTTTTCTATTTTTTATTTATTTGTTAATGTTGTTGGGTCATAAATGTTGTTCGTTATTGATGTAAGGAGAAAAACGTGGAGGTAAATAAATGTATGTAATCTGCTATCAATTGGAAAATTTAAAGAAATAATTAGAAAATTAGGACATTTTCTAAAAGTAATTGGGAATATAGACCTATTACTATTTATAATTAGGATAATGAGACTAGTCTTACTGATTACAGTACACCTATATGTATATGAGTTGTACGTACACCTCATTTATATTCAAGGTGTACGTTAAAGATGTACACTTATAACTGTACAGTCATAATACAGTCATCATATGACTGTACAGTTTCATATGTGCATGGTGTACGATAATTATTGTACACTTCTGGGTGTACATTAATATTTGTACTTGAAAGTATTATTGTACGATAATAAAAAATGTACCATAATTCTTAGTGTACAACAAAATTTGAGTATATATATGGTACACTTATGACTCTACAGTTATAAATGTAGACTTATTTGTCAGTATATCAGTGTTTGGAAGTATATCAGTGTTTTATGGGTTTGTATGACATTGTGTACGATAATACAGCGTACATTTGACTAGGTGTACGTTAAATATTGTACGAATATGAGATGTATATACAAAGATGTTCATAACACACCTATACATATATGAGATGTACGTACACCTCATATATATATGAAGTGTACGTTAAAGATGTACACCTAAGACTGTAGAGCATCATATTTGTGTAATTACTGTACAACTATATGTATATGGATCTTGTTAGATTCACAAAAATATTTTAAAAGATAAAATTTTGTTTTTGTTTTTTTTTAATAACTTATTTGTATTATAATCAAAGAAATAAAAATTGGAAAAAGATAAAAGGAAGAAAGAGAAAGAAAGAAAGATTTGCCGGGGAAAAAAAAAAAATGCAATGGCATATATCGTAATTCCAACATTTATGTGAGGACATGTTTGTTATCACCCATTTAGTGAATAGTAGTATTATCCCTCTTTCTCTAATATTAAATAGTAAATGGTCTATATTTCCAATTAATTTCAAAAAAATAACTCATTCTACCAATTGACTCAATATTTTACTCCAGAGATTTCATATACACTTCGGCCAAAACAGTGACACTGGAAATTTTTATACATTGGCTTATACGAATTTATTATTGTTTAATAAAATCACTTTATTAGGTGTAATTTGTGCATGCATGCCATGATCGTGAAAATATATCTACAAAGAACCCTTTTTTCTTTCCTAAGTGCTAACTTATTAGTTTTATGATATTTCATATATTTGGGCACCGCAGTCCACAGATGTCGCCTTTTTAATAGCATTGCTATTAATGATTTGTGGCCATACTCTAGTCTATAGTCTATATACTCTATACCACTCAGAAATCTACACTACTTAAAAGTTAAAAGGTAGAATTCTTTTGTGATTTTACTTGCAAATAAAATTACCGTTACAAATAAAAACTACCCCAAGCATGATATTACGATATTATACCAGTAATCAAGTCACGCATCTATTTATAGGGGGAAAACAGAAGAAAGCCATATAACTTATTCACTATGAGTTCTTCTAAGGAAAAAAATAAAAAAATTGTTTTTAAGATATCACAAGAAAAATCACGTATCGTCTTCGTACGGTGATTTATATTTTAACATCGAAGGGGCAATTGATAAATCACAAATATCACCTGAAGTATATGGCTTCAACTTTAAGCCCATCACGTCACCAAATACAAACAATTTTATTCTAGACATATAAACAAGGGAATATTATAATGGTTTAGTCCAAGTTATAACGCAACTCAAAATATTATTTAAGTATACTCTCAACTAGAAAATAGCTGGCAAGAGGAGTTACAAAACTCTCATTCATACATCAGATCATTTGCGATTTTACTACCACTAAGAGTTAGAAAACACTTGTTCGTTTTTAAACAGTAAGTAACTGAAACTATAGCAGTGTCTGTATAACGTCTTTATTTCGATTGAGCTTAAAGGTTTTTTTTTTTCTTTCTTTCATACGATGAGCATTAAGTTTTGGTCGGTGCTTTTTCCTTTTCGTGAGCTTTTAGTAGATGTAAAGTAGTCTCTTATGATTATTATTTTTTTGGTTGTTACGAAAAAGGTGACGATTTTTGTAGAAGTACGTTAAACACGGAATTAATGATTTGGATCCGTTAATTTTGTTTTCCCTTTTTTGGAGGAAATAATAACTGCGGAAGTCATTTTTAGTTTAGATTATTTTTGGTAAATGGTAATATTCATGTATCAATATAAACGGTAATTATGGTTACAACTTACAAATATATATCACAAGCTATAGTTTGCATTGCGATCACATATAAAGGTCTAACCACTTTGATTCATTTAAAAATTTTAAAAATAAAATTTAACTCTTGACACATGACTTACCACAAAATATTAACGAGAAATAAATATATGACTTCATTAAGAAATGAAGATCCAATCCGTATATTAAAAAAAAAAGGATGAAGATCCAATCCGTATAGCAGCCCATTATAATTTAATTGCTATATTGAAACATATGGGCCATCAAGGGAAGTGATGAACAGTCATTTTTTATAATAGCCCATATAAGGCCCGATATTACAATAGTTATTTTGAAACCCGGTCCGTAACACCAGCCCATTATAATTTTTAAAGTATCTTGACTTGAAGATTGATGTCGTTGTTGACTTAGGGTACGTGGGACCCACATCTAGATTAAAGGATTCTTTAAACACGTGAATCACGCGGTCCCCACTTTTGCTGTGCGTTTCTCACCGCCATATATTATACCCACTCGTGACTCCATTTTCCATAAGTAGTTATTATTGTATTTATTATTTGTTCACTTCTGCATACGAGAATTTCATGAGCCGATGTTTATTATTTTGATTACTAGAGTGAAAACAAAATATTTCAATTATTGATGTGCGAGAAAAGAAAAAAAAAAAACACACACACACAGAAGCAGGTTTGAGAATAAAAAGAAAATACAGTTGTGCAGACGCATTTGAAAATAAAAAAAGATCCAAAAAATTAAATGCATCTCACGTTCTTCTCATTCTGGTCATCTCCTCGGTCCACGTGAATATCACGTGCTTTTCACGCCTCTTGCCGACTATTTTAACCTCTATATCGAGTTGGTCTTTTTTTTCTAATTTAAATAAATATAAAGTTTTATAATACTTTACACAGCAAAAAAAAAACGTCTATAAGTTTTATAACTCGATAGGTGTGCTCCGATAATCTTCTCACGTCTCTACGCAACCTTTTGTATGTAAACGTGGAAAATGGATGGTAGCTTTGCAAATTTGGAATGTCAATTAATTATAAGTATACTATATAAACTATTATTAGTTTAATAAAATAATGACAGATATAAAAACATAAACTACTCCGAGTTTTCTACTTGCAAATAACCAAAATATTGTTGGCATTTTTTGTTTTAATCAGGAAAAAGCATATGACAAACATTTTGAAATTAAGATACAACAAACAAAAAATAATTATTAACGCGAATAGATTTGGTCAAAGTTTGCGGTGGTTGATCACCGGACTTGGCACACGAAAACGATTTAAAAAAAAAATTAAAAGTGATAACTAATTTTGGATTTGGTTTCCACTTTTGCGTATTTCATATACAATAATCCTTAATTGATGTGCTGTACAAAAGAATCTATTGAAGTTGTCAGATACTAGTTTTAGATCTAGACCGTTGAGATAGATCTGATACAAATTTAATTTGATTAAACCAGATTTGAATATAATTGCAACTATTGCAAAATAAAATATAGTTCATACGATTGCATCGTCGTGTGTCTTTGACTCGAGACAAAGACAAAATTACCATCCCGACCCGACCCGGTTTTAAAACTCAAGTGTGTAGTTAAATAGGTAACCATGGTTAAGTGAAAGTCTTGTTTTTTTTTTTTTTTTTTAAATGGTTTTTAATAAAAAAGAGCACGAAGAACATGCGTCGGACTTTCTCTCTCTTCCTTGAATTCATTCAATTGGCCACGGCGACAAAAGAGAGACCGATTTTGCGAAACTGAAATTTTCATATAAATTTTCTTCGATTTTTAGGTTCTTTCTTTGGGGGAAGTTTGTTTTTGGTTTTTTTTTTTTTTTTCATTTCGGGTTGGGGAAGAGAGGTTTATATATGATTTGTGTGGTCGGATTTAAAGGAGATTATTGAGAAAAGTTTGTGATTTCGTGGGGGAAAAAAATCTGGGTGGTGAGAAATAAATATCTGCGTAAAAATCTGTGAAGATAATAATGATTATTTCGATTTGATGTGTGAAAATAGGACAAGATCTGAGATCTATGGTGTTCCATGCAAAGGTGTGAATTTGTGAAGAAGATCTGGGTTTTTTTTTTGGTAATTTGTGATTGGAATCGAAAGATGAGTGGGGTAGTGTGGAACGAGGATGATAAAGCGATAGTTGCTTCATTACTGGGCAAAAGAGCTCTCGATTACTTGCTTTCCAATTCTGTCCCGAATGCGAATCTCTTGATGACTATTGGCAGCGACGAGAATCTCCAGAACAAGCTCTCCGATCTTGTTGAGACACCCAACCCTTCTAATTTCTCTTGGAACTACGCCATCTTCTGGCAGATTTCAAGGTCTAAAGCTGGCGACTTGGTTCTCTGTTGGGGTGATGGAACTTGCAGAGAGCCTCGGGAAGGTGAGAAATCTGAGATCGTTAGAATTCTTAGTATGGGAAGAGAAGAAGAAACGCATCAGACTATGCGTAAGAGAGTTTTGCAAAAGCTTCATGCTTTGTTTGGTGGCTTAGATGAAGATAACATTGTTTTAGGACTAGATAGAGTTACAGACACTGAGATGTTTCTTCTTTCTTCTATGTATTTCTCTTTCCCTCGTGGTGCAGGCGGTCCTGGCAAGTGTTTTGCCTCTGCTAAACCGGTTTGGTTACCTGATCTGGTCAGTTCGGGTTCTGATTATTGTGTTAGATCTTTTCTTGCTAAATCTGCTGGGATTCAAACCATTGTTTTGGTTCCTACTGATATTGGTGTTGTTGAGTTAGGCTCTACTTCATCTTTGCCTGAGAGTCAGGAGTCTATGTTATCCATAAGATCCTTGTTTTCCAGTAATCTGCCTCCGGTTCGACCTCTTGTTGTAGCTGAAAAGATTGATGATAACAGACCGGTTAATAATGCTTCCAAGATATTTGGGAAAGATCTTCACAGTTCCGGTTTTGTTCATCATCAGTATCACCAACAACAGCCACAGCAACAGAGACAGTTCAGAGAGAAACTTACAGTTAGAAAAATGGATGATAGAGCTCCTAAGAGATTATTAGATGCTTATCCTAACAATGGGAATACGTTTATGTTTTCGAATCCAGGCAACAACAACAACAACACTCTTCTCAGTCCTACATGGGTTCAACCTGAGAACTACACCAGGACTAACAATGTGAAGGAAGTAGTTCCGAGCACCGAAGATTTCAAGTTTCTACCTTTGCAGCAATCGTCTCAGAGGCTACTTCCTCCTGCTCAAATGCAGATTGATTTCTCTGGTGCGAGTTCGAGGGCTTCCGAGAATAATTCAGATGGAGAAGGAGGAGCAGAATGGGCAGACGTGGTTGGTGGTGATGAATCTGGTAACAATAGACCAAGAAAACGCGGAAGGAGACCCGCGAATGGAAGAGCGGAAGCTTTGAACCACGTAGAAGCAGAGAGGCAGCGGCGTGAGAAGCTTAACCAGAGGTTTTACGCTCTGAGATCTGTTGTTCCCAACATTTCAAAGATGGACAAAGCGTCATTGTTGGGAGACGCTGTTTCTTACATAAACGAGCTTCACGCCAAGCTCAAGGTCATGGAAGCAGATAGAGAGAGGTTAGGGTATAGCTCAAACCCGCCGATAAGCTTGGAACCGGATGTTAATGTTGAAACCTCAGGTGAAGATGTTACAGTTAGAGTAAACTGTCCATTAGAGTCTCATCCGGCATCTAGAATCTTCCATATGTTTGGAGATGCTAAAGTAGAAGTGATTAACTCGAATCTGGAAGTTTCTCAGGACTCATTGTTGCATACGTTTGTGATAAAATCTGAAGAGTTAACGAAAGAGAAGCTGAACTCGGTGTTCTCTAGAGAGCAAACCAGTTCTGTTCAATCAAGAACATCATCAGGTAGATAGCCTTTTGAGAGACAGAAGAAGGTGAAAGTAAGTTTGTAATCAAGAACCGGTTTTGAATGGTTCTTTTTTTTTTTTTTTTTTTTTTTCTTTTTCTTCTAGGTTTCTTTATATACCTGTAAGAATCCTCCAAAGTAGGATTTTAGTTGTTGTATTAACAAAAGTAGACATTATCATTTACTTGGTTTACAGTGGACAAAGTTGGAAAAAAAAGGATTATGTTTAAAAGTCGTAGTTTGGCACAAGAATAGGCTTTTCTTCATATCGGTAGGTTGGATTGAGGATGTAGTGAACTCAGAAAAGTTTATAGGATTGCTCATAGAATTGCTTAAGAAGATGAACCGCCGCTGATTCAGTGCTTGTGAAGTCTTGATGGAGAAGTCGGAACCAATGGACAATATGATGTTGGTTTTAGACTTTTAGTGTTCATTCTTTACCTGGAGAAGACAAAAAAAAACAATAGAGACAGAGCGATAGGGGTTTATTTAACAAGAAATGAAAACAAAATTCAGGTTCCACCGAGACTTGAACTCGGGTTACTGGATTCAGAGTCCAATGTCCTAACCGCTAGACCATGGAACCATCTTGATTATCGCGATTCAGGGATATTATTTAAATTATATAGAAATCTCTTGCATAACTTCGCCAGAATAACTTCTGTATGTTTATCTTACAGTAGTATATTTTTGATATGGGAACAAAATATCAAACAAATTCCCAACTTTGAAGATGACTTGCCCGAATTAGATCAAACTATAGTCAAACTTAACATTTTCTTTTTGAGTAATTTGGTCAAGTCACCTAAAAAAATAAAAAAATATATTTAGGTCAAAGCTTGTAAGTTGGATTTTTTTTTCTTTTAATTATTATTAAATTCCCATTTTGATATTGGAATACTGGAAAATATATATTTGATATTTCTATAACTGTAGACTATCTCAGCTTTTAATCATACGACGTACGTTATCGACTAAACATATCGACGTTTGTTTAATGTGTTCAACTTTATCCATTCTTGATTAAACTAACATATCGACGTTTTTTTTTTCTAACTATGCTGAGTTGCTTACATATCCATTATTTAGAATTTTACATGTTTTTTAATCAAAGGGCAATGCGATGTTTCTTTCCAGCTTCCCTAAGCTAACTCTGTCCTAATAAACCGATTCAAAGAACATGAACAAAGCATGTAAAAATGTCACACAAAGAGGGAGATATATATATGGTTAGATTGTTTGTTTCTCTTAAATGATAATTAATAATTCTAACAAAAACTTAGCTACTAGTCTACCACTAATTGTTATATATATGGAGACAATAAAGACCATACATAATACTGAAAGATCTATTGAATATAGCATATAAGATTAAATGATTTTGGTGTTAGCCTCCCTTTTGGCTGTTCTCATTCTTAATGTTATTCTATGGAGATGGCTCAAGGTTTTAGCATGTAAAGCCCAAAGGCTTCCTCCAGGCCCACCAAGGTGGCCAATTTTGGGTAATCTTCTCCAATTAGGCCCTTTACCTCACCGAGACTTGGCTGTCCTTTGTGACAGGTACGGCCCATTAGTCTACCTCCGACTCGGAAATATAGATGCCATCACAACGAACGATCCTGATACCATCCGAGAAATTCTCCTTCGTCAGGATGACGTTTTCGCATCGAGGCCTAAAACACTTGCCGCAGTCCACCTTGCGTATGGATGTGGGGATGTCGCGTTAGCACCAATGGGCCCCCATTGGAAAAGAATGAGGAGGATATGCATGGAACACCTACTAACAACCAAAAGGCTTGAATCGTTTATGGCCCAACGGGCTGAGGAAGCTCGGTATCTAATACATGATGTCCTCGAACGGACCAAATCCGGAAAGCCAATAAACCTTAGGGAAGTATTGGGTGCTTTCTCTATGAACAATGTAACTCGGATGCTACTAGGGAAGCAATTTTTTGGGCCTGGGTCTGTAGTAAGCCCAAAAGAAGCACAAGAGTTTATGCACATAACTCATAAATTGTTTTGGCTGTTGGGTGTTATTTACTTAGGAGACTACTTACCATTTTGGAGATGGGTGGATCCATCCGGATGCGAGAAAGAAATGAGGGACGTAGAGAAGCGTGTGGACAAGTTTCACACGAAAATCATTGACGAGCATAGAAGGACAAAACGGGAAAAAGAAGACAATAACGGAGAAATGGATTTTGTTGACGTTTTATTGTCTCTACCTGGTGAGAATGGGAAAGAATACATGGACGATGTTGAAATTAAAGCTCTAATTCAGGTAATTATTGAATTCCATTATGTTAATTAATGCATCAAAATATATGAAAGATATTTTTTTTTTTGAATTGAATTAGGATATGATAGCGGCAGCGACGGACACGTCAGCAGTTACAAACGAATGGGCAATGGCAGAAGTGATTAAACAACCGCGAGTGATGCGTAAAATACAAGAGGAGCTCGATAAAATCGTAGGAACAGATCGGATGGTCGATGAATCGGATCTAGTCCATTTAAACTATCTACGTTGTGTGGTACGAGAGACGTTTCGAATGCATCCGGCCGGACCGTTCTTGATCCCTCATGAATCTGTCCGACCAACGACTATCAACGGCTATTACATCCCAGCGAAGACACGTGTCTTCATCAATACACATGGACTGGGCCGAAACACTCAGATATGGGACGACGTGGAAGATTTCAGGCCCGAACGACATTGGCCCGTTGATGGTAGCGGAAGGGTTGAGATAAGCCACGGACCGGATTTTAAGATATTGCCGTTTAGCGCAGGCAAGAGGAAATGTCCTGGAGCTCCGTTAGGTGTGACGATGGTGTTAATGGCTTTGGCTCGGCTATTCCATTGCTTTGACTGGTCTTCGCCGGAAAATGTTGATACCGTTGAAGTTTACGGCATGACTATGCCTAAGGCTAAACCACTGTGGGCCATCGCTAGGCCACGATTAGCAGCTCATTTGTACACATAGTACAGTGATTTCAACTACTTTTAAGTAATAAGTAAATATCGTTTTGAAATTATAGCGAGGGTTAGTAAAATTATAATTAGTAAAATTATAATAAATCTTAATATTCAATAGAGATGCAAAAAGAAAAAAATGCCCCAACCAAACCTAAAGATTCGGTATCGTGTGAGTTTGGGCAATGATTTTATATGTTCGGTTATTGAATTCTAAACCAATCCGGTTTAGTAGAACCCTACTCTTTAACGTCAATGTCGCTTCTTTCAGTTCGTCTTCTTCTTCTCTTGTGGCGAAATAAAATGTATTCTACGCTTCGTCACGCCATGTTTCTCCGTCGAGTTCCGGGCGTGATTTCTCCGATGAAAAGGGCTTACAGCAGTAAAATCTACGGTGAAATCGATCCCCAAATGATGAATATAGATGAGCTGAATCAGGTTTTCTTACTCTCTCTGTATCTGTTATTTTGGGGTTTGTGTGTGTCTGTAACTAGCTACATCAATCAACTCTTGAATCATGCAGAGAAACTAGGTAGATTCAATCTAATGGTTCAAAGTTTGTGTTTCCGATGATACAATTGTTAGTAAAAAGCAATAGAATTTGATACTTAGCGCAGAACCAGTGATCTTTGATTTTACGATTCTACCAAACACATGCTTAAAAGCTCGATCATTTCAAAAACTGATTTGCTACATCTTCATTTGGTGTGTTTCAGGAAATGCAGTCAATCTTTGGACAAGAACCCTCTGCCACAATGGATTTCTCTGATTTAAAATCCAAAATTGGATCTTTTAAATCTCCAAACCCGGAGAATACTCATCTTGAGTATCAGAAATCTACTCACTCGAGCAAAGAACAATCTGCAAATGTGGCTAGTGATGATATGTCTAAGCTAACACATGTTGGGATCTCAGGGGAAGCTCAAATGGTGGATGTTTCTTCCAAGGACAATACTAAGAGAACTGCATTGGCTTGCTGTAAAGTGAATCTAGGGAAAACAGTATTCGATTTGGTATTAGCTAATCAAATGGGGAAAGGAGATGTTCTTGGAGTGGCGAAAATCGCTGGCATTAACGGAGCTAAACAAACCAGCAGCTTAATACCATTGTGTCATAACATTGCTCTTACGCATGTTCGTGTAGACCTAAGACTAAACCCTGAGGATTTTAGTGTTGACATTGAAGGAGAAGCTTCTTGTACTGGAAAAACTGGAGTTGAGATGGAAGCTATGACTGCTGTATCAGTTGCTGGCTTAACTGTTTACGATATGTGTAAGGCTGCTTCCAAAGATATCAGCATTACAGATGTGAGACTCGAGCTTAAAACTGGTGGAAAGAGTGGGTTTTGGTCTCGAGGGGAGTGAACACATTAGAGGTTTTTAGCTTTCTTGTGATCCAGATTATCTAGTTGATTGGGTGATTAATAGTTTATAGAAAGATGGAAACTTTTGAATCTTTTTGAAATGTATGTTTTTGAAAATAGTATTTGTTTTTATTTTTTGTGTGCAGCATCTGTTGTGGAAGTTGGTCTTGGGTATCTTTTTCTTGACTCTTGCATCCTTTTGTTTCATACTCTTTTTACTCTCCAAGCAGCTAGCAGATATTGTAATTAGTGGTAAGTTATAATAAAGCAAACAAAAATCTGAAAAGCCTTAATATTAATCAAAGATAGAAGCTTACTATTGAGAAGAAATGATGAGAACTCAAGCTTTTCTGAAAGCTCGGTTCTTATTGCTGTAAAGGTTGGATCTTTTTTAAAATTCTTCTTGAGGTTTATGTGTTTGGGTCATTGAGATAGTCAAGAAAGAACACTACACTATTTTTGCATATAACAGGTTCTGTTTGGTGTTCTGTCTGCAAATGCTGCATTTATCTTCTCTTTTGCCATTGCGGATAAGGGTTTTCTAAATGAAGTTTCCAGGTGATTATTCGTCTTCATAGCTCTTATTATGAGTATTTCACCAAAGATTTTAGACTTTTGTCCCCTGAAGATTGATTTGTGTACTAATTTTTTTTAGAAGAAGAGAGATTGTGTTGGGGATATTGATCTCGAGTTACTTCAAGGTCTTTCTGCTAGCTATGTTGGTATGTTGTACCAAATCTCTGATGCATTTCATAATCATCTGCTAAGTTTCATGTATCATCTCAATAAAATCCAATTCTTGGTTATTACAGGTGTGGGAATTCCCAATGTCAGTGATCTTCATTGTAGATATACTTGTCTTAACATCAAACTCCATGGCTCTTAAAGGTCAGACCATCAAAGTATTCTTAGTGAAAATTGAATGATCAAGACTGTTTTGTTGTTGTTGTTGTTTTGGAATCTGACACTGCAGATTGTGTTTAAAACCAACCAGTGATGACTGAAGCAACAACGAGTAGATGCATAGCCGTATGCTTAATGGCGCACTTGGTTAGATTCTTGGTGGGTCCAACAACATTCTTGACACAGTTTGGATCTCTGATGTATCTGTCTTCTTAATTCAGAATCAGATGATCCCATCATCTTCAGTTATAGTCTTTTGTACCTTTTTTACAATTATATCCAAATATTATTGTCATCAAAAATCGTGAATATTACTTGTTAGAAGCGAAGAAATGTATGTCAGGTTAAATAAATAAATATATTTAAATAGATAGCTTTGAAAATTAAAGATAAAAAGAAGACCAAATACACGTGTAAAATTGAAAGGAGCAATAGTGGAATCTTTTTATTTGATCCATCAGATATTATATGAGGTTTCCGTTGAAGCTACACTTTATAATCCAAAAATCCATTCGATTTCCAATTTTCTTTTAACCCCAAATATATATATATTTTTTTTTAAAAAAGGAAAAACCGCAATTTTCCTTTTTTCTTTTTTTTTCCTTTTCACTGATAAAAAAAAAAGGAAATTTGCTTTTTCCTAACATAATTAAACACAGCAAAGCGCTTCTTATAAATAAGAGAGACTCATCATCATCTCTTCTTCTTCATCCTTGAGAGAAACCAAAATTCTGATTCTAAAGACTCTTTCTCTCATCCTCTGTATTTGTGTCCTTCATCTCTTTCTCACCATCCCTCTCTTCCCTCCTTACTGATTCTATTTCTCTACATGATCCTTCAATTCCATACATCTTCAACTCTCCGATGACGGAATTGTGATAATGGGAGATAGCGATCGCGAGGATGATAAAGGAAGTTGCAGAGAGAGGCTCAACGACTATGGAGACTTTTGATCAAAATCATACACCGCCATAATGATAAGGTAATCAGACTTTCTCTTTCTCCGACGTCTTTGTCTTTGTCTTTGTGTTGAATTTAATTAGGGTTTTATTTTATTTATGGTCTCTTTCTCGATTGAATCAGTTTTACACAAACCTCAATTTGATCAATCCATGGAATCTTTAGTCAATTTGATTGTGAATTAACCGGTTAGAATCAAGAGAATTGTCTCCGGTTTGTTTGTGAGGGGCTCTGTAATCACTTTTTACTTTATGTGAAAAAATCAATTCTTGATTGGATGCTCAAGTTTTCAAAGTGCGCTACACTTCGGTTTCGTGCAAGGACACATGCAACCAAATACATATTGTTAGGTAAATAATTTTATACTCCTTCCAATATATATGCTTATATAATTTGTTTTTTCTTCCACTTATTCTATTCGGATTTCTAAGCGAAAATTTTTTTAAAAAAATTTCAAATAATGTTTTGATTTTTACCCTTTTTTTTATTACTATATAAAGTATTATTATTTTCAAACAAATATTAATTGTTAAATTTTAAAAGTGTGAAGATTAACCGGACTTGACATCCCGTCCTTAGAATTTTCTCTGGTCCTTTAGCGATGTTCTTTGTTCAATCTATTTTCACATAATATAAATTTAACACTTAAACTTATTTTCAAGGTTTTTTTAAATATTATATATTTTAAATAAATCGGTTTTATTTAAAACTTAAGTGGTAAATTTTTAAAACTTTGAAAACAAGTTGAACTTGGCATCCTGTCCTATTTGGTCCTTTAGAGATTGTTACAAGTTCAATAAGTTTTCAAATAATAGAAATTTAACATTTAAGTTTTCGATTTTTTTTTTCTTTCTTAATCTTTTGTTTTATTCAAAATCTGTTAAAGTTTTAGCTACATTTTTGTTTTTTCATTGTGGTTAGTTGATTTTTTAAATCTTTTACTTTGTTATGTTGAGGGTAAATCATGGTGAAGGGAAAAACAATTGTTAAATCTAATGTCTAAAAGCCTTGCCTCCATGGTTATCAAGCAAGGAATGAATTCGGTTTCTGCAAGGACACATACAACAAAATACACATATTGGTAAAAAAATTTATACTCCTTACAAAATATGCTTATATAATTTATTTTTTCCTCTCTTTTTCTATTTGGATTTTTAAGCTAAAATTTTTAAAGATTTTTTTCCAAATAATGTTTTGATTCTAACTAAATTTTTATTATTATATAAAGTATTATTTTCATATAAATATTAAGTGTTGACATCCTGTCCTTCGGATTTTCTTTGGTCTATTAGCGGTGTTATATGTGCAATCTATTTTCACGTAATATAAATTTAACACTTAGACTTAATTTCAAAGTTTTTAAAATTATATTTTAAATAAATCGGTTTTATTTAAAACTTAAATGGTAAATTTTTAAAACTTTGAAAACAAATTGAGTTTGACATCCTGTCCTATTTGGTCTTTTAGAGATTGTTACAAGTTCAATAAATTTTTAAATACTAAAAATTTAACACTTAAGCTTTCTAATTTTTTTTAAAAAATCTTTTGTTTTACTCAAAGTCTGTTAAAGTTTTGGCTACATTTTTGTTATTTCATTGTGGTTAGTTGATTTCTTAAATCTTTTACATGGTTATGTTGAGGTTAAACTGTGGTGAAGGAAAAAAAAAAGATGTTTAATCTAAAGTCTGAAGCCTTGCCTCCATAGTTGATCAAGCAAGAAATGTTTTGATTCTAACTAATTTTTTTTATTATATAAAGAATTATTATTTTTAAATAAATATTAAATGCTAAATTTTAAAAGTGTGAAAATAAACTGGACTTGACATCCCATCTTTAACATCTGTTATTGTTTCCTTTCTTTCTATATTTGAACAACGTAAAAAAAATGGAAATTAAGAAAAAGTTACCATTTTTTTAAGTTACCACTATTGTTACAGCCAACACCATAGTTTTGATCCTAACGGTTGTTACCGTTATCGTTACAGCTAACGCCAAATGTTTGCTTGGAAAAGTTTGTTCTAGGGGTGGGCATTGGAGTACCCGTTCGGGTAAGTCGGGTATTTTGGGTTTTTGGGTGTTCGGGTTTAGGAGTATATTATTCGTTCGGGTATTTTTTAACTTCGGGTCGGATTCGGATCGGGTACATTCGGGTTCGGATTGGATTCGGGTACTCGAAATAACTAAAAAAATAAAAAAAATTTGGTAAAATTTTCACAAATATAACTAAAAATATTCGAATATTTAAATTATTTTAGATGTTTTGATTTTTAGTCTTAAAATAATTGATATTTTTAGATTTATAATTGTAATTTTAGAATATTTGGATTATATTAAGCTAAATATAATTAATATTTGTATATATATAACTATATTTCGAGTATTTCGGATATCCATTTGGGTTTCGGTTCGGATCGGATTCGGATTTGGATGTTCGGGTCTTGAAGTATAAAATTCGTTCGCGTATTTAATAATTTTGGATCGGGTTCGGTTCGGGTTTTTTTGTCGGATTCAGATTCGGGTTTCGGGTTTAGGTGTTTTTGCTCTGCTCTAGTTTGTTCATTGATAATGAGCAGATTCTGTTAGGGTTTTTTTCCTTTTTCTCGACGAGTTTGGTTGTTTTTGTATTTTGTTTAAATATATACTAGATTAATAACCCGTGCTGTGCCCGGGTGCAATATTTTTTTAATTATAACTTGTGGTTTTATTTGTGTTAATTAAATTATAAATTTTGTTTAAACGTTAGAGAATAGTATAATTTTTAGTAGAGTGATTGATTTAATTTATATAGATGTTTTAGTTATTTTTCATTTTCCTAGATAAAAAAACATCTTTTATTACGATGAAATCTTAAAAAGAACTTAAATGCGGACGGCGGACATCCGGTATCAAATAGTTTAAAAACATCATAACTCTTGATAACCCATGGTGACACCCGGTGTTTTATTTATTATTATATTATAATTTTTTATTAGTATGTAGTGTATGTTAATTTAATATACGGAGATTATTATAGTTTAGTTACAAAATATAGGTTCATATCTAAGTTATAATTTTGAACAATTTGTGATATTTAATAGAAATAAATATGTTGCATAAAAGCTATATGATGTATATTTGTATAGTAGGAGTATGAGTTAGTTCAAAATCAGTATCATAACCTATTACTCATAATCGAGTTTGCGATTTTTTTATATGAATGAAATTACATGTATGAGAGTCAAAATGATACATTATTCTATTAGATATTCTACTTTGCTCGATTAAGATAAAACATCAATTGAATAACCATTATTTATATGGATTATGTTCCTTTACTTTATACTCATATAATCTATACTTAAATAAATCTATATGTATCTAACAAATATGAGAGATGATCACAAACATTAAATATCCAATCGTGGCTACATATAATGTGTAAATATTATAGTTATACATTTATAGGTAGTTTGACTTTAAATTAACAAATCGATTATGTTATTTCGAAATTTGATTTTATGTATGGAAACATTATAAATGCTTGGCAAAATTTTAAAATATTTACACAATTAAAATTTTGATTTAATAAGATAATAATGTATACAAAAATTTAATTTAAAATTACGTAAATTAAATTGGATTATAATAATAGTTTAAGTAAAGAAAATACATACTAATAATAAATTCTAAATATACAATTTTATAATAGTGACCAATTAACATCGGAAAACCGGATACAACCAATAAACTAAACACATTACTCTTAGAAGATTCATCTTGCGGATTGAACAATGAGAATGCGATCAAACCGAATAAATCATACGTGCTCTGCCACCGTATGCTGCTACCATCGCTACCACATTTCCCTACCACAGTCTTTGCCATGTCCTACAGTGTCTCGTCTTTTGATAAAAAAGCTAATGATTTAACTTCACTAAAATTGTTAAAAGAAACAGTAATTAAATCCCAATGTATATTAACATAAATTAACTCACATTGTGCTCTGGCAAAAGAGTTAGGTTGGCTACAAAGAAAAAACAAAAAACAGAGTGAATCAAATTAGAAAATAATCACTAAATAGCTACTCGAAATCTAGTATTATATATTTCTTCTTTTACATCCATCCGGTACAACATTTTCCAACTACTTGGGCCCTATAAACTTTTAATATGTCATATAAGCATAATAGTTTAGAGAAGAGGCGATGGTGTGACCTGCCATCCATCAAAGTTAATGAAATTCCAGTTTCCATGTCAGAAAAAACAATGTCATCATCAGAAAACATATCAAAATACCAAAATCTTAAATAACTATACTACTCTGGAGCTTTTTCTTAATTAAAATCACAATCTTAAATTTCGAGTAGCATAGGCACTAAAAAATATAGACCTATGCAAAATGTAGTATGCAACCCACATAAAGAGATGAAATCTTATAGCAAGTAATTCTAAATAAACAGCTAAATTATTAGAGCAAAAAAGTCATTAAAGTCAACTAAATGAGAATTCACCAGTTTATACAGAAGCAAGCCGGAGAAATCAGGTCCTTGTGCATGTTGAATTAGGGAAGCTCTAAAGATGATATCCTAGATAATAAAAAACTGATTTGTTATCTTGCATTTTACCAGATAACAAAAAACTCTATTAGCCATAGTAACCATTGTAAAAAAAAGGAATTTTGAAACTTGACTAAATTTTCATGATCCTGAAACTTAATTTACTGGAAAAAGTTTCATAATTTCAATTTAGCAGTAACCAAATTTGCTTCAAATCAGCCTAAAACTGCATACATCAAACTGATTCAAAAATGAAACGTTTGTTTCGCGAAAAAGAGATTGAGAAGGGTTCAAAAATCCATTACCAATGCTTTGATGATTTGTTTGTTCTTTCCTCGTTCTCGGGTTAGAAGATGAAGTAGCAGAGGAAGAAGACGAAAAAGGAGGTTGCATCCACTTATCTCTTCTTATGAACCCTGAAACAACATAATATTAGAGTCACTAACTCTGAGTTAGTATAGGAGTATAGACAAAATCAGATAACAATCCCTCAGTTTGTTCTCTTAATAAAAGACACATAATTAAATCAAAAGCAGATTCTATGGCTAGTAAGAGATTCAGGTTGATAAAATCAAAACCATCCACATGTGGTGAGGCTTACAAAACGAAAGATATTATTACATAAGAGATTTACAAACACTTTTTTCTTTCGCCTCATAATGAAAAACTTCAGAAACACAGTAAAACATCATCATCACAAACGTGTAAAACCATAAAAGAATAAAAAACAGTCAAATGTGATGAGGCTTCCATACGAACAAAAAAGAGAAAAAAGCCAAAATATAATAGTGAATAAAAGAATCAAAACCATACCAAATTTTTTTCTTTCTAGCTTGACCCTCCGCTTAATGTTCAGCTTCTTCCTCTACTATAAGATGCTTATATGCTGATAAAACTGGACCATGTTACACAAAACCAAACGCTATTCAACACTTTCCCAATCAAAATCAAAATCATGGATTTCAAGAATCTAGTTTCTAGCTCACCAATGTAAATCTCCTTTGCTCTTCTACATGGTAGCTTTAAAAGCATTACATCTGTCAGTAGCAATGATTCCAGATTAAATCTCTCCATGATCTTCTCCATCTGAGTTCTCATCTTTGTCTAAGCCTTCTTTATCTTCAGTTTCATCGTAATTTGGTCCCATCTTAGCATGAGAGAAGATCTTCTCACTAAATGTTACTTCTGGTGCTTTCTACGCTTCATATTTTTCTTCATCGTCATCAGAACTGAAGTCTCATGCTCTCTTCTGAAACAACTTTTGATTCTTCATTGTAACCTTAATTTTCTAATCAATCTTTAAAAAAAAAAAAAAAAAAAAAACCCTTAATTTTTTGAGCAGGAGTTTATCATCGGAGAAGAACCTTGAAATCGACTCTCGTATTAATCACAACTACATGATTATGTAACCACCGCCACAAACTCGCCGCAACATGAGGAGGGAGAGAATTTTGAGAGAGGAAACATAAAGAAGAAGAAAGCCTTTAAACCGGGTCGGCAAAAACGATCGAGAGGAGAGGGAGAGATTGCTTAGGTCAGAAAATGGCTTAGACGCATCTTCAAGATCCTCCGGCGACGATTTCTACATCTCTGAATCCGAGAACGAAGCTGAAAACGACAATTGAACCAAACAAACAATGTCCATGATTATTGAACCGGGTCGAAATTTTTAAAACAAAGAGAGGATCCGCGTCCTTAATCCGGGTCGGCAAACAAAAACGGCTTGGATCGGCTTCAATCCTCGGGCAAAATTGCGCTTCTGCCCTTAATTTTTTTTTGTTTTGTTTATTTTCATCACTAAAACACGATGGCATTAGCCGTAATTAATAAAAATGGCTCAAAAATCTTGTAATTTTTTCTGCCCTTCCCTCTCAATTAATAGTATAGATAATATATCTTTGATTGAAGTGTTTCCTTTTTATTTCAAATTTAGTTATCTAGGAACTGAAAACAATCAGATAAAATCTGCCATGAAAATTTCAGAGTGAAGACTTGTACGCCGAAAAAATAATTGACTTCATATCCTTTATTACATTCGAGACCTGTTTAGATGAATCTGAAAACTTGGAAAAAAGGGGAAATTAATTGGTTATGCGTTTTACCCTTAAACCTCAATCCAAAATCTCTGACTCTGTCGAAAGAAAGAAAGAAAGTGTGTTGCCAAATTTCCTTCTTCTTTTTTTTGTTTCCTTTCTTGTAGTGGCGCTTTTGCTTTCTGGTCTCCATTAGTCGAATATGTTTCTTTTCTTCATTTTCAGATCTCTGGTTCTGAGTTTCTCTACTAATGAACTACTGATCCTTCATGAGATTGGAACTACGTGTTGCAAAAAGATCATGTCAATGAACCAACCGGTCAATGATGTACCTTAGTTGAGGATTTCACCTAAATCCTTAGTTGAGGATTTCACCTAAATCCTTATGAGATGCAATTAATGAGAGTGAAAATGTTTGATAGAAAATCAATGCTATCAACTGTAAAGTCATTATTCACTGTTCATACTTTGCTCACATTCTTTATACAATTAGAAGAGATTGGCCACATGCATTTAATTGGCGGTCACACATCCCAATATCACTATTTAGTACTCTTCCTATTTTCTTTGATTTTTAATGGTTTTTTTTTTTTTGTATTCATTTAAAGAAGAAGGTCGTCATTATATTCATAATGTTTATATGTGTGGGAGTGATATATAGTATGATGTTAACATAGATATCGAAGCAATGAATATTCCAAATCTTTGATGTCATTATTTCGTATTCTTATGGGGGCCTACATGAAAAGAAAGTTTGATGATATCGACAATCTAACAAGATCGTAGCTCATGAGATCTAAAGTTCGTGACAATTTGATAATTAGATAAAGTGTCTTTGCAAATTATTTGTACACAAACACATTCATGATTCATGCAATATTTGTTGTATACACGAATAATTAATTTTTATCATCGTATTAGATTATCTTTCTTCAGTATTTGCATGTGGAATGTTTCAAGAGCGAAATATGGCACCAATTGTGGGGAAATTATTGGGCATATAAGCATATTAGGCATCATTATCACTCCCAAAAAAAAAAAGAGCTTTTCAGTTTTCACCACAAATTAAATAATTATTTCATGAACCCCCCCCCCCCCAAAAGCTACCACTTGGATATTAAGTTATTAACATAGTGTTTGATATCCACCGAATTAAAATGTCGCTTTTGCATTTCCACAATCTTATGATAAATATGATAGATATTTTTATTCTAAAGAAAAGTAAAACTTAAACATTTTAATTAAGTGGAAGCCCCTTTGCCATTGGTTTGACCAATGGTTAATTAATACTTTTACATCCAGGTTCAAATTTTGGATACTGTAATTTATTAACAAATTTACGGATTAATGAAAACAAGTTTACAAAAGGTCTTTACTGATATACAATTAGAGCCGTTCGCCGTGATTTTACGTAGAAAGAAAATGTCCTCAATGTGTTCATCAAAAGTATGGAAAAGGAAATATCATCTCTTGTGGACCTAATAAAAATCGGAAGAAACTGTCCGTGGTAGAATCGTCTATGTAACAGTTATTATAATTTACACTATAAAAAATCTAGATGCTAAAAAAAAGAAAAAACATTTTAATTACAAAAAAATAAAATAAAAAGAAACCGTTTTCTCAGTGTGTTCTTCAAGAAGACTTAAGTGCAATTATTTATTTATACAGAGACCACTCTCACTCCCATTTTCCCAAGAAAACTCGAAGAGAAAAAAATGGTAGGAAAACGAAAAGCTTTAATCTTTTCTCTCTGTTTCTTCTTCCTTTCTCTTCCTTCCTTGTCTTCTCTTCCCGCTTTCCAAACCCTAATCCCCAATTCTCATTCTCTTCCTTCTGCTTCTCCCATTTCCTTCCAACCCGACTCCGAACCCGACTCCGAATCGCTGCTAGGATCCGAATATGAATCCGGATCCGACTCCGAGTCTTCCATTACTCTAAATCTCGACCACATCGATGCTCTCTCCACCAACAGAACACCTGAAGAGCTCTTCAACTTCCGTCTCCAACGCGACTCCCGGCGCGTGAAATCAATCGACACACTCGCCGCTCAAATTCCCAGAAGAAACGTTACTCACGCGCCAAGAACCGGCGGATTCAGCAGCTCTGTGGTCTCTGGTCTCTCTCAGGGAAGTGGAGAATACTTCACGCGCCTTGGTGTCGGAACTCCGGCTAGATATGTTTATATGGTGCTCGACACTGGAAGTGACATCGTTTGGCTCCAATGCGCTCCTTGTCGGAGATGTTACTCTCAATCCGACCCGATTTTTGACCCGAGAAAATCCCGGACCTTCTCCACAATCCCCTGCTCTTCACCTCTATGCCGGCGATTAGACTCCGCCGGATGCAACACTCGTCGTCGGAGTTGTCTCTACCAAGTCTCATACGGCGATGGTTCATTCACCGTCGGCGATTTCTCCACCGAAACCCTAACTTTCCGACGAAATCGCGTTAAAGGCGTTGCTCTTGGATGCGGTCACGACAATGAAGGTCTCTTCGTCGGAGCTGCCGGTTTATTAGGACTCGGAAAAGGAAAACTATCGTTTCCGGGTCAAACCGGTCACCGGTTTAGTCAGAAATTCTCTTACTGTTTAGTCGACAGATCCGCTTCTTCGAAACCTTCCTCAGTCATGTTTGGAAACGCTGCCGTTTCACGAACCGCGAAATTCACGCCGCTTTTGTCAAACCCAAAGCTCGACACTTTCTACTACGTCGAGCTTCTCGGAATCAGCGTTGGAGGGACTCGTGTTCCCGGCGTAACGGCTTCTCTTTTCAAACTTGATCCGATCGGTAACGGTGGAGTTATTATTGATTCGGGTACGTCTGTGACCCGGTTGATCCGACCCGCTTACATCGCTATGAGAGACGCGTTCCGTGTCGGAGCCAAGACCTTGAAAAGAGCGCCAGATTTCTCTCTTTTCGACACGTGTTTCGATCTTTCCAATAAAAACGAGGTTAAAGTACCGACGGTGGTTTTACATTTCCGTGGAGCTGACGTGTCACTTCCGGCGACGAATTACTTGATTCCGGTTGATACCAATGGCAAATTCTGTTTTGCGTTTGCCGGTACGATGGGCGGACTATCCATTATTGGGAACATCCAGCAACAGGGTTTCCGGGTCGTATACGACTTAGCGAGTTCCCGGGTCGGTTTTGCTCCACGAGGATGCGCTTAATCCTGACCCGACTCGACCCGACCGGACCCGGTACGGGATAATGTATTTTGTTTCTTTTATTGTATTCGCAATTATATGCTTAGACTTGTGTTTTTTTTTTTTTTTTTTAATCGGACAAGTGAATCTTTAAGCGGTAGAGTTGAATACGTGTTGATAAAGGCTTCACGTGTTGTCGGCTGTATTATTAGTATCGACTTTTATGTATTTTTACATCTTGGACCAAAGAGAGCGTGTGAGATTTTTTTCTTTGATTTAAGCCAACAAAATCTCTAGTTTACTTTTATAGTTAACCAACAAATGCAAACTGCGGAAATTAGTTAGATCAAGATTCAAGATTGTTAAAACAAAATTAAAGTCAATGTTATAGACTTATAGTACTACAAGAAATCTTATCTGAGGAAGGTTTAGACGTATAGTACGTCCAAAACATAAAATAATATGTTGTATTAAGTTTTGGTAAAGTACTATGTTCGTATACATTTATATAGGGCACATGAAAATTTGCGTTGGTGTCCTTAACCAGACAAAAACGAAGATTTAGCACGAAGTTAGAGAGACAGTGCTTCGATCTTTGATTACTTTATTTTCTTCGTTTATTTTCTAGTACTTTATTGGTTTAAGTTTAATAATCTAAGCACCAACTTAACTTGAATACGTGTGTTCTTATTATTTTTTTTGACGTCGTTATTATTTTTTTATTTACACAAATTAATCCAAGTAAAATCTTTCTAACATGCTGTCTAATAGGTTGCATCATGCTATCGTGTTTTATATATATATATATATATATATTTGATGTTATCGTTCCCTTTAGCCTGAAGTGAACTATTTCAGTTTGAGTTGATTACAGGTAGAGATTATTTGGTCAACATGTGAGGATATACAAGTAACGAATTAAAACACACTTGAAGTTAATGAAGACAAGATGTTACAAAGTATAAAGCGTTAATGAATACAATTCATCTTAACGTAAAACCTATATTTAATTACCATTCCTTATATATAACCCTCGACAGAATTGTTTTCAAATCTACCTCGCCAAAAATCATGGGAAAAGTATCTCCGGTGATCTTCCTCCTCGTCATCCTTCTTGTGACCACCGGAGAGACGACGGAGGCAAAACAATGGTGGGAGAAAGTGGGAGATTCCATCGGAAACATAGTCGGAGGAGTAGGAGAAGCGGTGGGGAATTTTAAAACAGTGGAGATGGGATTGTCTTTAACAGGAGGATCTTGTGTGAGAGAGCTTCTGTCTGTGAGTACGAATGTGTTCAGTGAATGGTGTATAGCTCTTAATGATCCAAGAGCTCCCATGTATATGTATATTGAGAAAATACCAAGTGGTGTATCAATCCACTCCATTTTGAAAAAGCCTGTTAATTTTATCAAGAGTCATTATCCTAATTTCTTGAAAGCTTGGAGATTTAACCAGAAAAATAAGAGGAAGCCGAGACGTGCACTTTAATTTTTACTTTTTTTTTAGTCTTGCTGTTTTTGACATGTTATTTTCAGACGTCCATATTCGGGTTTGTTCGATTAATAATTAATATAAGTATAAAAATAAAGCTCGCAGCAATGAAGCGCACATATGTTTCGTGTATTCTTTAATTTTGTTCATCAGATTTAGTTTACTTTTAACATATTGGTTGAAAAATATGAAAATGAAGATCTGCAATTGTCTTAGACCTCAACTTTAATTACCGCTTAATTCCTAAATGTGGCTTTAGTTCGTTTTTTAATATTCAATGGCATTCCGATATTCAATAGTGACCGTGCGTTGACTATCCATTGACTTAATTTACATCCAACGTTCAGAAATAGAAACGATAACCTATTAATTCGTTTCCTCTCGCAAATATCATTCTAGAGTTAAATTACATTATCCACCTACAAATTAAGTAATTAACTCTCCCGTTAATTTTTGTTTTTCTTAATGGAGCTCCGGAAACGGAAAATCCGAGCTCCATTACCCATCTTCGTCGCCATAACATTATTCCTCCTTCAGCTTTTTGCCGTCACGGCCCAAATTAGTAACGGCGAGTCTTCCACACAACCTTCCGTTAACTCTCCGTCAGCGAAAAATTCTCGATTTCTATCATCATCATCGTCGTTGATAACCAGAAAAGGATTCACGTTCAGGTTCAGGTGGAGGAGCAGACGACGTCGTAACAGAGCGAGAAGAGAGTTTTTATTCGCACACAACCTCGTACGAGCGCGCGTGGGAGAACCACCGTTAGAATGGGACGGAAGATTAGCGGCGTACGCGCGCTGGTGGGCGAATCAGCGAGTGGGAGATTGTAGGCTTCTTCACTCTAACGGCCCATTTGGAGAAAACATATTTTGGGCCGGACAAAATAACTGGAGGCCCGGAAATATTGTTAAAGTGTGGGCCGATGAGAATAGGTTTTACGACGTGAAAGCTAACACCTGTGATTCGGAGCACATGTGTGGACATTACACGCAGATCGTGTGGAGAGATAGCACGAAGGTTGGATGCGCACGTGTGGATTGTTTAAACGGTGGCATTTATGCCATGTGTGTTTATAACCCACCTGGAAATTACGAAGGTGAAAATCCCTTTGGAAGTTATCAATACCAGATGGGCCTTTCCCGGGAACATCCACCGGCGGCGACCATTAATCCATTTTAACAAAATGGCTTTAATCTATTTTTAGTTATTTATTTTATTTTATTTTATTTTCCAATATTTACTATTTTTTTTATTGGCTGATTTTAAAAAGTGAAAAAAACCCAGAAAAATAATGGTAAAAAAAGAAAGAAAAAGAGAATGGCTTGGCTTTTTCCCACTGCAGAGACTTTTAGGGAATACGATTTAGGTATACCTAAAGCCCTGGAACAGTCGTGTTATTTCCTGTTAGTTTTTTTTTTAACTGGGAGTAAACTTACCTTCAGTTTTATTCAATGGAACGATCATCTTATGACTGATTCAATAAACAGTTTGTAATTTCGACATTTTAGATGGTTAACCGTTAGGATTTGATGTAACCGATGACAAATACGCAAGTAAATACGTAAAACTAAAGTTCAAACATGGAGAACCAAAAAAAAAATTATGTCCAAAATTTCCTAAGTTTTATTGGCTGAATGAAAAATAAAAATCCAGAAAAATAATACATCACCTCACTTGGTAAACAAAAGAATGGCTTGGCATTTTTCCCTCTGCACAACCTTTCCGGTTAAAATCCAAATCATCGTAACTCCCATTTCGCGGTCATCACAAGCCTCAGCTTCTCATGAGTGATAACGAAACTACCTGCGAATTTAGACATCAACAAGTTAAAATACATATCACTATGTATGCATGTCTTTGAAGCTTCAGTTTAAAGAGTTTAGAAGCTAACCTTTATACTGTCCCTAAGAAACAGCAAAGAACAGAGAGATCCGTGTTCAGTTTTTTTTTGCATTTCGTCCGTTTTGAGTTTCAAGCTACAGACTTTGGAGCCTCGCTGTCTCTGATAACTCTGCTATAATTAAGCTTGAACGGTTGAGAATCATAAGGCCGGTTGAGTAAACTGATTGGCATTCTCAGTGTTTGTTTCCTGTTTCTCCTCCCTCTTAACAAAATGCTAAAAGTTTTCTCACCATCTTCGGATTTTCGGTTTCCATTCTCCATTTCACTGCGAGTCACTGCGCTGCTCACATGGTTAACAGAATCGGTAACTTCATTTGCGATCGCCACATCTCGCCTGCCTTCTTCTTCTTCATCTTTTTTCTCTTCTTCTACTCCTGAAGTGTCGATATCAGTTGGAAGAATCACAGTCGGCTCTAACACGGTTGCAGCTATTGGCTCGGTGATCATATGTGGTGGGGAAAACTCAACAGGATGGCATCCGGGCCAAACCGTTCTTGGCACAAAATCCGACACATTGAGCTGCCATGGGAACTGATTGGGATGAAAAGGACCACTTGTTACAGGGTAAGTACTTGTCGGGACTGATTGAGTGTAAGGAGGAGGGTACACAAATGACATTGGCTGCATCAAGTTTGGAGTTGAAGGAGGTGAAGGGTAAGGAGGAGGTCCGTGATGAATAGTCATGTTCACTGGCCACGACGGTCCAATGTTCATCCCTATTGGAGTAGGACGTATAATACTTGGAGGTGATGATGGGTTGAATGGAGCAGCTGAAGCAGATAGCTTCTTGTTAGGTAACAATCCCCGCGACGCATCGCTCGAGTCTGTAGCAGAGACAAACAGTTTTTCCTTCAGATCATCGGAATCAGAAACTAACTGATCTGTCACCTCTTGCTCTGGGGTTGAATGGATCATATCTGTTACACCCTCGTTTATCAATTCAGCTTCAACTTGTTCTTCCACCTGAATGCCACCACCAGATTCTTTATTTTCATTCAAAAGGTTTTCTTCGACTACCACTTGAGATGATTGTAACTCTACTTTGATCTCTTCTTCGCCTTGAGTTTCGGTAGTTTCTGTGTCTGCAGAAATTTCTTTTTCCACCTCATCCTCTAAACCTGTAATCATCTCCTCGTCTCTTGTAAGCTCCATTGATGTACCCTGTTCAGTTTTATTCTCCAACTCATCATCCTCTTGCTTATCTGAAACTTCAGCTTGTGGAACCCATACTTGATACTTGGCAATCGAACCAGGTGGTGCCAGTGCTACTTCCTTGTAGGATGGGGATTTTCCAAGACTTACAACAGAGTTTTTTGCGTGGTAGGCCTCACTTTTCACAGCACCAGACAGAGTAGATGGCACAACCGAAGAAGCATCTGTCTTCAACCCACCATCTTCTTCTGAACTTTCACCCGCATTCTTCGTGTTACCTGAAGATGGTGGCATTGATTTAACCCGATACGCCAAGGTTTTAACTATCTTTCTGCCAAATTTGGTGCCTTGAGTTGTTAAACCAGGAGACTGGTGATCTGCATAGTTTGCATATGACGCTGTTCGCTTCTTGAGAATGTAGTATTTGGCGTTCTGCTGAGTAGCATTCTGGAATAGAGGGTTATCAATATCAGCTTCAACATTCTTCTTTTGATATGTATATACCTTCCCAATGGATGCTCGTCGTTGCTTCATCCTGCGACCATAGGATCCAGCAGATCTTGGTCTTTGCACCGGTTGCCACCCATCTTCACTACCATCAGGGTGTTGTGTCTCCGTTGAGAATTCACTAGATGTAATTGGATTGCTATTTTCCACAATAGACTCCTCAATGACTGGAGGAGAAGGTGGTTCTTCAACTGGTGAAAGAATTGTCTCGTGATTCGCATCGCTTGATTTACCTTCTTCTGATCCAGTCTCTTCTGCCTCCTCCTCAGACATCTCCTTTTGCTTTTCTCTCGGACTTTCTGCTAAGTGTTCAGTAACATTGTTCTGCTTGAATTTTTCCTTTAGCTACACAATACACACGTCCAACCATTTAAGCATTTATAACCATTTCAGTGGAAAAGTGACAAAGAAATAAAAACCATACCTTCAAAATATAGCTCTTTCTCTTTGCTGCTACACTGTCTTTCCCTTTTGCGTTATGGCTTGGGTTGATATAGTCGAGTAGATCGGATACACTGCAAAATATTATCAACCTAAGGATCTGACCAAGGAGTACAACTGATTGATATATTCAAACAACAAATAAGGAGATATTTAAAGAACTTGTTTGACCTTAGGTGGCCTTTGCTGGCTATAGACGCGTCTGGCTTAGGAGTACCATTTCGTGCAGCTTCCTGTTGTTCAAAGGCCTTGGACTCAAAGTATTCTAACCAAGCAGCAGCATCCTGAAGTATATAATCATATCGTCAGATTTTAAGAATGCATAAAATTGTCAGAAAAAGATGACTGATTTGGCTGATGGGACATCATAGTAATATATACCTGTGTACGCAAATCATCTGGCCCCAGCTTTGCTCGAAGGATTCTTAAGGTTGTTTGCTCATGCTGAACACTTAAATGGTATGCCTCCATCAACGAGAGTGCAATTGCTATGGCATGGTAGCTTGCAGCAGTCTAAGATATGACATAATTAGCAGCAACATATTAGCACAAGCAAATCAAATTTCTTACAAAACAATGCTCCAAAAAATCACAAAGAGCATAGGGAGTAGAACCTGGATATGGTCAGGACCAAGCAACCTTTGATTACACTTGAGAGCTTTGTGAAGATATCTCAAGGCAACATGTACATTTCCTAGACCTTCCTCCATCATGGCTACATTGATGTATGTAGCAGCAGTGTTTGGATGAGACGGACCGCATGTGAGATGCAAAAGATACAATGCACGCTTAACATACCTAACAAAAACAAAAATATCCAAGTTTATAGATGGTAGAAAGAGACATCAAACACTCAAACCATTAAACCTCACGGTTCTTTTGAAATCAAGATTGCAAAGCTTACTTGAGAGCCAGCTCTGTATGTTGAAGCCTATAATAGAAGACAGCAAGATCACCATAACTCTTCATTGTATCTGGATGATCAAGTCCAAGTTCCCTCTCATTGATATCTAAAGCCTTTTGCTGATATATTGTAGCCTGTTTAAAAAAATCTTTTAGCTTCACAATTTTCATACATAGGAAAGCATCACAACCTAACCATATATATACAGACCTGGTTAAAGTCACCAGTGTGATATAGAACTACAGCGAGTAAACTGTAAGCTCCAGCTGTCATTCTGTGATAGGGACCGCAAACTGCTACAAGTTTAGCAAGAGCCTAAGGAAGGAGAAAACAAAAGAGACAAAAAAAAATGAACAAATCATGTCGCTGTACAGAGAAACAACAAGTAATATGAAGAAAGGGCTGAGGAGTAGAAATATATTTTTTCCGAACATGTACCTTTGTTCCATATGTAACTGCATCTTCAAGCTTTCCTTTGTCTAAAGCTGTTTTAGATGACTCCAGAAGTTGTCTTCCATCAGCAGATGAACATGCTGCTTGCTGCAGAGATGTAGAATAGAAAGTCTGAACAACGATGGCTTACTATCTTATTAGAACGAATACAGATTCAGATAGCACATTTTCCAAATATCTTTTGTCTAGCCCATTACCTTATGAACTGGGACCAGACTGACCACATCTGTTTTCCGGAATGGTTCTGGAGAATCCATGTCAAAGTCCCTTGGAATCAACTCAATACCAACCTGAGGACAAATCAAAATTTAAACCACAATTTCAATATTCAATATAGTATTAGCAACAAGCTTATAACTCAAATCAAATTTTCTAGATGAAGCATTCACAAATTACCTTATGGCATAATCCACGGAGAATGGCAAACTTTCGTAAATCCTTGTAACTGAAGGCATTAAGATCATAATCATATCGTTTCTTCAAGAATTTCTCCAACCACCGGAAGATAAGAGGATGTACATTCCAAGAGTTATGTGGTACTGCTGCTACATTTTCAGGAATCCCAAGCATCATGTTCAAAGCAGCAGCTACTTTTATAGCTATTTTGTCAGTGTCAGCAGCAACAGCAGAAATCACCGCCTGGAGGATATGTTTAAGGGCTCTAACTATCATCTCATGAACACACAGAGATTGTACATGTGACAACTTATCGGAAAGCTTCACCTGTTAAAACCATAAAGAAGATGTGAATGATCAAAATTCATCTTGAATAGATTCTAAAAACCATGAGGTTTAAACAAAGAGAACTTACGACATATCCTAAAGAGCGCATCCGAAGACCTCTTGTGTGCATAAAATCAGTTAAAGTCCGGCCATCGACTGGAGAGAGCTCCAACGAACCAAAATCTGCAACCTGTATTCAGTGATAGATGTAAAACATATTTTGTGTTATTTTCTTAATATTACCAATATACAACATTACAACAAAGTTTAAGACTTATTTACCAGTTTCGGAATAGCGACTTCGGTATAATAATTTTGTGCCAAGTCGACAAGTTCTTGCAAAGACTAAAACAAAAATTCTTTGTTAGCACACAATAAGTAAATGAACATAGAGTAAAAAGCTGGAGTTGTAGTGTAAAAACCTTTTGATGAAGTCCAGTATCTGACTCTTTTAGGCGAATGAAGGCTGCATCAGACAATAAGTTCATCAAGACAAGCACATTTTCTTGAGCATTCTTCTCGGCATCGGATTGCAAAGATGCAGTTGTTTCAGCATTATCAGCCTCTGAAGAAACTGCATCAACCTGAGATGATACTGCAGTCAGCGATGTCTTAGGGCTGCTTACATCTGTTTTTTTCTTGCTGCTATTGAGGGACTTAAGCGGTTTCCCAAGCCCTTCAACCTTCAATTCATTCTTAGACTTTTCACTGGTTGGTTTTTTTTCTTTTTCCGTATTCTTTTGGTCTTGCAAATGTTGAATCCAACAAGCTCCAAGCTCCCATCTCATGATACTATCCCTGTCTACCTCCTCTTCCTCAAGCTTAACAAGACTTTTTTCCAGCATTTTACTTACAAATTCCCGTGATGATGTAAGCTCATCATCCTGTTGCTGAGGTATTTTCTTGCTCTGCTCAGGAGAGGCTTTGTGGAGAAGGAATCGCAAACTGTAAAGCAACATGAAAATAATTACACCACTATACCATAAGCTAAAGAGAAAAAGGATGAATGCTTTTCATTATGTAAGAAATTATCACCTGTTGATATTTAAAGCATTAGCACCACCTTCAGGCTGTTCAAGGAGGTCAACAATTTGAGAAGGTGGGCTTAACTCCTCACTCTCCTTCTCTATTTTCACAACAGCAATGTAACCACAATACTTAAGACTTATAGTACCTAAAGTAGCAACATCCTACACCCACAAACAATTGTAAAACCACAGTTTAACAATACAGATGAGGAAACAATAAAATAAAAATGGAAAGGATGGAAAGTTCTAGAAAATACTGACATGGGCAGCAGTATTTTCATCAGCTGTAAGTCCCTTGAGAAGGTTCCGTTCCATCAGCTTCGTATTATCCAAACCAGTGGCTTGAATTCCATCGATTTTTGTATCCACTTTACTACTTGCATTCGAAGTATCCCTTGTAACAGTAACACTCAAGTCTCCAACTGTCTCGGAGTACAGAACTTCAGAGTTTTCTTCAGCCAAGAATGGCTCAGCCATTACTTTCTGAACAGCCTTGATGGCTCTAAAAGTCGCGACATCAACAAAGAGGTTGTGAAGAAGAAACACTTTTCTGTCTCTGACTTGTCTCTCCTCTGCTGTTTTGCAAGGCATAGATGCAATAAAGGCAAATTCGTTAGTCCATGGAACCAAATCGTAGCTGCCATCTCTTCCTTGACCACCACCATCCCCTCCCCATCTCTCATCCTCGACAGGGAGAGGCGGAAACGCTGCTGGTGACTGTGCCGCAGTAGGCGGGATGAGCCATGTATTAGCTCTAAATCCATATGGAAGATTTCCAAACTGCACATAGACGAAATACCTCATTAACTACACCCAATTTAACATCCACTAAGTCCTCATTCAGATAAAGAAATATACCTTGTTGCGCTCTGAAAATGCTTTCAGAAGATCACTGTAAGCCTAAACATGATAAAAGAATAAGAACAACAATCACGTTCAACACGAAATTCAGTAACCAATTGTGAACATTAGAGATAGATAGAGATGGATTATTCATAGGATAGCCAAAACAAAACTCACATTATCGAAGGCTCTACTAATTTGTCTAAGCAAATCAACAAGATTGTGACATATGATTCTTTGTTTCCCAACGCTGTAAAAACCTTTTCTGCAACCTTCAATATGAACGAGCTTCCCATTACAAAGCTTCACCTGAGATAAATTTAAAACGCAGACAACATCAACCAAAAGCCAATTGCTACATCGAGCTATATATAAAAATTTGTCATCATCATCGTCGGCTTACATCAATGGAAATAAGATGATCTTCCGTCGCTATATCTTCAGTTTCCCGCTTCGTCACTCGCCGTATATCTATAAAACCCTAATTACTGTAAGTTGGGACAAAATCGATCAAAGCAGGACATCAAATTTAGGGTTAAAGAGAGAGACGAATACGATCATACATTGAAGAGGAGGAGCGAGGTGAGCGAGAGAGAAAAATTCGTAGAAACTTCCAAGCTTAGGGAAGGAGTGGCTAGTCTCTCCGGCTTCATCAACCACCGCATCCTTCGACGCAGGAGACGGCGGAGGCGACGTTTCCGAATGTTTTGAATTCTTTCCACCTCCTTTAACCTGCTGCGCACTTTTCACGGATTCTGATTTCTCCGGCGATGGACCGAAGCAAGTAGTGCAGGCGACGATGTCAAGCAGGCGTCTAACGTGCGCCACTGCTGTTCCTTCATTGTAATCCTCTGCAAGAATCAAAATAACAACGGTCACACAAATAGAGAAGCGTACGAAACTAAGAGCGACGTCGTTTGGAACACTTTAAGGCAAACGACATCGTTTAGGTTCCGTTAGTTGTTACGGTGCATTAACGGCATCGTATCGATGCGTGCTATAGATTTACCTTCCGTTAACGTGAGAACACACGGTTTAAGCGCCGAAACATCCACCGTGTCTTTTAACCGCAATCCTCTTACCTATATAACGAGAAATTTTTCAAGCTGGAGTCAGACTTGAATTGACTATTTACCACAGTCATTTTTTTATACCTTTTTTTATTATACCCTTTATGAGATATTTTGATTAAGGAAAAAAAAAACTTATTCTTCTGGTAAGATATCATCTAGTGTTTATGTGAAAGAAAGGAGAAAACAAATGTCAATGACACTAGCATTTTTTTCTCAGACGGACATAAAAGTCATTTTCCTTTACTTTTTCCTCACTTTATATTTTTATGGCTTCTAAAAAAATTCAGCAATAAATATATGAACCTATTTTTGGACCATCTAACATTAACAAGGAACCAACAATAACGAGAAAAAAATATGGAAAAGGAAATTCAAATGATTTAGAAACTTCCACTCAAAATTTCACTCAGACTATTTACCTCATGGGAGAGAGAATAATTGGTGACGTGACAAGTATCGAAGTTAACGGATAAAAGCCGTCGAACGTCTATGATCCTGTCCGTTGATATGCCCTGTTTCAGACATACGTATCACTAATATTATTATTACTTCATACAAGAAACCACTAAAAAAAAAATCGAGCTACAAAATATACATATAGATATACATGTCTTCTGAAGACAAAAAAAAAAAAACTACATATATACAAGTTTTCTTGAAAATATTTCAACGTCTATATAACGTCTACGTAATTTTATTGACCAAAAATTTGAGAAATAATTGAATTGTTTAACAACCGAAAATTGTGTGTTACACACTGTTTTGTATTTATCTACACGTTCAAATCATGATAAAATTCAAAAATAATAATTCTAAGTCAAAATTGAAAATGATTTTTAATTTTTAATTTTTTTTTTTAACAAAAACATGCCAATTAGTATAACTATCAATTTTTATGGTAGCGTGTATTCTTACCTTATCTAAAAAAAATAAACGCCACCGAAAAGAAAAAAAAACGAGTATGCACAAATTAAAAATATGAAAACAAAGTTTCATGATTACGTTGTATATTATAATTATACAATACTGAACTAATGTAATAGAAATTAGTTAATTGCATACCAATATTTAAAAAACTACATGTATAAGGGATTTATAACAAAATTCATAGAAAAAATCGCTACCAAAAAACAGTTATTAACACGCAAGAAATATGAAATTTTTTTAACAGAAAAAAAAAAGAAAATTTACATAATTCGGAAATGATGCAAGAAGAAAAAAAATAAACGCACAAACCTTCAAAATAGCCTCCGTTTCATCAGGAAGGTTTACAATGACATCCACGATAACCGGAAGAACTGCACATAAACCGTAAACCATGATATTAAAAATTTAATTATCAGAGGATTAAGTTATAAGTACTTAACAACTTTTTCCATTGAAATTCATAAGGATAGAGAATTTGATTTTGGCACCTTTCTCTTCTTTCTTCTTCTTCTCTCCTTTAGTCTTTCCACGGTTGTTCTTGGGAGCCATTTTTCTAGAGCTTTTTTGTCTTTTTCTTTTATTGAATATAACAAACAAAAGCTGAAAATAATTGAGTTAACTCATTAGTTAAAACAATCCCATTGTCACTATATAAATACATAAGTCTATAGAACCCATAAAATTAAAACAAAGTATAAAAAACTATGCAACCGAGTACATAATCTTTATCGAAAACAATACGGTTTTATGAAAATACCATTAATTAAAGGGAATATATGTTTAGACTAACACGAACTTAAAACACAAAATTCAAATATCGACAATTACCGAATGAGAGGAAGAGCTAGTTTACTGAGCTTCCAACAGAGAAATATGAAATTAAGAAAAAGAGAATAAAAATATATATATATATAAATAAAGAGTTATAAGAGAGAGGGTTTAGTGGTTCGAAGAAAAGCTGAAAGTGGAAGCTTTCATGGAGAAAACGGTGAGAGACAGAGAGAGAGAGAGAGAGTAAAAGTTGTGAGTGATAAGGAAGGAAGGGCGGAGATTCAATAGTCAGATGGCTAGAATGGCTTTTTATGGACGTCCATGGCATTTTCCTGTAATTATCTTCTCTTTCCATGGGCGTTTTCGTCTTTTCCTCTCTACACTGAAATTTGTTTTCTTGCTTACCTTTAGGGCCTCTAAGCCGTTAATGGGCCTTAACGGAATGTCTTATTTCTGCGCTTTTTTTTTTTATCATTACTTCTTGGATCATTCTATTTGTGCCCCTTCTATTTTTATATATTGCAAAAGAGAATCAGATTAGTAACTTTTGCCAATTATATTTTTACTGTTGCCTTTACTGATATTATGCGGAATGAATTTCTTTTTAATTTTAATTTAAACTTATTTGCGGAGACGGTAACTTTTACTTGTTGAACTCACTTTACTAATCCGATTTACATTCTGTTAAGGATTTGACGTCTGCCAAATTGCCAACACAGAAACACACAAAAGGATCCTTTTACCAGCTATTCTATTATTTTTACAACAAATTCAGATATATTTTGTTATTACATAATTTTCCAAATTTTTTTTTGTTTTTTATCGTTTAATGATTTAGTCATTTCCTATGGTATGTTATTTTATTTTAACGATATCCCCACTCTGCATTATTATTACTAATAATCCAAGTAGATAAAAATGATGGAATTGTCGATTTAGATTTTTGATAATTAATCTTCATAGAGCAACACTTCAATAAAATAAGATTTGGTTTTTTTTTTTTTGTTAACGAATAAATTAATATTTGGTTGCGTCTTTTGTTTTGGAGATAAATTATTTACGTTTTATGCTTTTAACAAATACTCTCAAAGATGGATTTTATACCAAAAAAGTGTGAACCTAAAGCCTTTAATATTGTCTTTTAACAGAAAAAAAAAAAGTACGTTCCTATAATTAATGGGAAGTATATACACGTGGGTACAGGGTAGGATTTGGTACTACATTTAGAGTGAAAAAAATCAGCTGGAAGATTAATTACTTGAAATTACTTTAGATTTTCTTACCAATCAAATTAAAAGCAGAAAAGAATCAGTAAAGTTCTTCTAATAAATTTATAAAAAAAAAACGCACACAAAAAAAGAAAAGAAAAATTTGTCCCAAAAACATACGAGGAAAAAGATTTTCTCCCATTTTTAATTTTTATTTCCCTCAATACTCTATCTTTTTTCTCTTCTTTACTTTTATTTTGGCACACATACCAGCCATAGACTCCATAGTCACAACAAAATAACATATCAAAGTCCCGATTATGCAAAGCAATATGTTGATTTATCAAAAAAGAAAATTACGAAAAACCTATAGGAATATAGTTAGTCTAAGACTTTCATGCATGCGACCATTCAAGATAACGAAAAATTCCGGCTAATTTATTACCATAATAGCCAAAAAAAGAAAAAAAGAAAAAAAAGGTTCAAAAAAAGGGGGTTAATCAAGTGAGTAGGTAGATGATAGGTCACCACCACGGCACCACCAAAGGGTTTAGGTTCTTTTTGTCAATATCAATTTGAAATAGTACAACTAAAATCTAAAATAAATTTTATAGGTAGAATATGTTTATAACGCAAAGATACGCGAACCAAAACTGTGTAAAATAGAATTTTATTTTAAATTTAATCATCAATGTGATAATCTCTAAACTATCATGGTGTAGTTATAAATTGTATAAAAGTTTTTTTATATGTTTACAGCAAGCTAGTAAGTAGTAATTCAAGCGTTTCGCAGTTTAATCATCACATTTGTGATAATACTCTCGGTAAGTTAAATACATTTTTGTAAGCAAAATATAATTAGAACAGAATATTTATCATTTTGTAGAAAATTAAAGATTTTTTTATGTATGAAGAAAGCGCAGGCGATTTTGTCGTCCAGTAACAGCAATGGTCTGGTCACAAGTGGAAAGAAGAAACAAGAAGCGGGACCATTGCATACATGTGGGTCCCACATAAAATGGGTGCTCGGACGAATCACGACCACTCAATCTACTAATACGACTCCAATCGGACGGCGCAAAATGGACCACGTAAAGCTGACTCCTCCCATCATCCTAGTCCAGACAAACCAAACGAGATGGCCAATTTGTAGAGAATTTCCGTTATTCTTTTTCCCCCCAAAATAGCGTATTTATCTTTTCACTCGTCAATTTTTTTTGTAAATATATTATTGATACTGCTCGATATGAATATATATATATATATATATACGTATATAATCGATACTGCATATTCTGTAATCAACTAATCATCATGTGTTTAAAACAATATAATTATATACTTTAGAATGAAACTAACTGATTATATTTTGTCTGACCATATAAATGAACTTCATTTGTTTAATAAATCAAACCCCGACAAAGAAAAGAAAAGAAAAAAACACAGAGACGGTAGTAACCAAAACAGCTTCTAAAAGATAAGAGCTTTTATTTACAGATATACAGAATAATGTATATTATATATATTTTCTACAATATAATTTTAATATTATTTATCATTCAAGATGCTTATCAAAAAATTTACGCCTTATGTTTTATGCCAATATGGCAATATTATATCGCCAGTATAAATTATCTGTTTTTAAAATGAAATTTCAATCATCTACTTAAGCTATCTTCTACGTTTTACTCTATAATTATTGGGCTAAGGCCCATTACGTTGGTTGATAAATAAATTTATACATTATTTGGTTTAGAAATATTCATTTACAATTTAGTACATAAATTTTTACATAGCGCACCTTATTACAAAAACAACCTTTTTTTGTTTGTTTGGGTTAAAACTTAAAACCCTTGGTGTGGTGCTAAAAAAAACATATTTAACAAGTGACACGTGTAAGAGATTTAAAGGTCAGTTGTATGATTAGCGGTGAAGTCAGGCTCAGTGGGTTTCTGAGGTAACAAAGGAAGAGTATAGCGAGGAGGAAGGTTAGAGATATTGTGCCTCAGATTGTGAAGCGCATTTGAGGCAAAACGCGACACGTAAAGAGTGGCTCCAAGGCTCAAGGAAGACGACGCAGCTGCAGCATCGCGTTCTCTATCTTGACTAGCGAGTGCGTCTCGGAGACGCTCTTCTTCATCGCGTAATGACTTGGCTAACTTCCTCCTACAGTATCTCCGCCACGCTGCTTGTATAAAAGATACGCTCCATGTTCTCCATTGCACCGAATAAAACCTGTAGATCAAAATTAAGATCCGGTTTAGTAGACACTCATATGAACTTACCGACCAAAGAAGCCTTGATGGGAGAGACCGAACCTGAAAGTATGTTGGAGCTGCTTGCTATGGAGGCGTCTGAATTGTGAAGCGACAGACTTGAGATCCTCAGCTGTAAGAGCAAAGGCTTCGACTTCGGTGAGAGCTTGAACTGTTCTCGTCGAGATTGGAAAGTGAGACGAAGATTGAGGATCTAATGCCCACGGGAGAAGATCTTCTCCGCAGAAGTCACTTGCCTTGAGGTACACGGCATTGAAGACCCCAGTTCTTCCTCCATTTGTGGTGGCACTTATAAGCCTTCCTCTCATCACAAACAGCATTTCTGCAACAGGATCTCCTTCACGGATCACGTAACTGTTCTCTGTGTAGAGCACAGGTTTTAGCCTATCGCATACGGCGTCAAGTAACTGCTCATCCATTATCTCAAACAAAGGTACCTACCAGAAACAATCATATCGTTTAGATTCTGAGGGTTGCACTAAGATTCTTGGTTCAGTTGATATTTAATGGAGGAAGAAGAGAGAAAGCTTATTGATACTTACTTTCTTGAGGAGATCGAGGCAAAGATGGCGTTTAATGTCTCTTCTGAGGTCTTTAGGGAGGTTACGAAGAAGGGTTTCTTCTTCGACTCCTCTTGTCTCTTGCCATCTATATTGTTCATATCTTCTGATACGTTTCCTCAGGTCTTCGGGTAACATTCTATGAGACATCCATTGTTCTGCATCTCTCTTTCTTACCCTCATTTCCTCCTCTCGAACCGTTGTTGATTCCAAGTATTTCTGCAACCGCAAACAGGAATAACATGGGTTTCCTGAATTTTAACTTATATCTGTTATGGAACAAGTCAAGAAAATGAGAAGCGGTTCTTTTGAGGCCATTACCTGCATATTGCCTATAAGTAGCGCAAATAAGACTAGTCCAGAAATGCAGATTGATACAGCAAATATGATTTCACCAACGAATTTGCTTGTTTGGAGATTTTGTCCCAATGCACTGCAACAACAAAAGCAACATGTGAGAATGATGACTTCCTTTAGTTGTAACACTGTTTTCAGATACATCTGCTAGAGATGCAACTAGAAACTGGTCATAACTCAGAGCATAAGAATCTGGATGATTAGTTAGTGTGAAATCAGAGATTCAACAGTAAAACTGAAGTGTTCAGGAATGGTTTAATGTGTGTTTCAAACCTTAGATTTCGCAGACCCCACCAGAAGCAGTAGAAGAATTTCTTCCAGAAATCATGTGATTCCACAACCCCACTCTTTAGAGCATCAGTGAAGATTCCAAAGTTGAAGACCGATGAGTTTGTTATATCACCAGGGTCGAGAAATGGGCAAGAAGTGGTCAGGAAATCGTTTTTAGCATTAGGATCAGTGTCACAGTAGAGCTCTTTTATATTACACGGGGGTATTCTCTTCTCGCATGCTTCTTGCCAGCATCTGTCTTCTCGTTCTACTGAGATCAAGTACCATAAAGCGCCAAATACCTGAATAAGTAAGTTTTAGCATAGAAACTTGATCAACCTGTAAAATGCATTTACATGTATAAAATTGATCAACAACTTACATGACTGGCTAACATATAAAGAGAGAGGTTCCAAGCTGCTCCAGCCCATGCTGTTTCAGTAACAATGCCAGATGTTCTAGTCACTTCGGTGTAAAGGGGATACATACGAAGAATCCGAGGAACATACTGAGCAATTATGACAGATCTAAGGTAGTCCTTTGTGAGCAAAGAGACTGGCTTTTTGACATGTGGAATAACGGCTAAGACTACAATCTGCAAGATAAGAAACCAGAGGATTCAAAAATATATATGATCATTGACATTTTGAAGAAGCAATCAAGTAGTCATTTACCTGTGGGAGAGGAAGGATAGAAAGTAGATCAATGATGAAGTAAGATGAGAGATACTTTAAGGCTATTGCCTTAACATCATCTACAAGTTCACCTCTTCCAAAAACTCTGGAAGAAGGAGCGATGTAAGCTGTCCTGAACTGAAACACAATGTGAATTATGTAAAAGGCATCGATGAGTGTACGAAGCAAACTCGCCGCTATCTCCAAGTTTGAGTCCAAAGTAAGACAGTGCCTCGCGCCATCGACAATAGGAATGTAGAAAAACAGCGGATCAATGGCCAAAGCAACCACACAGGCAAAGAGAAATATTTTGTTCCAGTTCTGCAGAAACGAATCCTGTGGGTTTATGATGTTCTTCTTAGTAATACCATATTTTTCCTTCTGGACTTTCTGGTCTGGATCCTTGTGTGAACGGAAACCTAATGGCTTCTTGAAAGTTTTGATTTTTTCTGAAAATCCCCACCTTACATTCTTCAAAACTCTATCTAAAGAAGGTTTAGTTTTTCTTTCATAACCAAACTCAGAGGTTAATGATTTGTCTACATCTTTGAACCTAAACAAAATCATCAAAAAAATAAAATGTATTATTATTTGAAAAATTGATTTAGATACTGTAAAAATCATTCATCTATGAACCCTTTCAAGATTGATGCAACCAACCTCACATGATTATCATGGCTGAATGCCATCAGTCAAATCTTGGATAATTCAGCTGATCTTTCGCTTACAGTGTGACGAATCCTAAACTTTAATAATGACAAAAAAAAATTAAATCATACGAATTCTTCTCCATGATTACGTACGGTAATAATCCCCAAAATCAATTATAAAAAGCAAGTATACACACACACACACCTAACAGTGGTGTGAATTTTTAAATATTTCTTCAAAGGTAGAATTAGAAGCTAGAACCAGTCAATTCCCACCTAATATGATTACCAAATCCTTTAATTCCTAATCCCATTTCTTCTCAATAATTAGAAACCATGCGAACCTACATAATCACTGAGAAAGCTAAGTTTCGAAATAAATTGACCCCACCACCATCAATCAAATCTCGGAGTTATGAAGAGGGAAGTCCTAAGAAATTAAATAGTTTATACAGATTTATCTACTCGTTTGAAAATTTCTGAGAAACAGCAAAAGCAAAATCAGATTGAGCAATAACAGAAACGTAAATCAGGAATCAAAATTCTCATAACGTATCTCCGGAAACTGACCTAGATGAAGTAAGTCACGACGTGAGAGTAAGGTTACTCCGATGAACTGAAATCGGAAGTTAGTCCCCGGCGTTTTCTTCTTCTTCTTCTTCAAGCTCGCTAGTGGTCCCGTCGCTGAATCATAAGGAAGGCGGTTACTTGTTTCTGTGTATTTTCGTGGTGAATAAAATGAGAGAGAATTATACGACAAAAGAGAGGGAAATGAGAATATATCCAATTTAATACTATTGAAAGTCTCTTTTGGCAAAGTAATAAAGTCTTTTATTCAATTGGAAGAATAAAAAAAAAAAAACTAATAATTCAAATTAAGACTTGGTCAAAGTCAGAAGGGAGAAATAAACAAGTTTCCAATTAGAAGGATTGGGCCCATTAGGACTACAAGGCCCATTTAGATCCATGACCCAATCAAAATTTAACCCAACCGCCTCTCTGACTCTCTTTTATTGATTTTGTTGTCTGTCTGAATCGGGAAACGCGAACGTGCTTCGTCCTTCTCCTTCCCGTCGTAGTTCACCGGCGACGATTTCTCAGGTATCATATTCGTCCTTGTATTCTAACCTTAATTTCGATTTCTTTTCACTCTTGTTTTTTTTCGTCTGTGGTTTTCGAGCTTTCCTCTCCAATTTCAATTAGGGATTTTCTAGGGTTTCTTCAGTTTGTTGTTCTGATTATTTCGTGAGCTTTGGTATTTGAATTTATCCATGGATTTCTAATGTTTACGAATAATTAGGGTGATAAGGTTTATGTTGTATAGTATCTTATTTGCTAATAAGATCGAATCTGGAGAAAAATCGATAATTTAAAATTACTTAGTAAGTTGTGGTCTTAACATTAACATTAATCTTGAGATTATCTTGAATTTTGCAGGAGCAGATTTCAAGTGTGTGATTGTGTGCTTACATAATCTTATCAAACAATGTCAGATTCTGCTGAACCTAAAACGTCTCAGCAAGAAGAATCTCAACCTTCTGGGCAAGTATCTCAACCTTCAGTTTGCACTTTCTTCAAGAAGCCAAAAGCTAAAAACATTAGGAAAAGGACTCTTGATGCAGATGAAGAAGATGGAGATTCTAAAAGCGAAAGCTCTATATTAGAAAATCTAAAGAAAGTTGCTAAACCTGGGGGCAAGTTATGCTTTTCATCTGGGCCATCTAGGAGCTCTGCTACGACGAGTGAAGCTTCCGAGAAACCCATCTTTCACTACGAGTCATCCAAGGAAATCCAGGTTCAAAACGACAGTAGAGCGACAGCAACTCTGGAAACTGAAACCGACTTCAATCAAGACGCACGAGCTATCCGTGAGAGAGTTCTTAAACGAGCAGATGAAGCATTGAAAGGGAATAAGAAAAAGGCTACAGATGAGAAGCTGTATACTGGAATTCATGGATATACAGATCACAAAGCTGGGTTTAGAAGAGAACAGACCATCTCGAGCGAGAAAGCTGGAGGCTCACACGGGCCTTTAAGAGCTTCTGCTCACATTAGAGTATCGGCTAGATTCGATTACCAGCCAGATATATGCAAAGATTACAAAGAAACGGGATATTGTGGATATGGAGACTCATGTAAGTTCTTGCATGACCGTGGGGATTACAAACCGGGATGGCAAATAGAGAAAGAATGGGAAGAAGCAGAGAAAATTAGGAAGAGAAATAAAGCTATGGGAGTTGAGGATGAAGATGACGATGACAACAGTAGTGACGAAGACGAAGATGCATTACCCTTTGCTTGCTTCATTTGCAGAGAGCCTTTCGTTGATCCAGTTGTCACCAAATGCAAGCATTACTTCTGTGAGCATTGTGCTTTAAGGGTAAGATAAATTAAAAATCACATATATGATTCTGCTTTTGATTTGTGAAACATCCTTCGAAACTAAAAGTTTGTTTATGTGAATGATGCAGCATCACACGAAGAACAAGAAGTGCTATGTGTGTAACCAACCAACTATGGGGATATTCAATACAGCACTTGAGATCAAGAAGAGAATGGCCGAAGAACGTAGTCAAGCTCAAGGATCGTAGAGTTTTTCACAAGCCATAAACTTATCTTGCTTTTTAGTCTCCAAATTTCTCATCAGTCTTGTAACTTGTAAGCCTGAGCCAGAGCTTTTTGTTTTGTACTCATTATCGTTAGCCCATACTGTGATGGTCTCTAAGATTGGGCATTGTTTGGCCCATCTTAAACTAGTTTTTTTTTCAATGCTTGAACATTGTAGTCAAAGTTACATTAGAGATTAGACCACGACAATTCTGACTAAACGAGAAATTTCATTAAAAAAAAAAAAAAAATACATACTTAATTAAACCAATAAAGAAAATGAATCATCTATTGGATTCAACTTTTTACATTTACCACTACTGTTTAAAGTTCATCGTGATACAAATTTTCTTCCTCCACCACCATCAGTATATTTTTTTTTGTTTCCCCCACAATATTTTATGTATGTTTTACTTTTGAATGTACAGTGTCGCGTTTATCACTTCACTCGTTTTATTTATTGTTTTTTTATTTGTGCACGAATCTATTGGCCGGCAAAAAGTTATCCATGTAAGCAAAAAGCAGATTTACACGTGTCAATCTCACGGTACACGGCCACAATAAGTGAGCATGAAAATGTCAGACAGTAAACCAATAAGAAGATGACACGTACAAGATTTTATTATAATTTGGCCAAATAAGTTGTGACGTCGCGGTCACTAAAAAGGCTCTTCGTTTTTATCTAATTGCAGTTCGTAATGTACGTTAAAGTCATCTTTATGCGTAAGAGCAGCTCCAACCGACGACGGCAAACGCCAAATTTGGTGCGGCGGAGCTCCAACCGGACGGCAAACTTCACACCAAACGCCAAATTTGCCGTTTCGTGAACAGTTTGGCACCATATTTGGTGTGCGACTGTTCACGACACCAAACGCCAAGTTTGGCGTCGCCGGCGTCTCCAACTGGACGGCAAACGCCAAACGCCAAATATCTCGATCCTTCAAATTTTTTTTTTTTTTTTTTCTTTGCAGATCTGTGAGAAAATGGCCGGAGGTTGATCGGAGAGAAGTACTTGTGGCTGGATCTGTGAGTAAATCGAAGAATTTGAGATTGAAAGTTGCCGGAGAAATCTTTGGTCGGAGAGAAGAAGAGAAACGGGTTTGATCGGAGAGAAGAAGAGAAATAGATGTTTAATCGGATAGAAGAAGAGGAAGAGAACAACAGATTTGGCGGCGGTTTGATCGGAGAGTGACTGCCGGAGCAACCGATTTTCATCGGAGAAGATGATCGGATTTTTTTTTTTTTTTTTTCGCCGGTTGAAACCGGTTGAAATCAATGGTTTTGTAAATTGGTTTAAATTTTGTAAATTGGTTTAAATTTTGGGATAGATTGAACCGAGATGAGATTGGTTTAGTTAATTGGTTTAAATTTTGGGATAGATTAAACCGGTTGTAAACATTAAACCGATGAGATTGGTTTAATGTTAATCGATACTAAACCGAGATGGATAATAAAAACCGATTACGATTAATTATACATTACATTGAGATTGGTTTTGTTTTTATTTTGTACTCGTTTTTTTCTTTTGCTTTTTTTTTTTTATCTTTTGTAATTTTTCGTTTTCTGTAATCATATTCTGAATTACGTAATAAATTATTAATTTCTTAATTATTAATCATAACGTTTAATTATAGTTAAGAGAATCTTAAATTTAATAATATAATAATAAAGGAATCTTAAATTTATTAATATAATATTGAAGAATATTCTTTTTGGTGTGAGATTTGGTGTTGTGGGTTGGAGATGGAAAACACCAAAACACCAAATTTGGTGTGAACACACCAAATTTGGTGTGAAGGTTGGAGATGCCCTAAGTTTGCATGCCTCATGCCAAAAGTTATCCTATCTGATAAGATTATCAATTATCATCTACTATCGCTCTTTATTACTATCTCTTACCAATGTAGTTGCAGACAATATTACATATAAGCAAAAAAATAAATTATTAAAAAAAAAAAGAATATTATACATATAAGATAGGGTAATTAATATGTAATAAAGAGCGGCAATAATGAGATTATACTTCTTTGTTTTAATCATCCCATCAATCTATTATATAAAGACTGAGTTAGTCTCACAAGAGGTTGACACCTCAGCACCTCTCTCTATGACACATCATCATAATTTTTTTTTATTTTAATAATTTATGTTTTATAAGAAATTAATATATACTCACTCTTTTCTATGACACATTTAATCATTTATTTATTATTTTAAAATTTTCAAAATTTAATTTGTTAAGTATTTCAAGAGTTAAAGTAAAAAGAAACTTTTTTAAATAATATATATTCTACCATTCTAAATTTATATGTTTTATAGTTATCGGTTAATAAAAACATATGTACCTTTTTCTAAATACTCTAATCTACTATTGGTTCTTATCTATTAACGATAATTATAATATTTTTTCCGACAAGATGGACATGAGAATGAGAAAGCATACGTAGACTGGTTCATTTTTTTTTCATGGTTGATGTCATTTTCTAAAAGCATTGTGAATTATGATATTTTTACAATAAAATAACAAAAACTAGATATTCATTATATCATGTGTTAAGCCATTTGTGAATTGTTATATTTTTATAATGATGTTAGAGGATAAATCGATTAATTTACAAGGACCTTATCTTCCAAAGAAACAAAATCAGACATGTATCATATCTATAATATAAAAAAAAAACACTATAACGAAGAGATCATTTAAAAAAAATATTACAGTTCATTTCTATTTTCAGGACAAACATGTTAGGATATTTTTTCTAAAAAAATTCTATTTTTTTTTAAACTTAAGTTATTTGAATTTTTTTTAAACAACATATTAAAATACAACAAAAAACTATAAAACTTATAATCAAAATAATATACATGTTATTTAAATTATTATATTAATTATAATTTAAAAATATATAATAAAATGTATCCGCGTGTCTACGCGGGTATCATCTAGTTTCAGATAATGAGATTTGTAAGCGTATAATATTGAACAAGAAAACCTCCGGTTATAATTATGTGTTGGTTAAAATGGTTACAAGATCGAAAGATTGTTCCTTTTTGAAAACCTTAAACCTTAGAAGATAAGGTAATCATAATTAGAGTTACCTAAGACGTGATTATGTTTTTCTCTTTGAAAAAAAGTTTAGATGCGTCTTTTGAGAAAAGAACAGTCGAACTCGCTAATTATAACCCTTTATATATTAAAAAAAAACTTGTTAATTATAATAGTCATGCATAAATCACTGATTATAAAGCGTAATTAGCGATGCCAACAGAAAAAAGAAAGCGTAATTAGTGTTACTGACTTTCTAATTACATAATATTATATCCAACCTCCAAAAGCATCAAGCCCTTGCTAAATTATTCCTCGGCTCAAGCACGTAAACAAATCTATTATATAAAGACTGAGTTAGTCTCACAAGAGATTGACACCTCAGCACTCCTCTCCATGACACATCATCATCATAATTTTTTTTTTTTAATAATTTATGTTTTATAAGAAATTAATACATCATCACTCTTTTCTATGACACATTTAATCGTTTATTTATTATTTTAAAATTTTTTAAATTTAATTTGTTAAGTATTTCAAGAGTTAAAGTAAAAAGATTTTTTTTTAAATAATATATATATTCTACCATTCTAAATTTATGTGTTTTATAATTATCGGTTAATAAAAACATATGTACCTTTTTCTAAATACTCTAATCTACTATCGGTTCTCATCTATTAACGATATTATAATATATTTTTTGACAAGATGGACATGGGAATGAGAAAGCATATGTAGACTGGGTTATTAGAGTTTTGAAAAAAAATTATTATTTTTCATGGTTGGTGTCATTTTCTAAAGGCATTGTGAATTATGATATTTTTACAATAAAATAACAAAAATCTAGATATTCATTATATCATGTGTTAAGCCGTTTGTGAATTTTTATATTTTTATAATGATGTTAGAGGATAAATCGATTAATTCACAAGGATCCTATCTTCCAAAGAAACAAAATCAGACATGTATCATATCTATAATAAAAAAAAAAACAATATAACGAATATATCATTTAAAAAAATATTACAGTTCATTTCTATTTTCAGGACAAACATGTTAGGATATTTTTTCTAAAAAATTTCCAATTTTTTTTAAAACTTAAGTTATTTAAATTTTTTTTAAATAATATATTAAAATACAACAAAAAAAACTATAAAACTTATAATCAAAATAATATACATGTTATTTAAATTATTATATTAATTATAATTTAAAAATATATAATAAAATGCATCCGCGTGTCCACACGGGTATCACCTAGTTTATAGTAAATATCGACTTCCACCATCGATTGTAAAAAACCAGAGTCAAGAAAAAGCTGGGATTTATAAAAAATAGAGGAGACTTGTGGAGATGAGTCAAAACTCAAAAGCATATAGTTCATTGTAGATTTTTTAATGGTCTCTCATGTTTCTCTTCTCATGGCGTGTGCTTCACTTCAATACAATTTAACAAAATTAATCTAATATCCTACATTTTGTATGATAAGGACTTTAATTTGTCTCAATATCTTAATGGATTTCAGATTCAAGTTTTGGTTTTATAATTTGAGATTGTGTGTGTCTTCTAGTGATGCCTTCATCACTACCTTTTCATCACTACCTTAGAAGGGACATACACCTTATCCTTATGTGTCGTACATGGAGCAGTCACGGGCTAATAGGATTATATTATTGATGATCAACTCTAATAAGATATGGTATTTAGACATTTAGCTTAATACAATTAATAAATGTTTGAATGGTACAAGACGTACATATGGGATTATGGGGCCCGAATCACCCGATATATTGGAGAAGCCTTCAATTTAAACCAACGAAACGTATCATTTTCCTTTGGTATATAAATGTGAAGACCAACTAGAATATAACTCAGCATATTCTTCAACTTAATTATCATACAAAACTTTGGACTTCGACCTCAACATACAGTGTTCTTTAATTAGCTTCCGCACAAAATAATCTATATATAGTTCCATCGATATTAGATAATTATAACTAATAAAATACACGAGAAAAATAATGATAAAACATCAGATATCCATCCATCCATAGATAAAGACTATGGTCCAATACTTTATTGGTCAATTCTCAAAAATAGCACAAAATATAGTTTTTGTGACATATTTAGCACACAATTTCATTTTAGACACAAATAGCATTTTTGTTAATGTTTTAGGGTTTAGGATTAAGTGTTTAGGGTTTAGAAAACCCTAAACCCTAAGCCCTAAACCCTAAATCTTACCCCTACCCCCTAAAAACTAAACCCTAAATATTAATATAGTTAACCCAAACAAAAAAATCAAATTATAAACTTTATAAAATGCTATTTTTGTCCTAAAAAAATATGTGTGCTAGTTTTGGAACAAAAACATCATTTGATGCTATTTGAGGAAATTTCTCTACTTTATTTCATAAGAAAATATCTATAAAGTTCGAAACGATCTTACATCAACATAACAAATATATATATATCTAAGCATTGGTTTGTTTTTATTCGGATTAGGTCTGGAAAAAAAAGTCATACAGAACAGTGGATTAATCTTTTTTGGTTAAAAATGTGTGATGGAGAAGAAAGACTAAGAAAAAGAGTTTAGGCACATTACATTAAACAAAAAAAAGTTAATTATGTCGGTGGGTTTCATTGAATATTGGAGAAATAAATATATAAAATTAAAATCCTTTTTTTTTTTTTTAAATCTTTTTTGTTTGTTTGCATACGGAAGCATCATCATCATCTTCTTTCTCGTTGCCTTATATTTATCAGCTTCCGAGAATACTGTAAGGAGCAGAGAGACAGACAGAGTCAGAGAGAGAGGACACTCTGATCGAAAAAAAAAAGATATGGAGAGAGTCGGAGGCGGCACGGCGATGTACGGAGGACTGGAGACGGTGCAGTATGTACGGACGCATCATGAACATCACTGTAGAGAGGATCAGTGTACCTCTGCTCTTGTCAAACACATCAAAGCTCCTGTTCATCTCGTACGCCTCTCCAATTTTCACTTATTTCTTAACTTTTCTCCGATCTTAATTTAAGTTTCATTTTATCAGATTAAACCACTGAGTTAGGGGTTTTCAATTTGGAGTAGGTTTGGTCACTGGTGAGGAGATTTGATCAGCCGCAGAAATACAAACCGTTTGTGAGCAGATGCACTGTAATCGGTGATCCTGAAATCGGCAGTCTTAGAGAAGTCAACGTCAAATCTGGTCTTCCTGCAACAACGAGTACTGAAAGATTAGAACTTCTTGATGATGAAGAACACATTCTTGGAATCAAAATCATTGGTGGTGATCACAGACTCAAGGTACAACTTATATTTCAAATCTCATTCTCATAGATGTTATTATTTTTTTTTTGTGTTTTGACATGTTTGATTTTGTTTTTTTTTTTTTGTTTGGTAGAATTACTCTTCGATTGTGACAGTTCATCCAGAGATAATAGAAGGAAGAGTAGGAACAATGGTGATTGAATCATTTGTAGTTGATGTTCCTCAAGGAAACACTAAGGATGAGACTTGTTACTTCGTTGAAGCACTCATTAGATGTAATCTCAAATCATTAGCTCATGTTTCTGAAAGATTGGCTTCTCAGGACATCTAAGAACATATAATCAATGGAGTCAAGAATCAATTCCAATTTGTGATATATATATATATTCTTCAGGAGTTTTTTTTTTTTTTTTTTTTTTAGTTTGATTGATATATATGTGCATATAGAGACTCTCCACGGTTTTATATGTGTGATAATGAAACAACTTGTTAGAAGATGTGTTTTTTCTTTTTCTTTTTCTTTCCCAATGGTGAAGTTTTGATGTAAGATTTCTTCTTCTGGTGGTTTTTATGACCGTTGCTTAAAATTTGTAGATATTTTTTGTATAAATGAGTGTTTATATATGTATTGAAAATGTTAAAATAGAACAGCCATGAGAGGTTTCAATTATCTGTTGAACAGAACTTAATTTAAAATCTGATTTCACCATAAAGTGATTCTTGTTACCAAAAAGATTCTCATTTTACATTCTTTATTAGGAACAAAGTCAATTACCAAAAAAAAAAGAGAGAGAGAGAGTCAGAGATTTTGAATTGAAGCTTAACGGTAAAACGCATAACCAATTAACTCCCCCTATTTCAAAGTTTTCAGATTCATCTAAACAGGTCTCGAATGTAATATTATACAAAATCCAAGGGTAAATAAAGGACATGAAGTCAATTATCTTTCCGGTCGTCCCTCTGAAATTTCAATTTTATCTGATTGTTTTCAGTTCCTCTCAGTCTCAGATAACTAAATTTAATTTGAAATAAAAAGAAAACACTTCAATTAAACAAAAAACACAACTCGTCGAGAAAAAGGAAAAACCCAACTTAATCTGCTCATTATCATTGAACGGTAACCGTTAAAACGGTAACTTTTTTTCATAATATCCATATTTTTTACAGTTGTTCAAATATAGAAAAAAGGAAACAATCGCAATCTTTCCATTTTTTTGTGTAAACTTTTCCTTATATATACCCAATCCCTTCTTTCTTGAGAAATCATAATTCTCATTCTTTGATAGAAATAAAAATAATTCTCTTTGTTTCTTGTAGAGCAAACTCTGTAAATGTGTGTTTACAGAGAAGATCGATGAGTCTCTGTGAAGCCGATGATCCATGTAAAGGTGAGAATCCATACCAACGCCACTTGAGAGAGGCATGTCTCTTATTTGATCAATGGAGAACGACTTCGCCATCTCTCTCGCCAATCAATCATGAAGGATCTCTCTGTTCCAGCATCGATCCCAAAGTGATGCCAACCATTGTAGCGGTGAAGGAGATTACGTAGACGGTACAAAGAGATTAATAACAAGCAAGAAAGAAGATAACGAAGAGAGGGTTTTGGTGTTTCCATGGTAACGACACAGTCGCCTCCTGAAGATGAAGATGAATTTGAGTTTCCGTCCATATCACCCAGATGAATATACATGAACCTGGCTCTGATACCATAACAGAAGATTTAAGAAATACCATTTTCTTCATTAATTAATCTGTTTGTTACAACTGAGTATTTATACAAGTATATAGTTTGACTATACAGTTGACTTAACTCTCTATACATAACATTAATGAATATACAAATGATGATATAGTTGATAGTAACCAACTTCTTTTCATATTTCACTTTCCATTCTCGGTTTTATCAAACTAATTTCTTTAAAAAAATTCCAATACGTTTTCTTTTTATAATATAAACTATTTTATAAATTATATTTATTTTACAAAAGGTTTTTTGTTTTTATTATATAAAATATTTTTTTGTTTTTAAAATTTTAAGTGTTTAAATTTTATATATGTGATTAACAAATCGAATTTAACATCCCGTCCTTAGGATTTTCTTTGGTCATTTAGCGATTGTTTAAGTTTAATATGTTTACACATTATAAATTTAACACTTATTTTTTTATTATTTTTATCATAAAAAAAAAGTTTTCAAAAGGTTTTTTTTATATAAAATATTTTTTGTTTTAAAAATTTTAAGTGTTTAAATTTTATATATGTGATTAACAAACCGAATTTAACATCTCGTCCTTACAATTTTCTTTGGACCTTTAGCGATTGTTTAAGTTTAATATATTTACACATTATAAATTTAACACTTAATTTTTTATTATTTTTATGATAAAAAAAAAAATTTTAAAGGTTTTTATTATATAAAATATTTTTTGTTTTAAAAATTTTAAGTGTTTAAAATTTATATATGTGAAACAAACCGAATTTAACATCCCATCCTTAGGATTTCCTTTGGTCCATTAGCGATTGTTTAAGTTCAATATGTTTACACATTATAAATTTAATACTTAATTTTTAATTATTTTTCTAATAAAAAAAAGTTTTCCAAAAGGTTTTTATTATATAAAATATATTTGTTTTAAAAAATTTAAGTGTTTAAATTTTATGTATTTGATTAACAAACCAAATTTAACATCCCGTTCTTAGGATTTCTTTTGGTCCGCGATTGTTTAAGTTCAATATGTTTACACATTATAAATTTTTTATTATTTAGTGTGTTAGAAGTGTTATAAGTAAAATTTAATACTTAAAAAAAAAAAAAAAAACGTTTTCAAGTTTTTGGAAGAAAATGTTTTAACTATATGATTTCCAAACTAAATTTTAATATTAGTTTTGGTTTCAGTAAAATTTGTATTGTATTAATTTCAAAAACAAATTAATACAACCGCATTTGCGTCTTGCCGTGTGTATTTTTCCTTCTCCCGTTGTTCGTCGGAAACAACCGCATTTGCGTCGTTTAAAAACAGGCTTTAGTCGGGAGAAACGGCACGCAGTTCGTACTGAACGGAGAAAAAGTTGGCTTAAAACGGCATCAATGGTTATCGAATGTAATATTGTACAAACTACAAGGATTTAAAAGTAAAAACAAGAGGCTAAAATATTTGCTTCGTGATTAAACGGAGTCGTTTTAATGTTTTATCGTACCGTTATCTTTCTTTTTTTTTTTTTTTTTTTTTTACAAAACCTCTTCTTAGGGCGAGGATAACTTCCACAACTATCTTCAGAGAGAAATGACTAACATCGATTTTAAAATCAAATTTTGAGGTCGAGCGGGAAAACAAAAATCCTCTTGCGATTTTGCCAAGTTATTTTCATTTCGAGAAATCTGTGAGCAGGTGAGTTTTTTTTTATAACCGTAGCGTTCGTCGTTTCTTAGATCTTTCTTTCGTTTCCTCTCCTCTCATACTGCGATTTCTCCGGCAGTAAAAGTAATTTTGAATGACGAGAACGAAGCATTTTCCTAACAGGACAGGAAATCGGAATCAAACTGGTACCATCTCTGCTTTCTCTTTCAATTACCTTTTTTCAATTTACCCAGAATTTTTTTCCCCAATTCTTAACCCTAGAGATTGAGATTTCGCATCTTAAATTTGTAGATGCCAGTGGTTCATCTACTCCGGCGGCTGGTCCCAGTACGGTACGGCTTCTTCTCCGTTTCTCCACTGCAAATTTTCCCTTAATCTTCTCGTAAAATTTTGTTGGATCTATCGAAATTGTAGAACCCGACAAGAACGGCCAATGAAGGTGAAGAAGCTCAACAAAGTGAGTTTTTGTGAGATTGTAAACACTTTGAATCTTATTATTTCCCCCTTATTTTCAATCTCTCTTTTCTCCTTTGTAACATTGCAGCAAATCCTACAACTCCAACAGCTACCAGTAAAAAAGTAAAGACTACTTTTTCACCATTTCTTTATCAACTGCTTCTTCAAACCTTGATTTGATCTAATTCTCACTTTTTTGGTTGTTTTGTGAAGAAAGGGGCTAAGAGAACCAGAAAGGCTATGCCACAAGGTTTGTTTTATTGAAAGATTTTTTTGTGATATCCCTCAAAATGCAGGAGACAGACATGTGTTTTATTGTTGTAATATCTTGGTGTTGTTCTTTCAAGGTTCACAAAAGAAGCCTTATCGTTACAAGCCTGGAACCGTTGCTCTCAGAGAGATTCGCCATTTCCAGAAGAGCACAAATCTTCTCATTCCAGCTGCTAGTTTTATTAGACAAGTCAGTTTCTCCTTTTATATCCCTTTGCTGTTTAATGTAGACTCTGCACACACATAAAAATGCAACTGTGTTACTTGTTTCTTGTTTACAACATGAATCTTGTCTGAGCATTAATGCAGTGATGCTATAGCATTTTAACTACTATTCAGAGCAATCATGTGCTGGCCAATCTTCCATTTAAGTAGCTTGTAATCTAATCTCTCTTTGAAGTTATTGGCTCATAGATTTAGAATTCTATGGTTTCTGTAACTACAATACTTAACATGAATTGTCAGTGATATAGAAATGCTTATTCAAAGTTTGAATCAAACTAATTTACATTGTTTCTACCAGGTGAGAGGTATAACCCAAATGTATGCCCCTCCGCATATTAATCGTTGGACAGCTGAAGCTCTTGTGGCTCTTCAAGAGGTACCAATCCTTCCAACTTTTTTTTCTTTTTATATGAATGTATGAATATAAGATATAGAAGGGGAGTCACACACATCATATTTATGTCATTTTCCCGACTAATCAACCGAATCGTGAATTCTTTTGTCTAGGCTGCAGAAGATTACTTGATTGGTTTGTTCTCAGATTCAATGCTTTGTGCTATCCATGCAAGACGTGTTACTCTAAGTAAGTACTCCAGAAGAAAACATTTCCTCACACACATACTTGTGCATCCCTTTGAACCAGTATTTCAAAATCCTATATAATTTTGCTCTTCCATATCTGTTTCTGTTCATATCAGTGAGAAAAGACTTTGAGCTTGCTCGCCGGCTTGGAGGAAAAGGCAGACCATGGTGATAGAAGAAATTCACATCTTCCATATCATTTTGTAAGTGAGGATCGATTAGTTTAACAACAAATGTGATGCAGGTTGTATAAGATTAGTCACTCCTTATGTCTTGTGATGCTTGTCCCTTCTTTTTTTTCCGACTTCATGATCTGACCGAAGCTTTCTTTTGAAAGCTACTCCGAATATGGTTTGATTCAGTATCTAGGTTGTAAAACTTATTTCTCTATATTTGCTTCTTATTAGCTTTACAGTGGACTTGTGATTATTTTCCATTGAGATTTCACTTGACTATAACTATTTTTTCACTTTGATGTGCCAACTTCATTTAGTACATGTTTATTACTCGAACTCATTCTTAGAAGGGGATGTGGTTGAATGAAAAATAAATTTAACAGGAAGATTTGATAGAACATATGTTTTGAAAGGGCTCAGTAGATAATATATTTCTGACTAATAATGGATACCCAATTTCAACTTTTAAAGGCATATTTAAAAATTTGAGATGTCCTTAGCACTTCAAATTTTATAATTCATATACGGATTTTTTTATAATGATTATTCGCTTTTGTGATTCATAGTGTTGTCATAAAACACATACATGTATTTCATTACCGTCTGATGATATAAACTTTTAAAAGGCCGAATTTCGAATTTGATAATATTTCATTGTCAACTCCTGTTGTATATATTTTCTCGAACAATTCTTTGATAGTTTCTGCAATTTTTAAACATTCGAAAAAAATCAGTGCACCCCATTCACAATATAAAATTATCGATACTGAAAAAAATAACTTTTTATAAATAAAAATTGGATGCGTCATGAATCATGATATGGTCCCAACAAACTAAACAATATAAAATTCCACGTGTCGTATTCAGTTGCAACTGCATAGTTTGTTCAGTACCTTTGCTCACCCTTTTCTTTAAAGTAAAATAAATGAATAATAAACCGAACCAAAATAAAATGAATCAATTAAGATGTGAATAATGGGAATATCCACAACGCTAAATTGATTTTTTTTTATTCAACCCTAACAAACTTTCAACTCACCTTTTTGATAGTTCTAACAATATTTTTTCATTAAATTGGGACTTAAATTCAAATGGGAAAATGTAATGGACTTGAATTCATAAATTTAAAAACTATTAAGTGCTTCTCTTAATGCATAGCAGCGAATGATGGGGTTATTATTCGTTATAATCTTTTCTCAGTCACCAAAAAAATGCTGAGTCTTCAATTTATGGTTTCTCGTGTTAATGTCTGTGATGATGTATATTGATGAATCATTATAATCGTTTTTTGTTCATAAATATCTCTCACTACTTAATTTTGACATTTTCAAAATGTTAAACAGTTTCTTCTAATCGATTGAAATTGATATATTTACTGTATAATATAGATTTATCTTTCGCTTTAAATCCTTCCATTTTACATTAGATAGAAAGAAACAAAAATGCATACATGATACGTATATGTATGTCAACAACCTCGGTAGTATGACATATCGGTGATAGTTGGTTAATATATACTTATATATATGATAGTTGGTTAATACTTAATAGAGAGTTAAATATCATATAAGCTTATTGAGTATAAAATATCAACTATTTTTGTTTTCCGCAGTATAAAACATCAACTCAAGGCATTTTAAAAAAATGCAATTAGACAAGAACATGCATGACGGACTAAATGATGTAATGAAACATGTCTGATGTCTGATATGATTCCTATTGGTCCTCAGTGAAATCCTTCCAGCATTACGCACATAACCTACTAATTAAGCATATATACTGCCCACCCATTACCATTAGTTAAATAATAATTTAGTTAAATCCGATTTAAGGAAAGTAAAGTACGATACACCATACATGATTCCTTAATTTGGAAACCGACCAAACCGGTCGTTAAAACTTTCCCCTATAAATACAGAATAGGCTTCGTCTTCTTCCCTTAACATCCACCATTCTCTCTTTCTTTCTCTGCCTTAAACCATACCAAATCGTATTGTTACGGTACAATCGTAAATCTTGGTAAAGTACGGTGTCGTTTAGATGGATTCGCAGCGTAAGCAGAAGCATTCCAAGAGGATCAAGACCAATGCAACCATTGTCGCCTCTTCCTCTGAAGGTGAATATATCCTTCTCCGGATACGACGTCGTTTGATTTTACTTTTTTTTTTTTCTTTAAAAAAAATAAAAAATAAATGTGAGATTTGGATGATGATGATATGAAGCAGAAGTGAGCAGTCTGGAGTGGGAGGAAATAGCAATGACCCAAGAAGAAGATGATTTGATTTGCAGAATGTACAAGCTTGTCGGTGAAAGGTTTTTCAATTCTTTCTTTGCTTATCAACTCATTTATCTTTTGTTTGGGTTAAGTCTTTTATGTGGTTTAATTAAAAGAATTAAAAATGAGTGTGTTTTTTTTTTTCTTTTCATTTGGTCTATGAAGGTGGGAATTAATAGCTGGGAGGATTCCAGGAAGAACAGCAGAAGAGATTGAGAGGTTTTGGATGATGAAGAATCATCGAAGATCTCAATTACGTTGATTGCGAAGCTAAATCATTCTTTTTATAATAAAGAAATAATGATGAAACGTATACATATATTCGTTGGTAATTCTGCAATTTTGTTCGTAAATTTTTGAAGTAGTTGTATCCCGGGATTTCATCACTATTAAAAGTGAAAATAATATGTTAAAAACAGTAACTTTCCGGTATTTTAAGAGGCAAATAAAATGGCTCACTGAGATGATAGGATGAACTAAGTTACTGATAAAAAAAAAAAAAAAAAAATTACTTATAAAGTTAAGGTGTAAAAGAGTCAACATTTGTAAATACTGTTTAACAAATAAATATAATATACAGTAAAACCTCTATAAATTAATACTATTAGGACCAAGATATTTTATTAATTTAGAGAGGGTATTAATTTATCGATAAATTATTAATTTATAGAGAGATTTTCCAATTTTCACAAATTCTATAAAAATCTATTTAAAATAAGATTTTTTTTTTTGACAATTTCACATTATTATATATTTATTTTATCTAAAATTCCCTTTACCTTATAATTTACATATTTTATTTTATTTTTTCCATCTCCAAATTTTTGTCATATTTCCTTTTTCTTTTAATTTTTTAATTCTGGATGCAGTTCGAGAAGACAACACCAGAAGTTTTTGATGCAATAAGAAAGATTAGAGATGAGCTCCAACAAGAATGCATGTTTAGGAATAAACAAACAACACTAGAGTCATATTTTACTAAATTATCTTAATTATATTTTTTTAATGTTATATGATTATTAATTTATGTTATTAATGGGACCATATATTTACATAGAGGTCTAAAATAAATTATTATTTTATTATTTTATCGAATTGTGTCATTTTTTGCACCGGCTCAACTCGGGACCGAAAAAATTTATTAATTTATAGAGGTTATTAATTTATAGAGTATTAATTTATAGAGGTTCTACTGTATTGCGGAAAAAAAAAAACTAGTACTCCTCCATCTATCAAGGTCACTTTGTATTCATCAAAAAAAATTTAACGTTACTTTGTAATTTTGTATCATTAAAGTAAAGATTATTGGGCCTTGAGGAAAACCCATATACAAAATAGGCATTTGATAAAACGTCTCCATACTTAGCATCATTTAAAGAAAACCCAATTGGTACGATACAAACAATGCGCATAATTATATTAATGGGTTGTCTCTTGGTCGATCTCTCGTTGGTAGGCTTTCCACTTCAACGAAACTTCACTAAGTGACTTGGTAGAGAATCCATCATCACTTAGGACTCTAACAACTCCTTCTTTCAACTCTTTCATTTTCCTCCTTACCTCTTTCCCTTCTTCACCTTTCATCAATCCCTTCACCACTCTCGCCACTTCTTCCCTTCGTACGATCCCATCTTCACCCGCTATTGCTCTTAAAGCCGCGCCAACATCTTCCACGAGCAGCAATGCGTTCATCTTTTGTTCCGCGTACAAAGGCCATGCTATGAGCGGTACACCATTTACAATGCTTTCTAGAGTCGAGTTCCATCCACAATGTGTTAAAAACCCACCTATAGATGGATGAGCCAAGATTTGAACTTGTGGAGCCCATGACTCAACCACTAAACCTTTTCCTTTGGTTTTATCTAAGAATCCAGGTGGTAAATAAGATAACGGGTCGGTTTGGCTATGCGGATTGAAAAACGACGAATTAGCTATTCCGCTCGGACTTCTTACGACCCAAATAAAGCGTTCCCCACTCTCGGCTAGGCCGAAAGCGAGCTCATTGAACTGCTCACACGTGAGTGTTCCACCGCTACCAAATGATACGTATAGAACCGAGTCGAGTGGTTGGTTGTCTAGCCAATGTAAACATTCGGACTCATCGTGCCGGTTAGCGTCAGATGAACTTGTGTTAACCAACGGCCCAATCGGATAAACCGGTGGTTTATCAGGAGCCTGTTCTTGTAAAGCCTTTATAGCATTTGGCTCTAAATCAATGAAAGAATTCACGAGAACCCCTTTAGCTTCTTTATACCTCTTGGCGATATGAAGAATCCATTTGTATGCGTCGTCGCTTCGGTCTTGAGCCGGATCGAAGAAATCTTTACCGGGAACCGGGACACAACCGGGTATCTTAATCGGTTCGGTTAAGTCCCTATACTCACACGGCACCGTTTCGTCTAGTTTTTGCATGTGAAGAAAAAACGACAAAGCCATGGCATTTGATGGAAAGAAAATGTACGGTGAAACGTGGAACTCAACGGCCACGTCGAATGCATTCGTACCAAACAGATCGACGACGAGAACCGCTGGGAGGCGTTTCTCTGCCGAGAAAGACCCGAAAAGCTCCCGGAGCGCCGGGTTTGAACGAGTCAGAGTGAGCGCGATCCGAGTTTCGACTCGTGCAGTCGAGGGAACGTCGGAAAGATCGACTGGAGGAAGGTATACGGAGGCTATGGAGGAAGGGAGAGAGTTGAGAACGGATCTTTGGGCCTCAGACGGCGAGGACTCGCCGGTGATGATAAATGTGACGGTGAAATTGTGGAAGTCAACGAGTCGCTTTGATAACTCGATGAGTGGGATGAGGTGACCCATACCGGGACTCGGCATGATTGCTATATGTGCACTGTTTGCTTCCGCCATTGATCCAAGATTCAAGAGTGCGAAATCAATTATTTTAAAATATTTCTTCTTATTTCATCTATGGTACCCATAGTGTGACTTTATAGAGCATGCTCCTGGTTATAAATTTTCGTTGGGATTTTTTTTTTCCTGGTTCTTTTATTTGTTCCATCTGATTTTGTGTGGATTCTAATTGGGTTTGTTGGTAATAGTTTTGGCACGTTTGAATAGAAATAAAACGGAAACTGAAATTAACAAAAATATTTATAACTATATTTTAATTAGAATATAATATAATATAACGTTTTTCATTGTTGAACATATTTTGGCTAGTAATTTCAAACAACATAAGTAATTTGAATTAAAAAAAAAAATATAGATATTTAAAGAAGCAACATGTTGTTATAATTTATAAGTAAGCCAAATAAATGTTTGCCAAAGGGGTTAGATGAGATATCATTGGTCGAGTAAGCTAATCAGTTCGGTTGTGTTCCTGTCAACGTGATTTCGTTATCCGGCTGAGTTGAGTACTCGAAGGATCCAGAATCCGCAAGATAACGACGGCTCAGGAAGTAAAATAGACTCGGCGTTTTGTTCACGTAAAAAAACGACACGTCCCTGTATTTGGACCCATGGTAGGCCCAGTCAATAATGGGCTTTTAGTAAGCAAACAAGCTAAATCGTCTGTACCGTTTCTTGTTCATCTGAATCTTAACCGGGATGATAAAAATAAGAAGCAACCCCATGTTGCATCTGAATCTTAACCGGGATGATAAAAATAAGAAGCAACCCCATGTTGGCCAATAGTATTGTAGGATCAGATTGCACTTGGGGTATCTTCTCACTCATAATTAGTAAATTAAAAGCTAGAGAAGTAGACCAAACAAATTAATGACAATAAAATTAGTCATATAATTCTATTTTGACGAGTCAATTCTACGTATCGGTTGAAAGAGAGAATGAAATGAACCGAGTGAAGTAGAATTGTATTCCTCATTTCTCATTAATTAGATAAACTGTACAAAATAGAGTATTTATACTAGAAATTTAGGGCTTGATTGGTTCACTCGTAACTATCCGCAAACGCTACGTTTGTGGGCGGTTGCGGGTGCAAATGTTTTACACCAATCATGCAAATCGCTATAATCCCTCTATTTCAAAAGCTCCTTCCAGGTAACGTTTGCGGTTGCGAGAGGTTGCGGTTGGTTAATTTTTATTTTCTATTTTTTTAATCTATAATACTAATAAAAATTTACAAAAAAAAAATTTTAAAAACAAAATTTTATATCTCTTATCAAATATTATGATATTAAAATCTTAAATACTTTATAAAAAATATTTTATATATAAAAATTTCTCAAAAATAGCACAAAATATAGTTTTTGTAACATATTTAACACACATTTTCATTTAGGACACAAATAGCATTTTTATTAGAGGATTGTTATTTTTATGGTTTAGAATTTAGGGTTTAGGGTTTTCTAAACCCTAAATCTTACCCTCCTACCTCCTAAAAACTAAACCCTAAATACTAATATAGTTAATCTAAACAAAAAAAATTAAATTATGAACTTTATAAAATGCTATTTTTGTCCTAAATAAAAATGTGTGCTAATTGTGGAACAAGAGGGAATTTATCAAAAATATTTTTAACCTTAATTATTTTATAATTTATTTAGAACTGAATTTTATTATATTAATACAATTTTTTCTTATTGAAATTATATGTTATAAGTATATTTCATATATTTAATACTAAACCGTAACCGCAACAGCTATCAACCAGTCAGAAAATTTCCGCAAATGCATCTATTTTTAATTTTTAAACCACTCATGTAAATCGTTTAATGACGTTTATAACCGCAACCGCCCGCTTCCGCAAACTCTCGCACCCACAACCGCAATCGCTGTGTTTAAACCAGTCGAACCCTTAGTGATAAAATTCTATTTTTGACGTACTTATTAGTTATTTGGACGAATATAACGTTGTGGAATCCGTTCGATTTCCATTTTTTACCCCAAATACCAAAAAAAGGAAACAACATAAACTTTATTTTATTTATTTATTTTTGATAAAAATTTGTTCGAGTGATTTCCATTTTAAACAGTGGACTCACGCGTCTGAAAAGCATGTGTAGTTTCAAAAGAGCACAACGTTTAAATTTTTACGGTAGAAGAGTAGCAACGGTAATTTTATTGACCGTTGAGATATTACAGGTAATTACCCTTTAATTTCCTTTTTGTTACATGTATTAAAGTATACACATGTTTTTGATTCATCAGACAGAGATTTCAATTTCCCTTTTTTTTCTCCAGATATTTTTTTTAAAAAAAAAGGAAAAACCTAACGTTTCCTTTTCTTTTCAAAAAAGTTGGGTTTGAATGATTTCCTTTTTTTTGGAACAGACTCGCCAAAGCGCTCCTTATAAATAAGAGGATCATCTCTATTCTCTAGTCTCTACTTCTTCTTCCTTGAGAGAAATCAAAATTCTCATATTCTTCATACTTCTTCTCTCTTGCTCTGTTTCTTTGTCGCATTGGTCCATCATCTCTTTCTCACCATCGTTATTCTTCCCCAGATTTCTCCGTCCTTGTCTTTCCATAATTCTACTTATCTTCATCCTTCAATTATTCCATAAAACTCTCCGATGAAGAAACTGTAATATTGTGAGATAGTGATCGCAAGGAAAATAGATCAAGTTGCAGAGAAGCTCAAAGTACAATGGAGATTTTGATCAAAATCCTACGCCGCCTCAACGATAAGGTAACCAATCTCTTTCTCTTTGTCTTTCTCCGACGTTTTTGAGTTGCATTTAATTAGGGTTTATAGTCTCTCGATTCCAAATTCATTGGTGGCTTTAATAATTAATAATTCATTCGATTTTCATTGATTTTAGACAAACACGAATCTCAATTTTATCAATTTGACTTTGAGTTAACCGATTAACATCGAGATCATTGTCTCCGGTTTGTAACGGCTCTGTTATCTCACTTTGTTTTCTAATTAACCCATATTTTCATTTTACTGTAGGTAAAAATCAAATCTTGATTGGCCAAGTTATCAAAGTGCAGTACAGTTCGGTTTCGTGCAAGGACACAATCAACAAAATTCATATCGCTAGGTAACGAGTTTTTTTACTCCTTACAAAATATGTTTTTATATATTTTTTTTTCACTTTTTCTTTTCAGATTTTAAAGCAAATTTTTTAAAAAGGTTTTTCTTCAAATAATATTTTTTGTAAATTTTTTTGATTCAAACTATTTTTTTTTTAACTATATAAAGTATTATTATTTTCAAAAATATATTAAGTGTTAAATTTTAAAAGTGTGAAGATAAACCGGACTTGTCATCCCGTTCATAGAATTTTATGTGTTCCGTTAGAGGTGATATATGTTCAATCTATTTTCATATAATATAAATTTAACACTTAAACTTAATTTCAAAGATTTTTTAAATATTCTATTTTAAATAAATCGGTTTTATTTAAAACCTAAGTGGTAAATTTTTAAAATTTTGAAAACAAATTGAACTTGACATCCTGTCCTATTTGGTCCGTTAGAGATTGTTACAAGTTCAATAAGTTTTCAAATAATAAAAATTTAACACTTAAGTTTTCGGTTACTTTTATAATAAAAATGTTTTTCATCTTTTGATTTTCGGATTTATAATAGATTCATTTTACTTTTATAATAAAAACACTCTTTTGTTTTTTTACTCAAAGTCTGTTAAAGTTTTTAATTGCATTTTTGTTGTTTCATTCATTGTGGTTGATTTTTAAAATCTTTTACATGGTTACGTTGAGGAACCTTGGTGAAGGAAAATAAAATCTCAAATCTATAGTCAGAAAGTAATTGATCAAGCAAGGAATGAATCTCACCGGAGAAGGAACAAAGAGAAGCACATAACAAATTTTATACTACTTCTTACAAAATATGCTTTTATATATATTTTTTTCACTTTTTCTTTTCGGATTTTAAAGCTAAGCTTTTTCTAAAAGTTTTTTCAAATAATGTTTTCAGTAAAATGTTTTGATTCTAACTAAATTTTTTTATTATATAAAGGTATTATTATTTTCAGAAAAATATTAAATGTTAAATTTTAAAAGTGTGAAGATAAACAGGACTTGTCATCCCGTTCATATGATTTCCTGTGTTTCGTTAGTGGTGATATATGTTCAATCTATTTTCACATAATATAAATTTAACAAGATATGCAAGACTTGTCATCCGGTTGATATGATTTCCTGTGTTTCCTTAGCGATGAGACAAGATATGCAATTGAACTTGTGTAAAACTGGATAATCTAATATGCTTCTGGATCGTATTTCCAGAATTTTCGTTTTGCTTTTAGGATGAGTATCACAAAGCTTATTACGCTGAACTAAAATTTAAATAGTCTAGAATTCTACCATATTTATATTTTAATGGGTAGTCTTTTGGTCCATCTCTCGTTGATAGGCTTTCCACTTTAACGCAATTTCAGTAAGTGACTTGGTAGAGAAGCCATCGTCACTCAAGACTCTAACACCTCTTTCTTTTAACTCTTTCATTTTCTTCCTTACCACTTTCCCTTCTTCTCCTTCCATCAATCCTTTCACCACTCTCACCACTTCTTCCCTTCGTACAACCCCATCTTCACCCAATCGTGCTCTGAGAGCCGCGCCAACATCTTCCACGAGCAGCAATGCGTTCATCTTTTGTTCCGCGTACAAAGGCCATGCTATGAGCGGTACACCGTTTACAATGCTTTCTAAAGTCGAGTTCCATCCACAATGTGTTAAAAACCCACCTATAGATGGATGAGCCAAGATTTGAACTTGTGGAGCCCATGACCCAACCACCAAACCTTTCTCTTTGGTTCGATCCAAGAACCCATTTGGTAAATAAGAAAACGGGTCGGTTTGGCTAAGTGGATTGAAAAACGACGAATTAGCTATTCCGCTCGGACTTCTTATGACCCAAATAAACCGTTTCCCACTATCCTCTAGACCGAAAGCAAGCTCATTGAACTGCTCACACGTGAGTGTTCCACCGCTTCCAAATGATACGTATAAAACCGAGCCAAATGGTTGGTTCTCCAACCAATTTAAACATTCGGACCCATCATTCCCGTTGGAATCAGATGAACCCGTGTTTACCAGCGGCCCAATCGCGTTAACCGGTGGTTTATCAGGAGTCGGTTCTTGTAAAGCCTTAATAGCGTTTGGCTCTAAATCGACGAAGGAATTAACTAGAATCCCTTTAGCTTCTTTGAACCTGTTGGCGTTGTGGAGAAGCCATTTGTATGCGTCGTCGCCTCGGTCTTGAGCCGGATCGAACAAATCTTTACCGGGTACCGGGACACAACCGGGAATCTTAATCGGTTCGGTTAAGTCCCTAAACGCACACGACACTGTTTCGTCAAGTTTCGGCAAGTGAAGCAAAAACGACATGACGTTAGCATTTGATGGGTAGAAAATGTATGGTGACACGTGGAACTGAACGGCCACGTCGAACGCATCCGTGCCAAATAGATCGACGACGAGAACCGCTGGGAGACGTTTCTCCGCCGATAACGAGCCGAAAAGCTCCCGGAGGGCCGGGTTTGAACGAGTCACGGTGAGTGAGATCCGAGTTTCGATTCCCGCCGTCGAGGGAACGTCGGAAAGATCGGCGGGAGGGAGGTATACGGAGGCTATGGAGGAAGGGAGAGCATCGAGAACGGATCTTTGAGCCTCAGATGGGGAAGACTCGCCGGTGATGATGAATGTTACAATGAAATTGTGGAAGTCAACGAGTCGCTTTGCTAACTCGATGAGTGGGATGAGGTGACCCATACCGGGACTCGGTATGATTGCTATATGTGAAGTGTTTGCTTCCGCCATTATTAGTGGAAGAAGATATTCGAGTTTGTGTAATCAAAAACTATATTTTGTTATTCGTGCTTATTTTATCTCTGGTACGTAGTGGCTTTATATAGCATTATTGGGGCCAATTTATTTATTTTTAAATCATCTTTTAGAATAATAGTAAATATTTTTGAAAAGTTGAAATATATATTGGATAATATATTTATTTAGTTATTTAGATATATAAAATATACAAATACAAAAAAAATCCCATTAATTAACTGGACCATGTATCATCTCTATATTAGCACCAAATTAAATTTTAATATCACTATGGATTATTGTAAGAGCTTTGGTATATTATATTTTTTGCTGAATAATTTAAAAGTTCTGTGTAGACTATTTTGGATGTGTCGGTAAAAGTGTTGGCAGGATTAAAGATAAATGAAATAAAATAAAAATAATATATCTATTATTTTTAATAAGTCGTAAATCTCCTGATGTTGAATTATAAAATCAAAAATATGTTTATTTGCAAAATTAAAATTAGATTATGATGATGTGAAAATGTCGTTATTAGTGAAGGAAAAAACAGTTCGTCTTAGTTAATATGTCTAATTTTAATATATTATTGTCAGAAAAAGAAAGTAGTATATAATAAGACTATATCGGCTAGAGTCATTCAATTATCGGATAGGGAGGTTGGAAATGGTTAGGGAGAGGAAGTAACTCCTCCGTTGATTTTTTGGGTAGGAGCAGTCTCATGTAGAATGTGTCAATGTGACGTAACGTAATTGATGGCTATGTAATCAGCGGCGGCTCAATAATCTTTTGGACTTTGTGTAGATATTTATAATGGACATGTACAACAATTATAACGTAAATTAGTAATATGTAAATTAGAATATCATCTGTTTTTTTGAGGAACTTGCAAAATTTGGACCCTTTTGACATATAAAGAAAATTGATGGGTCTGTGTCCCAAGACCACGTTGAGACCACAGCTGATCTAAACACGATCTGTATCAAGTTATCAACGGCTGAGGAAGTAAAACGACAAGGCGTCTCGTTCCCACATAAAAAAAACGACAGGTGCCTGTATTTGGACCCAATGTAGGCCCAATAGTGATGAGCTTTCTTTTTCTTTTTTTTTTGGACAAATTTAAAGGGCTGCTATTAGAAGCAAACAAACTAATTACAAAGCAATAATAATAGCACATGAATTCAAGGCCATTATCGTCTTTTTGCACTCAATCACCTGTACCGTTCCCGGTTAAGCATCACCTCAACCATTAGATCATTCCATGAATCAATGGGACCGGGTAAGCACCAGTGAAGACAATCGTTCTGAATCTGAATCTGAGTATCGTCTTTGCTCTTCATCCCAGCGAAAGGATTTGGATACCGGTACGGTCCGGGATGTCCATCTGGTCGGAGAAGCGACATTGAAGTTGTGTCAAGTAATCTAATGTTTGAAATGGAACCTTGTTGTGTAGTCTTTTGGAATTCTTCAAGCTCGATATCACGCATCGATGCATCCTCGCTCTTGATCTTTCCTTCACTTTCCTTAAACGGCATCGTTCTGTTACAAAACCCACCACTGTTCCACTCTCCATTCTCAAAATGATCAGGTGTTGTTGTTCTGAACAGAACCTCAGCTTTATGGTTTGGTTCAGCGACAAAGTTTAAAACCAAACGGAGAGCTTTTCGGTAAGAGTATAGATAACCGAGTTCGGTTAGATTGTTCTTCCCTTGGCAGTAATGGCATCCGGTTACAGTGTTGTTTTCATGGAAGATTGATGTTTTGAGAAACCATTTTCCACCGGAGATGACAACATAGTCGAAATTGATGTACTGATCTGTCCAGTTGTGGTCTAGCTCGTCGAGGTGGAGTTGAATGTCTGAGAAGGAAACTCCATTCATGTTCTCAAAGGTTTCAGCTTTTACAAGGAAAGGAGACCAAATCACTGAGAGTGTGAAGTTATGAGAAGGGAATCTCCAAATCTTTGATCTGTATTCCTTGTCATGGTATATTTCCTCTACTTCTTCCACCTGCAAAATCAACCAATTTGACATCAGTAAAAAAATTGGATCTCACAGAATAGAGATGAAAATTGGAATTCGGTGTACGTACCTGAGAGAGAATGCAGATGAGGGATTGAACATGGTTACGAGAGATGGAATCACCGATGAAAGCCAACCATTTGTTTCTCATTTTATCAAGAAATTGCTCAGGATTAAACCTGGGAAGATCGCAATGGTGAGGTTTCCATCTCCATAGAAGGTAATTCACATCTGGCCGTCCGTTTTTCAAGCAGTTCTGGTGATCTTGGATATGACGGCAAGAGACGTTGGTGTAGACTGGACCTGATGGCTCTGGTACCCAATTTCCGGTAAAGATATCACACTTGGTGGAAACTACTATTTCTTCACACACAGATTTCATCAGACACTTGGTGAACATTATTCCAAAGAATTACATTGCAAAAATTTAGGTTTTTAGGGGAAATTTAGGGTTTTAAATATGATTGTGGGGAGAGAAAAAGGTTGAAAATCTCAATTTCTTAATGTTTCTTGGATCTTACTCTATTGAATTGATTCCTACAATTTGGGATTAATTAATGATTTGACAAAGATTCTCTTACCATTTTGTGAAGCAATGGTTGTGATGTTTACAGGAGAATCAACGGAGACTGGAGCTTGAGCAACGGCTGTGAGGCCAGAAGGATCCGCCGGGAGAGATTCCGGTGAGGTTTGAACGTCGGGAACCGGAGAGACGTTGGAATCGGTAATGATAAGACGGTAAGTGAGACCGATCAGAAGAAAGAAAGCAACGAATTTGAGGAAAATTTGATTGCGTTGGTGAGAGGTACCAAATGGGTTTCCTTCAATCTTCATGCTCTTAGGCAATAATCTTAATGTCTCCATTGAAATTAGAGAGAAAAGAGTAACAGATCACTGAGTTTTTCAAGGTATTAGCTTTTTTGGAGGTTTTTGTTTGGCGTTGAATGCGAGGATTCTCATGGTAAAAGACAGATCATACTCTGTTCTGTTTTTTTTCTTTATTTCCGTTAATTCAAATTCATATTTTAAAACATTCCTTATTATGCAAATAAATTACTCGTTTTTTTTTTTGCATGTGTTTGCTTGAATTTTTTTCCACTTTGTTATATATCGGTCGTGGCTTTAATTAGTGAGATTTGGAGATTTCCTGAGAGATTTAGAAAAGAATAAAAAAAATAATGATTAGGCATCCTTAATTGTTTTTAAAGACATACATATAGAACTGCAAAGCCAATCATATACTTTGTCTCTTTATGCATTGTTAAGCTATTGATATACGGAGAAATGATAACATAAATTATTTCCAGTTATTGAAAAATGCATAGAACATGGGCACTGAAAGATTCAAATCGAGATACAGTAGAACCTCTATAAATTAATACTCTATAAATTAATAAGAGAAATTTCCTCAAATAGCACCAAAACAAGTTTTTGTTCCAAAAATAGCTCACATTTTTATTTAGTACAAAAATAGCATTTTATGAAGTTCATAATTTAATTTTTTTGGTTTGGGTTGACTATATTAGAATTTAGGGTATAGTTTTTAGGGGGTAGGGGTACAATTTAGGGTTTAGGGCTTAGGGTTTAGGGTTTTCTAAACCCTAAACCCTAAATCCTAAACCTTAAAAATATGAGGTTAGGATTACCCTTTAATAAAAATGCTAATTATGTCTTAAATAAAAATTTGAGCTAAAAATGTCACAAAAACTTCATTTTGTGCTATTTTTGAGAATTGCCCAATTAATAACCTCTATAAATTAATAAATTTTCCTGGTCCCAAGTTAGGCCAGTGTAAAAAATGATACAATTCGATAAAATAATAAGATAATAATTTATTTTAGATCCCTATGTAAATTTATTGTCCCATTAATAACATAAATTAATAATCATATACCATTAAAAATATAATTAAGATAATTTAGTAAAATATGACTCTAGTGTTGTTTGTTTATTCCTAAACATGCATTCTTGTTGGAGCTCATCTCTAATCTTTCTTATTGCATCAAAAACTTCTAGAATTTTAGATAAGGTAAAAATAATTTTAGATAAAATAAATTTATAATAATGTGAAATTGTCAAAAAAAAAATCTTATTCTAAATAGATTTTTATAGAATTTGTGAAATTGGAAAATCTCTCTATAAATTAATAATTATTAATTTATCGATAAATTAATACCCTCTCTAAATTAATAAAATATCTTGGTCCCAATAGTATTAATTTATAGAGGTTTTACTGTATAATTATAATTAATTGAAAAGGTAATAGGAATTTACTTTCTCAGTTTTGAATGATTCAGTGTCTGTATGTTTTTATACTCCCTCCGTTTCAAATTAGTTGTCGTTTTAGGAGTTAAATTTTGTTTCAAATTAGTTATCGTTTTAGGTTTTCAATGCAAATGTTTGGTAGAATTTTCCAATTCTGTCCCTCTTGTTTTAATGTTTGACCAATAAAATTAAACCAAATAAACATTAATTAAGGATAAAAGAGAAAAATCAATTGTTTTTTTAATCTACGTAAAACAATATAAACGGCAACTAATATGAAACGGAAGGAGTATATTTCTATATCGATTTCTTAATAATACACACATCTGCAGGAAATTACAAAATTGTTAAATGAGACTCGAGAAGAATTTATGTCACTTCTAAATGGTCCTACTGTATTTATTTATGACTTATCACTTACCTGGAGCAAACGGCAGAGACCTCTTATTTTTATTTTTCTCTTTTCCTTTTTCTTTTAATTTCTTTTCACTTAAATATAGAGAGACCTCGCACCTTAGATCTAAATTATATCATCTAATGGTTGTAACTTGTAAGTTGTTACTAAAAATTCGTTTAAACTTTTTTTTTTTTTTGGGTAGGAAACTCGTTTAAACTATAAACATAATTTACCCTTAACAATGAAGATAGACCGACGAATTAGACATAAATTAATAGGTTAGACTTTTAGACAGACCATATATCGATTTTTACATTTTAAAATTGCCATCATTTTAGCACTGAGATTTATCCTATTTTTTGAGTTTATGAAAATATTCTCAAATTCATACTTTTCTGGAATCTAGACAATGTTTTTTTTTCAGAACTAGACAATGGTAAAGCTACTGTTTTATGCTTTCTTAAGAAAAATTGTTGATTTGTCGGTTTTCAAAATATATTTATTTTCCAATTTTTTTTGGACATTTTGAACTCTTTATTTTAAATAATTTTAAGTCATAAATTAAAATACTCGAATTTGTGCATGAAGTGGGGTACACCACAAGGCCCACATTGAATACATTTATTCAATGGGCTTAATTTTTAGTAGGTGGACCCATCTTACTTAAAGTTGATTTTGTATGATTGCATGTATCTATTATTTTGAAACGATTTAACGGATGAACATTAGTACAGCCTGGCCAGATCTACCAATATATCATATTTTTGTCACAAAAATCAAACAAATATTATTTCACTTCCCAGAAGATTTGATTATCCACAATAAAAAATGATCAATTTACATAAACCTGAACACAAAAAAACATATGGTTATCTTTAAGACCAAAAAGAAAAAAAGAAAAAGAATGGAACATTATAGTGACAAAACCCCCCCCCCCCCCCCAAAAGAAAAAAAAAAACTAACCCAAAAATGGAAAATAACAAGTTTTGAGGTCAGAGCATAAGAAATGTGTTATATCACAAGCACAATTTACATTTTAATCGAAGATTGGAAGCAGAGGCTGCATCACCCAGCTGATGAAGAAGCTTCATGAAACTAATGATCTTGGAACTCTCATCCCAAATCCATGCTTAACCTTGTCAACCCTGATTCCATTTTCAACAATGAGTTATAAAATCTCAGATTCAACTAAAGACTGATCTAAAACTGCATTACAATTGATGATGATGACAACAAAAAAAAAAAAAAAAAACTGCATTACAAGGAGGTTATTGTGCTTACGTTGGAGCTAATTTGCCAAGACTCTTAAGTTCTTCACCAGAGTCTCCATCAAGAACTCTTCCTGATATATCAACAATGTAAGAACGGTTCTTGCCTCGAGGAAGACCTCTATTTGCAAGTAACTCAAAATCTCTCTCGTGAAGCTCTCTTCCGTTCACAAACACGCTCGTGTTTCCCGCACCGCAGTTATCCGGCATTGGACGACTAAACTCTTCAATAAATGGCTGCATCAACCAACATTTGTTTCCCATTCCTTCATCAATCACCAAATACAAAGATACAAGCAAAACAGAGAAACCAGAATCTAAAAGTAATATATAAGAAAATGTAAAAGTTCTTACTGGTATTATACCGAGACACGGTTTTCCCATCACTCCCCAGAATCCAGCACGGTAATCATACCTGATCAGAATCAACACATCAATATGCCTTCTTTAACAGCTGATCAAGTTTTTCGACTTAAATACATCAAATTGTAACCCAAAACATACCAGTACTTGCCAGCCTGAACTGGTCCAGCTTGTTTCTCGGCGCTGATGACCTGATCTTCCGGTATTAGATGCCCATTCACCCAAACCTCTAACTGCTCGTCATTATGGTCGTTAGAGATGATTTTGTTTGTGACCTCTGAGAAACTGTATTCACTGCTCTCCTTTCGGTTTCTTGGTCTGCGCTCTTCTTTGCTTGTTTTTGAGATCCTTGAATCTTCAGACACCTCAGTGTTATCGTAATATCCATTATAAGAAACATCTGTCTCAGTAGCTACTGATTCTGGTTTCAGCGAGTCTTGTTTCATGTAGGATTCTTGCTTATTGTACCCTAACTGCGCCATTCCGTATGTGAGAGCAGCTCGGTTTACATTAGAATACTCAAAGAGCTCAAGAAGATTAGAATTTTCAGGAGGGGGAGGAGGAGGAACTTTCGCGCCTTTGGCTCTGCGGCGAACAGACTTGACGACCTGTTTTTGAGGTTCACTAGAAATGCTTGATCTTTCTTCATCATCCGAGTGTTCACTAGGCGATACAGCCAGGACAACTTTGGTTTCCCGGCGTTTTCTTGGTACCTCATCCTTAAGTGGACAATCATCTACCACTGCAGTTGTTGTGCATCTATCTTCAACCTCTACAGAAACCCGGTTAGTAGTTTCCGTAAGGGTAGAAGAGGCAAAAACAAGCTTCTTATCAGCAATTGTGAAACTGACAACCTCAGAACAAGCACCACATTGCAACTTTTGTTGCCTTTCCAGAGCAAGAAGCTTCTTCTTAGGCAAATAGAGCAGCTCAAAGCAATTCTGACAAGCTATAAAAGGCGCACCACCAGCTAGAGGATGGCAACGACGTGAAACAGTATCCGAAACAGCCTTTTGGACATATCCACGAGCAAAAGCACCACCCATTTCAGAATCAATGTCACTAGGCCACCTCGTGTGATTACTTTGAACACCACCATGTAGACTAAAGGGTCCAATTTTGTCACCATGATGCTTAGCCGGGCTATATGGGACATCACCAAACCTACTCGGCGTAACAGGAAAGAATCTAGGATCCTGTAACTGTGGATCAAGTATATCAGGACCAATGTCTACATACTGTCCTTGAGTAAATGGTGGAGGACGAGGCAGCATCTGATTAGGGTGATGAACTGGTCCTGGATACCAACTTTGAGGTTTCCTATGCATTGGGAATCCATAAGGGTCTACATAAGGTGGAACATGAACCGGGTTACTTGTAGAAGGATACATCCCATAAGGATATGGATTGTAATAAGAAGGTCCATGACCATGGAAACCCATTGGTGGTTGATCAACCACATTAGCATTACCACCACGGAGAAGATGATCTTTAATGGAATCAAGCTTTCTCAGAAGCTCGGCTTGTTGTTGATCTGTGTACTGAATTGGGTTGTTGTTTCTGGTCGTCGTGTTCTTCTTAGAAGAAGAATCTGAATCAGTCTCTCCTTCTTTTCTCGAGCTCTTGACGGATCTCTGAGACCCAGGCCGTGAATTTGTTGAATCTTCTGTGCGATTTCTCATAGGGCTCGAAGAATCATTGAGTTCCTCTTTTTCATCACTTCTTGAAGAAACAGCATCTGCATCTGCTTCGTACACGTCACCGCTTGTCCTCATCGGAGTTTTATTTCTCCGACGAAGACTAGATTCTAGGGTTTTGCTTGTTTAACTGCAACTGAAATAAATTAGAAAAATCAGAATTTCTCAACATGTTTCTCAAATCGAATCATCTCGAATCAGAAAATATTAGCATTGTAAACCTAATCTTAGTTTCTGGGTAGAAATTTTCTCGCAGTTTCCATGATTTCACAGCATCCAAACGGGAAAGAGAACAAATCAAACGCACCTCGATTCGAAGAAGAGCGTTTCCGGCGGCAGGATCAGGCGATGTGGAGAGGGAAGTTTTGAGCAATTTCTTCTCCGGTGAGAAGAGAATCATCAATCAATTAACAAGCTTTTACTTTCTTTGACGTAGCCATTTTTTTGAAATTTGAAAATTTCAGAGGGATTTAAATAATCAGACGACTTTGAACTGGAAAAAGCTTTATAGAGAAAATATTGCTCTACTTTTCTTATCTTTCCCGGGAATCTACTACTGTGAAAGCAAAGATCGACACCGGAGTTTGAAATATCTCCGAGGGATTGCATTTAACGATTAACTATAAAACGATTTGAGTTTTAGGATTTGATTTTCAAAATTTATAACTTTAGGACATAGGTAACCTTGAAACTATGAGTCTTGCCGTTGCCTGGTCAAGTTGACCAAGAGATAACGTGACGACCAAAAAATATTTGAACTCTTATGCAAGATCTAGAGATTTATATACATGACATGTAAATATATTATTATAACAAAAAATTAAAGTTAAGGCTGTATTTATCCATTCTACTTACTGTAATATCAAAATTTCATAAACCAAAATTAGTTTTTGATATGGTCTCTTGTCCAAAACAACAATACATACTATCAAGTTTGAACTATACAATTTACACATTATTCATGGGGGATTTTTAGTTTAATATAATGATATATGTATATTTTGTTAAAGTAGATGGTGTACCATATTCCAAGACGTGCTTATAACTTGTATAGTCCTAAAAGCTCTCACAGGTTATCTCTTTGTTTATTGAGTTTAATAAATCAATGCTTAAAATAGTTGATCTAACCAAAATTCAAATACTTTATTACTCTTATGATTGTTATCATCTGAACAGTTTAGAAATGTGGTCTAGTTGGTGGAATTAATTTATATATAGGGTGACAATGACAAATGTTGTAGCTGTAAAAGTATATTTTAATACATGATATACTCCACTTGCTTACATGGATCAGTGAGAGATTTGACAAATCTTTTTTGATATTAAAATCATAAAACTTGGTTGATTTTGAATCGTTTACAGAGAAGATCCAAGTTTCTAAACTGTTCAGATGCAGCGGTTGTCTCAGGACTAGTAGTGGCTTCGCTTCCCTCTGGCTCTGAAAGTTTTTAACAGACAAAATCTCCCTTGTTTCGGAATGTCTCTCGGTACTAAGGATTCATCGATCATACGATTTGATCCTCGTACGACATGATCGAGTTCCTCTTGAATTTTACTCACAAATCGTTAGTGAGTGCGGAATCGACGGAAGATGGTCAATCTGGCGGAGGAATTGAAATTTGCGAGAGAGGGAGTCAAAACTCCGACGACGCTATCCTCAGTATCTGCAAGTGGAGTGTGAGTCTTCGCTCGTTTTTCGTTTTGTTATTTCTGGTGTTATAAATTGGAAGAGACTTGATTCATTGACTATATTGGATATAATTTTTCTAGAGTAGATGAAATCTTAATTTCAATTAATAAGGCTTCAGCGAAATTCCAAATTCCATTGTCATTGTTCCTTTTTTTTTTTTGTTAGGTGAAATGATCTGATTTTGGTTGCTTATTGTGATTTGACACAAAATAAAAGAAGCTTTGCATTATACAGCATGTTGAACTTGCTATTGTCGTGTTTCTACAGACTAGGAAAGCTCAGAGTCAGAGACATGACCAGAGTGTGATCTTCTTATCTTTGGGCTTATCAATATCAGTTGACTCTCTGAGTTTGCTCTCATGCTTTGCCCACATGGGCTTAGTGGGGGGTGCCTTGATCGTCCTCTCGGAGTTCCTGAACACAATCCAAACACATTTATTAACTTAATTCCTTTAAGTATTAAAAAAGTTCAAATATATTGGATGCTGATACTCACCTGGTTTCTGAATTGGTTTCAGGCCAGAAACTCTTTTCACAAGCTTTGAAACATGCTTCTTGCTCATATCCACATCATTTGAGCATGACAATCTCCTTTCCTTTACAGACGACACTTGCTCATCTGATCCAGCCCCACCCTCATCCTCGCTACACGAAGCCCATTCACTTCCCGATTCAGATGTGTCACGCTGATTGTTTTTCTTACAAGTTTTTGCACGTTCCACAACCCTATATGCAAACATTTGAAAAGGAACCTGTGATACTTGCGTTAACTCTGTTGATTCCCATGAAAGCTTCTGCAATAGCTTAGTCTCGATATCACAGTAATCCACAGCAGGAGCAATGTGCGGGTCTTGTTGGCTACTACTACTGTGACATTCCGGGTTCAAAGCTAGAAACCTTTTGATGTACCGGAGAATTCTGCTTATCGATGAGAAACTTGGACGCTGATTCGGATCAGCATGCCAGCATCGTTTTGTCAGGTTTGTTATGAATTTAGGTGAATGAAATGGAAAAAGCGGTCTCTCCCCTGCCCGTATGTTTCTACTCATCTTATCTCCTTGCAGGTGACTATCTTCAAATGGTACTTTACCTGTTAGAAGCTCAAAGCTAACCATCCCGAAGCTATACACATCAGATTTGTCAGTATACTTAAGGCTTCCTGCAGTTCCGCTCTGTTCTTGCTCCTCTAGAACTTCCGGGGAATACCATATGAATGGAAAATTCTCATTCTGACCCGTTGAAGAAGCACTTTTACAAGAGAACCCTTTGACAGAATTCAACCCAAACCCAAAAATCTTCCCATGCAGATACTCAGCTCCAGATTGGTTATTCCTTCTTGGTTTAACAAGAATGTTAGATGGATTCAACTCTCCGTGGTAAATTCTCTTTGAATGAAGATATTCCATACCCAAAGATATCTGAAGCATCAGATCAACCGCGACGGGGAGGGAGAGAGTGTTCTTTTTCCTCGGACCACATACCTCTTTGATGTGCATACCAAGTGTTTTACTCATCAGTTCCATGACCAAGAAACACTCTTTCTTCTCCTCATCCGTGAATCCGCAGTTGTAATATACAATGTTTGGGTGTGAAAGAGAGAGCAATGGAGTAATTTGAGGAAGCAAAGCATCGATATCCCCAAAGAAATGCCTAAGCGCAAAGCTCTCGCCTAACCAGGTAATCTCCTTGTACTGACTTCCATTCCCTAATCTTCTTTTCACTTGGTAATCTTTGGTGCCAACCAGAAGAGAAGACGGAAAAAGCTTGGGACTCTCGTTTCCATCTCCCAAATTCTTCAAAAGGAAATCAGCCATCTTCCGATCATGCTTGCTCGAACCGGGCTGCGTTTTCTCCTGAAGCTCCTTGATTAAAATCCAATGGTCCTCTGTCCAAGCACTCTCGAACCGGTTGCAGAAATCTGCGGTCACCAAATACTCTCTCCCGAACTTCCAGGTAAACATCTGAGAGTCATTCCATTGCTTCATATACTTGTTAGAATGCACCAACTTCTTCTTGCTCATCTCTTCTTCATCCCACCCTGAAACCTCACTCACATTCTCAATAGCCTCGACGATGATTGGTACACAAGAAAGCAAGTTATGTATGTGAAGCTCTGTACAATCTCTATTGCAATGTAACACAATAGCCTTAGCCCAAAACCCGAGTTTAGGCTCTAGAGACATTCTAACATAAGCCTCTCCTTCTCTAACCACACATAGAAGCTCCCTCAAGGGCTGTTCTAAAATCTTCCATTTAGTGTTCTTCTCTTTGAAGCGTAGATTCGATCGCATAGATTCGGAAATTGAATCGTAGGCCGCGGTGAAGAGGTCTAGTAATAGAGTGCATTGACGCTGGTTGATTTGAATGTTGTCCTTGAACACCATTAATGCTCTTATGCCTCCTAATACCTCTCCTATCTCTCGAAATTGCTCCATTTCCACACACCCTTCAAGTTTTTATCCTCTAGAATTATAATTTATTACACTCATTACTAATCCTCTCCAGATTCTTAGACACAAACCCGTATTAATTGATTCTTTCAGAAATTTCTCTAGTCGAGTTGTAGGGACATGTACGGAAAATAAGTCTGTTAATGAGGTATTTTTGGCAAGCTTTAATTTGTTTGATTTACTTAAATTGGTTTCTAACAAACGCGCATAATAGCGTTAGACAAATCAATCACACAACAACGTCCAAAGCGTTATTATTGTCTCAGTCCCATTCCTTTGTCGTTTTTTCTTAAAACAACTAGATTTGTACCCGCGGTAGTCAATTATTTTGATATAAATTATATTTTTTTTTATTGTTAATAAATATTTTTATTTTGTTTATATAATTTTAACTTGATTTTTTTATAATGTTTATAAATATTTTTATTTGTTTTAATATATATATTTATAATTTTTTGTTTATTTATTTTTTATTATATATCTAACGTGCTTTCAACATCAAATTGTTTTATTTCTCTGTAATAATAGCAAATTTCTGTTATTTGAATCAAACATACGCCAAATAAATGATGTTCTATACTCTCATTCAAACATTTTAGACCAAATCGTACAGAATTAAATATTAAATTAATCTGAACTAAAAAAAAACTAATACAATTGTCAATCATATGTAATTGTCAGTCATATCTAAAACAATTTTAATATTTGGTAAGTAGTTCTAATATTGAAAATATTAATTATATTTTTTATTATATATTTTATGGTTAGTTCTCCTTATCTTAAACCTGCCCATTTTGGGACAAAACCCCGTATTTTCCCATACTTGTCACGAACTTTCCATCATATAATCGATCATTGTTATATAATTATCCATTTTGGATTGATTATTTTGGAATTTTTATTCTATTTGTATTTAAAATACCTTTTACTAAATAATTTATTATTATTATAAATAAGTAGTTATAGTATTATTATAAATAGTTTATTATTAGTATAAATAGTTTTAGTATTAATAGTATTTTAAACTTTTAAGAGAGTTTTAAATATTATTAATATTTTAATAGAGTTATACCGAATAAATTTATAAATTTTAAATATTATTTTAAATTATTTCAAATAAGTACCGGATTAAACCGAATATTTTTAAAAATATTTGGATGTCTCATAAGTCAAGTTTCGTACTCATTTGTATATAAAATTATTTTGATATTTTTTATAATATGACTTTGAACTGTTGCACAAAAATTATTTAAAATAAATTTTAGTAAATAATTTATTATTATTATAAATAAGTAGTTATATATATATTATTGATTAGTCGATATTATATAGTTTTAGTATTAATAGTATTTTAAACTTTTAAGAGAGTTTTAAATATTATTAATATTTTAATAGAGTTAAACCGAATAAATTTTTAAAATTTTAAATATTATTTTAAATTATTTTAAATAAGTACCGGATTAAACCGGATATTTTAAAAAACATTTGGACGTCTGATAAGTCAAATTTCCTACTCATTTGTATATAAAATCATTTTGGTCTTTTTTATAATATGACTTTGAACTGTTGCACAAAAATTTTAGTCGATGTGAGACTTTTAAATTATTTCAACTAATGAACTGGATAAAATTGAATAAAATTTTTCAATAAATTTGGACGCATAATAAGTCAAGTTTCATTCTCATTCGTATTTAAAATCATTTTTGTGTTTTTATAATATTACTCTGAACCATTGCCCAAAATTTTAGTCAATGGGAGATGTTAAACACACTTTTTTCTTTAATTGAGTAATATATGTCCGTTTTTAAAATTTTGAATCACAATATATGGAGAAAAAAAATTAATTTTTTATTAATTATATGTATTATATAATAATTTTTAGAATCATAATTCATAGTATTAATATTGTAACATTAGATAAGGAAATAAATGATAAAGAGGAGAAAGAAAAAGATGTAAATAAAGTGTTTAATTTAATTTTGCTGGAATTAATATTTCCTTTTATGGGTGTTTGGATATAGGATTAGCCATAACTTTTTTAATTTTATACTTTTGGAGTGTTTGGAAACACCCTCTAAAATTGGCTCTTTTTAATAGTTTAGTAGATAGTAGATAGATATAAAAAATTTTGGTTGTTTCACCCGCTACCGAACGACCTATGAAAACAAATGTAGTTGAGTTGGACGCTACTAGTTTTGATACTGCTTCTCCTACCTACAATGATCATATAATTAATATACTCTTCTTGTTAAAAATAGCAGAATTAACAACATTTGAGCTCTTCTAATTTAATCACTCTTTATTTATATAACCGTTGCTTTAGCGTTCGTTGTGTATCTTCCAAAGGCCATCATCATGTTAAAAAGTCTTATATATAACGTTGGTTACAGTAAAATATGTCGTATAGTTTTTACAATGCCAACGAAAATTATGATTTAGAACTAGAAATATAAATATTACACTGAAGAACAATTTGGAACTTTTTTTTGCCAAAGACATAGCCACTAACAATAATCATATGTATATGTGTATAACATATATGAACGAAACTGGAATTAAATTAATATTTGACGAGTTAAATGATCAAATACAAACAAATTCTTCGTGTACGCAACGTTCGTATCATGACCGCAATTTTATCCTGCAATCCAATCAAAGTTGGTTCGTTAATATTTTGCCTAAGTAGACGACTGTTACGATTTATATACCTTTTAATTTCTGCAATATTTACCAATTTTTAGAGCAAGTATTAGATTCGATATTGGTACGTACCATTTCAGCAATTTGATGGTGCATTTGGCCATTTGCGAATCAAGCGTCTGTAATCTAACGCCTCCGCATTTGAGACTAACGCCCACAGTAACAATCCTGCGACTGCCCACAGCCAATCCAACCTTCGTCTTAGCTGTCACCTTCACCAGCAACATCTTACTCTTCAGATCTGTCCTTAGCCTCTTTGCCGTCGGATCATCCACCTGTCGTCTCCTCACCTTCGTTGGGACAATCACAGCCGTCTGATTACCTGGCTTCTCAACAAAGCCTTTGACTTTCGTTGACCCTAAATTGGTCTCAAAATCTTTCTCTCCGAGAATCACAGCCACGTCAGCATCTCCATAATAAAACCTGAGCTTTCCGTTAGGGTTTCTGAAATTCAGCATCGCCGTCGCATCCGCCGTCAAAAAGGACCATCCGTCGTCGGGCTTTCCCTCGGAAAAGTTGAAATTGCTGATCTTGAGGGAGGCGAGGCGGACCACGGGGAGTTTCGGGCTGTACCAGAGGAAGAAAACCGCGACGGCTATGAGGAGGAGGAGGAGAATTACGGCTACGAAGATACAAACGCAGTAGCAGAAAACGCGGCAGAAACTACACCGCCGTTTCTTCTCAGGGTAGAGTGACGCCGGATGGATAGGCCTTGGACGGCGACGTGGAAGCGTCGGCAGAGCTGATGGTGGATTCTGTTGATCACGGAACCCCGGTGGTTTCTGGAGTGCCGGTTTTAACGGTTTCTCCGCCGCCATTTCTTCATCGCCGGCGATGGTTGGCTGCTTTTGCTCCATGTTAGCCCTAACTAAGGAACTAAGGTTTCCAAACGAAAAATTTCTGAGAAGTTCTCAAAAAAATGACAGATTTATGAGTGAGTGGTAGATTCTTTCACATAACTTGATTCTACGTATCAGCAACAAGAAATAATCAAATATGATTAATGATTAATTCGGAAACTGTGCCCACGTTGTTACTTGAACATGTGTGCCGTTTAGCTCTGTGGAATGCAAACCGCTTGGCGTTTTACATTCTAGCTTTTGCTTTTCTTGTGCTGTACATTCGTGTGTTTGCAATGACATTATATGGACCGGTCGTTAGTTTAAAGTTTAAACTCTCAAGATAGTGACCACCATGTACAAAATTATACAGCTCGTATCTTTGACATTTTTTAATTGTTTATCTCTGCATTTCTGACTAAAATGTAACTGTATAATTGTAGACACAGGCATGCAATTCCATTGATGATTTAGATTACTTTCCTTTTAGAGATAAAAATATAATTTGGAAGAAAAATATGCTTTTATATAAAGATTCCGTCTACAAAACATATGATTGATAAATCCATTTAATATCATCCTTTATCCTGGAATCTAGTGGAACAAAATTTATCGGGTGAAAGTTGAAACAGGTTATATATATTAGTGTGTCCGTTTGGATTTTCTTTTAGTCTATGTAACAAAAAGTTAGGATCTCATAAAATTCGACATTAATAGCACATGACGAGATAAATCATTAATCAGATACAGTATATAAAAAAAATAAACTCTTTTTCTTGTAACATCTAAAAAAAATACTACGACAAAGAATCACGTAAATTTTATTATTATGTTGTATCCACTTTAAAAAAAATACATTGTTTTTTATGTGTTGGGATCATATGAATTTGGTCTAATGTAGATATATCTATAAAATTAAAGATGTTCTCTTCGCTCGTCGGCAAAGTGAGAGAATATGTCATCGCGGTCACGTTTATTACGCGAGGGAAGCACGTCGACAATTTTTACTTTGCCACATGTCGACGTTTAAGGAACATCAAATCAACGGTCAAAGATCTTCGCTAAGTTTTCCCATGCCGTGTGATATTGTTTGGGCCATTTAAGTTTGATGGGCCGTGTATTAACGACAACAGTACAACTAGAGCCTAGCCGTGTGATCTTTAGTTGGGCGGTTTAACGTTGATGGGCCTTATGTTAGCTCTGTGCCTTAGGAGTAAATAATATGAACAATGGAATAATAAAAGTAGTAACGGAAAATATAAGAAACAGAACGCGGGAATTGGTTTGTTTTTTTTGCCTTCGCAACAGAGGACGATGAGTTGGATCGAGCGGCGAACTTCAACGGCCAAATTTGGCAAAACCATTGATTCTTAATTTTCCGTCTCAACAGAAAAAGAGAAAAAGAAACGAAACCATCTTTTAAAAATTTCGATAGTTTCTTTCAAAATCCAACGCACTCTTCTTCTTCTTCTTCTTCTTCTTCTTCTTCTTCGTCCTCTCCTCTCTTGTTTACCCAGCTCCTGATACAGGTAAACAACAATCTCCTTGCTCTTTCTCGAGAAAATCGTGGTTTATATGACTTAGATCATGATATTTTCTTCTGGTATATCTCTGGATTTTCAATTTTTAGGGTTTACTTTTCTGGGTTGAGCCAAATCGAAATTGGGGTTATCCGTCTTTACGTTTCGTGAATATGTTTCGATAATTTGAGATCTAGGGTTTGGAATATAAATTTGGGTGAAATTGGTATTAGGGGGGGGAGCATAGAAAGATGTGGGCTTGAAGATGATGAGGATAGTTGATCTCCGTGGAAGTTGTTGATAAGAGAAATGTTTACAAGGGAGATAACAGCAAAGGACGTGAAAGCCACTGAGAAAAACCGAATTCGATACTCTTCAAAGCACATAAAACATCTTCCACCAGGAACCATTACTGATTTCGAATGGAAGGATTATTCTCCCTTTGGTTTCAGACTTATACAAGAACTTGAGGATATTAATCATGATGAATACATCAACTCTATCTGTAATGATGAGACGCTTAGGAAGCTTCCTTCTGGCAAAGTTGGTAACATGTTTCTTCTCTCCAAAGATGACCGCTTTATCATTAAGATTCTTCGCAAATCCGAAATCAAGGTACTTTTTTACTTATGCTGCTACCATATATGTTTTATCATTTAGATTCTTATGGTTGATCTCATTTTTGTATATAGGTGATTCTAGAGATGTTGCCTGGTTACTTCCGTCATATTCATAAATACAGGTCTACCTTGTTGTCAAAGAACTATGGAGCTCATTCTGTCAAGCCTATTGGAGGTGTTAAGGTAATTCTAAAAACACCAAATGAGATTTATTGGATTGGAGATATTCTATCATCTCATGATTGGTTTTAAACGATAGTTTGTTCTGTTTCTTATTTTTTGTTTGTGAGCAGACATATTTTGTGGTCATGTCAAACATACTGCAGTCGGATGTTTTTATGAACAAGGTCTATGATCTTAAGGGTTCATCACAAGGTCGGACTAACAAGAAGATCAAAGTGAGAGATAAAACCATATTGAAGGATATAGACCTTGATTTTTGTTTCTACGTTGATTCCTTGGCCAGACACCGCATCATCAAGTGAGTTTTCTCTGTTTCTATTCTTGATTCCTGTCTCAGAGAATGCTCACCGGGTTTTGCCATCGCGCAGGCAAACAAAGCTTGATTGTGAACTCTTGGAAGGTGAAGGCATAATGGATTATAGCTTAATGGTTGGTTTACAAGTGAAAGGCTCGTGTCAAGGTGAGTTGATCATCATCTCATGTCTCTATGTTTTATCAGTGATAATAAACTTCATCAGTTTATAAACCAAACCCTTCATTATAATCGCACTACAGGTTCAATTGATGGATTGAGCCCGGTATACGACAGCTTCACATCACTAGGTATAACTCTCCCTAGCATTCTTCTCCTGCTTATCACTGAGTGTTGTTCATCAAGAAAGAATATATGAAATTGTATGGACACTTTCCGGTCAATCTTGCAGGCTCTGCTGACAGCAATAGCTCCAGGTTTATGAAGACAGCTTCAAACTCTCCAGACAGATCTTCTACAATGTATTCATGCACTCCAAGCAGAGGTGACTTTAAAACCCTTCCCTAAATTTCTAATCTAAAATACTATTAGAGAGAACCCCCAGTCCCACTATAACATAGAAATTCTTCATTTGAATCCTTACAGATTCATTTGATAGTGAGAGCTCAGTGAATATACAATCAGTAGCAAGTATAAGCCCCAGTCCGGCACCAACCAACGCATCTGATTCTCCACAAGGAAGCATTGTTTTCAAAACAACTCTCACCAACATTTTCCAAAACAGGTAACTAGTTTTGAGAATTCCTTGTCCTTGTGTTAAAATTCTACCTAACTGCCAAAAACAACAACTGGGTTTAATGAAAATGAGCGTTCTTGCAGCTCAAGCACTAACTTCGGGATGAAGATACCAGGGCGAGCACGACGGGTCGGGAGAGGAGAATCAGGGAGTGTGGCGGGGAAGAGCAGTAGAGCAGGAGGAGAGGAATGGTACGATGTGATATTGTATCTTGGGATTATAGACATTTTCCAAGACTATGGTGTGAGAAAACGCCTTGAACATTGTTACAAGTCTATTCAACACAGCTCTAAGACAATCTCAGCGGTCCATCCCAAGATCTACTCTTCTCGCTTCCAAGAATTCGTCTCTCAGATCTTCTTACCAGACGAAGATCCTTCTCACTGATACTTGCATGTCTTTACATTTCTACTTATATATATAATCACTATTTATATAGCTTAGCCAAAGTTTGTTTGTTTGTGAAGCAAAAGCAACCTTCAGTTTTTTTTTTATGTTACTTTGGCCTAGGTCGAAGGCTCAAATTTCATTTATTAATTTTTATTTAATTATACAGCATGCATACTAAGTGGTTTTGTTTCCTTCCGTCGAAGAAAGCTCTTTTTCTCTCTCGAAGCAGGTCCTTTTAAAAAATCGTTGTTTTTTGTATTCGATCGATGAACGGAGGCTCTCATAGCTCCGGCATCGATTCGGCTTTGACTCTAGATATTCGGATTTTTGATTTGCTGTTTGGGCAATCTTGATTCCGATTTATTCTGGCTTTTGTCTGGTTTTAAGGCTTCATTTTGTTGCGTTTTCTTCTCCGTCTTCTCACCGATGACTTATTTGGTTTTATCCGATCGACCATCAGCTTCTTGCATCAGGTAAGATGTGCTGTTTCGATAAAGCGACTTCATTGAAGTCTCCTCCACTCGTTCTAACAACCAGATCTGGGCGAGATTTGTTTGTTTTTGGGCTGCTCCTCACCGGATTTAAGTCGTACCTGTATTGACTATACCGGCTCTGGCAATTGGGTTCAATTGAGGTCCCGTAATGCCAACTTTAGCAAGCCTAAGCTTTCAACTTCAGAAGACTACCTAGTCCAAGAGAGGACAAAAAGATTTGAAGATCTAGTTAGGCGTTGTTGGTTTGTCTGTCTTCGTCTATCCGTTTTCTGATATCGGAAAAGTGTCGGTGGTGCATAAAGGATTAAGGAATTGTGGCATTTTGTTAGCTTTTGTTAAGGTTTATAATTCTCTGTTTCCCTTGTTTGGGGCTGTTGTCTCCAGGAGTTTTATGAATTCGCTGGCTTTGTTTCCTGGGATTCCGAAGTTCGTTAACTGGAATTTGCAGGCTTTGTTTCCGGTTTTTCCCGGAGTTGTACTCTATTTTCGCAGTTTTAATAATACTCAGTATTGTGACAAAAAAAAAAATACAGCATGCATACTGCATAGGTAATATCAATTTAAAGATAATTTATATTAAACAAAAGCCTCTGTTTGGTGAATCCACTCTGTTCTTTTACGCAAATTCTTCTTCTTTTTTTTTTTGACAAGAAACAAACAAACAAACTCTGCGTCCATCAGTACATGAAAAGAGAATAGAGAAAGGCCATCAGTACAAATATCAAAGACACCAGTACACGTTAGAGGGTGCATCAAATGTTGTTTCAAGAAAGGATCAAAACGACACAGTCTCAATATCTCAGCAAAATAGAGATGAATTGAAGCAGAAGAAGTTGGGCCACGAACCACTTAAGCCCAACATATAACTCAAACAAGAGAAGCCCACAAATGAAGCAGAGGAGCTTCAGAACCTGCAACGGTCTTCTCTTACATGAAGACAAAGTCCGAGGAAAAGCAAAGCTGGATCATTGTCGAACAGAGTTCAAAATCAAGACCAACAACAAATACAATGCATTGACAGCTATAAATCAAGAGCTACAGCTGTTAATCTATTTTTATTGGTTTTCCTTTAAGGTTTTGCGGTCTATATATATCTCTGTGTGCCTTGCTCGAGCATCGTACACGTCACGCACACATTTAGGTCCTTCACAGACCACACGAGCTACTAGAGCCAGGCTACGTTTCCTCTTTTATATAAGCTTTGCTTTTAACTATCTTATATATTAAGGTATATGAATTAAAGATTAGAAAGGCAAACTGAAAATTTTCATAATAAGCAGATGAAAGGCCGCATGAGGGTATCACCGTCTCGATATCCGAAATTTCACAGCTATTTTTTTGATCTGTTGTACGTAGAACCAGTAAATGTTCACTGTATAAAGTAGTTTCCATTTGGAGGACCATAAAATAACCAAAGGAACGTGACTTGTTCATCTTTTATATATATCAAAAACCTAGACTTGTTCTCCGGCCAGACCATCCCACTGCAATATGAATAACTCCAAATTCAAGCTGTCTTTACAAAGTTGTGCAAATTCAATTTTAGGAGACATCTTATTTGTGCCTAATAAGAAGCTAAGCTTGTAATCATCGAAAAAAAACCCTATAGTCCTGATTGAGATGTTTATTTTTCTTTGTTGGATAAGAAAGTTCGTATGTTTCTCGAGTCCTATACCCCTATCTCTCAATTTTCGTGTTGCTCTACTAGCTACATTATTGTTTTTTCCACAGATCCAGAGGAAGAGGGTTATTGCAGTGAAACAGATGAATCTGCCTTGTGGCGTTGCAGTGTGTGCGATGATCTTACTGGACGAGACTTTAAAAAATTCATCACCAAAGGAACATGAACATCAGGTTTGTCAAGCCGCTACTAGTTTCCCTTAGTTTCTCACTTGTTTGCCTAAATATGACACCGTGTTATCTTTTGCCACTGGATGTGCATTTGGTTTCCAAGCAGTTTACTCGTTGGTTTCCCTCCGGCTGAAGCCCCTCCCGTCGTCGCTATTACCATGGTGAGTGAAGAAACTATTAGAGGATCCATATGAAGCCCACTATAGTGTTCAAAAGCTTATGTAATGGCTCATGTAGATTAGGGTTTCATATCAAGTTTAGTTTAGTATAAATATCTCTTATATGAGAACAATGAAGGTAACCTAGAGAGTTGCCATTTGGAGCAACTCTCATCTTTTCCCTTTTATGAAATCAAATCCAAAATCATTATATTCTTGAAGACAATCTAAAGTGATTTCTTTTATCTTTAATTGCACTTAATAAAGCTCTATGAGCTATTTCAATTTTAGTCTTTTATCTCTTTAAGCTCATCTAAGATACAATAATACTTGATTAGAAATCTCTACAGAAACAACCTGAAAACGTATCTTTCGATTTCTGGGGTTTTCTATATAAAAAACTTAAAACATTTGTAGGCTTCTAATGACCTCTTTAAGCACATTCTAGATTTTTATTTTATTTTAAGCAAGACAAGGAACGGATTCAAAACTAATTGTACATTCTAGATTACCCCACCCATCAACGTGGCATTTGCAACATGTACGGTAATACTATAACTTTTCGACCAAGAAACAAATTACGTTCTACCAATAATTATGTACGATATATCTCTACACACTGATGCATTATATATACTAATTTTCATTAGCAAACAGTAATGAATCTACTGATTTGGTCAGATTAAACGAGATTCAAGAACAAAACATTAACACTGATCGATTTTTTTTTTTCGTATATTAGAATAATCTAAGTAAATAAAAATGAAGGAAATGAAATTAAGAGAAATGAGAATTACATACCATAGAGAGCTGTTCATGAGACGAAATTACGTCCTGCGACATGTTTATGTGGTCTTTTTGGACTCCAAACGTGATACAAAGATCGAGAAAGGAAAAAATTTCAAGAAAAAGTGAAAATTATCGAACGAGGCTTCTGGAATGCTTTGTCGAAAGTGGGAGGACAAAAATTAATTAAACAGAACAAAAAACAAAAAAAGATTTTCTATTTAGATAGAGAAGAAAGAAATTTCTTACCGCGTTCTGGAGAAATTAAGAACATCCACATCACTTGAGATAATCTAAGGGGGTGTATTCAATCGGGCATTTGGAAAGATTTGAGTTAAATGGACAAATCATGTGTTATTGAAACTTGAATTTCAAAATATCTTATAAAATCTTGTGTTATTGGATTAATGATTTTAAAATATACAATCAAATCCACTGTTATTGAAAACAGTACTAGGATTTTATTTAAAAGTTTCAGGTGAGATTTGAGGAGATTTCTTACTTAAAAATACAAAGACCAAAATCCCATTGTTTTATGTGAGATTTCAGAGAATTTAATAACAAAATTCCAAATTCACCAAAATTTAACCAAATCATCTAAAAACTCATTAAAACTCAAATCACACCAAATATTTAATTCAATACACCCCTCTAAGAGTATTTTATAAATATAATATTAATATCTTTATTAAAAAAATTATTAAGTATATAATTAAATTTAAAGTAATGAAAAGTTTTAAACTAATAAATAACACACACAACAGTTTTAAGAGATTCTAATAAATAGTTGAGAGTCTCCTTACTTTATAGCGAATCGGTTTTGCTTTATAGCGAATCGGTTTTGGATTTTTTTATGATATTTTAATGGTGAGATATTCACCTAGCTAGAAACCATCACTGGAGCTGTTCTAATTGGAGGTTATGGAAGTTGATACTCGTCCTTCTAGTTCACGCTCCCGCTGGCATTTTTTAAAAGTTTGGTTAGGAAAAAAAGAATTGATAGAAACAAAAGTTTATTCTTTCAATTCAACTACAAAACTTTGTATATGTCTTCTACTACATAACCATTTGTTTATCGGCAACGGTTTTTGATGTTTAATGGTTTTTGATGTTCCATATTTAATATTTTGTCAAAAAACTATTAAATATCTAGTCATGATGAAACTTCAGTATTGAATTCCTGAATTAAATCAGGTTAACCAGACCAAACAAAACCACAAAAATAAAATAATCGGAACAGAACAAACCAAATTGAATTAAGATCTGCCTTGTAATTTGGTTTTACTTTTTAAGCAAGTTACCAAACCAATAAAAAAGATAGAAAAACAAAATGAACCATACCTGAAATTAAATCATAAACTGAAATGTGAACCAAACATCTTTTATCACATGACATTTATTGATTAAATAAACCTCAAACCCACTTATTACATTATTATCATCATCACCATCACAACGATGTGTACGTAGTTTTACAGGTTACGTAGATCAGAAGAAATCTTTAAAAGTAGGGAGTTTGATTTCGCCCTTGCTGGAAATAGGGACAGTAAATTCACCGACAACAGGAAGGTCAATGGTGAGACCGATTTGGAGTTCATAGTCAATGTCCCAGTCCACACCAACGTCTCGAGCCAAGTTGAACAGTATAGTATATGGCACCACCACCGGAATATCAAGAGCCGTCATGTCCTTGGCTTTCAGGGAACCCGGGTCTGGTATCTTTCCCTTTCCGATCTCCCTATCAAATTTTATCATTACACATAATTAGATCTCCATTGTTTACTTCATAACTTTCAAATATAAAACATTTGCAGTTTTCGTAATATATATATATATATATATATATTTGATGCAAATACAGGTATCCAACGACCAAATTAACGTAGAGTTGCACATGTAAACCGAACCAAAATCTGTTTTATAATCTAGCCGGTTTTAGTTTTTATATATCTCACAAAATCAAAATCAAAATCAAATCGAACGACTGAATTTAGAAACCGGTTAGTCATTCGTTTATGAAATACTAAAAGGCTAAACCACGCAAAATCGAAATAACTGGAACATAACCGAACCAAACCGAATAATCATTTGATTATATAAAAGTTATATTATTTTATAAATAATTTGTAATGGATGAAAAAAGAATCAAACGACGGAGAAAGCGGGTTTTACCGGCCGGCGCTGTGGAAAGTGAAATTGATCTCGCAGATCGGAATCGAATGACTATAAGGATTGGTGACGGAAACTTTGGCTAAGTACTCAACGGAGTCACGGTTCACGTCTTTAAGGTCAACGTCCGTAACCGATCCCTCCGGTTTAGGTATCGCGGTGAGTTTATCCGCCACGAAATCTTTGGCTTTATCAAGCAAGCTGGCCATGATATTTCTTCTGTGTTAAATCTTTCTTTCTTTTTTTTTTTTTCGTTTCGGTGTTTTAGTTTTGTGTGTATGATAAGAAGTTTTTCTTGGACTATATATAAACGGATGAGATTACGAGGTTTTGTTAGGTCGGTACATGTGATTGGATTATATTTTTATAAAAGGGTTTGTGTACGTGTGAGGGCATTCGACGAGTGAGAGTGAAAGCGTGGGTTCTACGTGTCTTCTCTGCTTGATCATTTCGTTACATCACAACAACTACCGTTTTAAATGGAAAACTTAATCTGAATAAAAATATCATAATAAAATAGATATTTTGTTTGCACTTATATCTAAATTCGATACTTTTTACTTTTTTAGATCTGTATGATATGTTCGATATTATTTATTGAAAAAAAAACGAAAAAAGGGAAAGTATTATCCAAAACAAAACAAAAAGGGGAAAAGTATTCGCGTGAAGAATAAGATGCGGAATTAATTAATGGACCGACTATGTCCGATTATATGCACGTCGGTAGACTGTAGTACTCCCCTGCATCGCGGTATACTATAAAGACACACAACTCGAGTAATATAAACTATAAAAATCTAAAAGTCAACTTATATACAGAGACTATTTATACTGTTTGTTACTGGGAAAACTTATAGAGAGATATGGATATAGAACCAAAAAAAACTAGTGTGAAACAATGTATACACTACAATCCAACTCAAGCGTAAAATTACAATATGGTGTCAAGTCAAATCAAATTTATAGCACTTTTAATGGTAACAAAACATGATTGTATTTCTAACTTGTTTTTACAATTATCCAATTTAACATGAGAAGAGAAGTCAAACATTTTAATTTTAATTAGTTTACATAATTAGCCTTCTCTGTAATATCTAACCGTTAGAAGTAGTTGCGTCCAAGAGGCTGTAGTTTACATGAGTTGACATAATTACTCTATAATTAAGCGGTTAGCGTCCTGTGTCCTGTAATTACTGACTTTTCTTTTACCCTCGAATCAGGAAACAATCAACAGTTGGAGTTGGTCAACATCCGTAGATTAATACAAATAAGTTAAGAATTACTTTTATTTACAGAAATTTTAAGTAAGTTATGGTAATCCAAATATAAATATAATGTTTTGCCTTGAATCCTATATAGTTAAATGGTCTTTGATTGGAAGTTAAGAAGAAGGAAAAATAAGTTAAGAAAATGGTGGCATGGTTTAGTATTACGCTAAATCAAGGTTTGAACTTTATAGTAGAAACTTAATAATCTGAACTTTATAGCGAACTTTCAAAAATAAATAAATAATAATGGGCTTAGAAGCCCAGGAAATTCCTAATTGAAGTCCATAGTAGGAAGTAGCAACTTAATAAATATGAATGGGTGACTCGGTTCGTTACTGCTTTTCAACACTCTGAAATAAAAAACTTAAAACGCACGTTTGAACTATGACACGTGTTGATGTATGATTAGCGGATAGCGAATGAAGAAGCGTGTCCAATTAGTCGACAGCTGCGGGATGGAAAAGCTGAGTCAGCATCTATGCGGAGAAGTCAAACCTCCGCCTCGCATGTTTGTGAGTTACTTTGACTCATTGACCATTCAAACTACTGCTGGACTTTTATTGACACGAAATTTTATAATTTAAGCAAAACCAAAACATTTTTTTTTTCAGCAGACACTCTTTAATTAGTGTTGGCTTCCACAATGTCAATTGCGAATATTGTTTTTGTTGCCAAATATGAATTTATTACCTTTGTGTATATATTTAAAACAACCGATTGTTTACTGGAATGTAACTCTATAATTTAGAAAAAAAAAATAATCGATTGAGCACATCTGCCTGTCCATAAAAAAATCAAAAAATATAATATTTGCATAAGGAATATAATACCTAAAACACTCCATGAACTAAACCTTTATATTTAATAAATTTAAATCAGTGAATCAAGAAATAAAAATAATTAAAAGTTTGGAATGATATATTACCAAATCAAAACTGCCGAAAGCACATACATGTTGGTGTCGGTAGTTGTCGGACCAATTAGTATAGAAATATGTGTTTTCTAGTACATATAGTATTTCTTAAAATAATATATTAACACTCTCTATTTCATTTTTCACATTTACTTAACCAAATTAATTTATTAGATATTTCTTACCTGTATTTATCATGAGAAGAAAACGAACTGTTTACGGGAAAAAAAAAAGTTATTAGATAGCTTGATAATATATTCACAAAACTAAGATAACTTAAAATTTTATAAGAAAATATAAATTTAGGACTGTCTTGCATATTTCCACTAGAGATTCGTAGGATCCCCAAAACAATGGGTTCGTGCTTTTTGTTTGAAAAGTGTAGATGTAACCACTCCAAACAGCGAAAAGTTGATATCTTTAGTTTATATAATTGAGATTGTATGTCTCCCTCTAATTAGTTTTTTTCAGCAATGCGTGCTTAAAGAATATCGTTGTGAGACTTTAGAAATTATATTCCGACATTAATATAAAGTAGAGCCAAAATCAGATTTTAATACCTCGGTATCTTTAGTCTAAGACATAGCCGATGTTAAAAAAAAAATTGTTTTCAAAGAAAACGATTAAAGAATAGAGAGGATTTAGGGTATTAGCAGTGCTGAGAAACTCTCATAGTCTTTTAAATAAGGGCAATTCTCAAAAGTATCACAAATTATAGTTTTTATGACATATTTAGCACACATTCTCATTTATGACAAAAATAACATTTTTATTAAAGGATATTTTTAAACTCACATTTTTAAGGTTTATGATTTAGGGTTTTTTAAACCCTAAACTCTAAGCTCTAAACCTTAAATCTTACCCCTTACCCCCTAAAAACTATACCCTAAATATTAATATAATCAATCTAAATAAAAAATATTAAATTGTAAACTTTATAAAATGTTATTTTTGTCCTAAATAGAAATATGTGTTAATTATGGAACAAAAACATCATTTGGTGCTATTTGAAAGAATTTCTCTTTAAATAAAAAATATATTAATATTTTAATAAAAGCTAATTGTATAATTAAATTTTAGTTTTAAAAAGATAATTAAACCAATTAATGAGAGACAACTGTCACCAAAGTTTTTCAAGAGGTTCTCAAAAATTCTTAAACGAGAACCTCTTCTCTTTCTCTCTTTTTTTTTTTTTATTATTTTTATTATTTTTAATAATGAAAAACTCGGTAAGAACCTCCACCTAAAGATGTTCTTAGACTCGGAAATTATAAAGAGGGTCTTGCCACGTGGTCGTCGCATGAGAATTTGCGGCGAGAAGTGTCGTTTGTATCATATCAACCAATCAACCAATCAATCTTTGTATCATATCATAATCATAATTATCATTAGCCCTCATGTAGTATACAACAAATATTAAATATAGTAGTTAAATATAACATAATCATATTTATGAAATCTGAGCAATGCAGAGTTAAAGAAATCAGATACAAACCAAATAGGTAAACCCATTTTTATAACGTTTAATCACAAATATATAAATAACTAACTCCTCACTGATATATTTTTAATACAAAAATGTGTGGACCTTGAAACATAATCTACTAACATGTGTGGTGGTTCCACGAACCTTAAATTGTTTTTCGTAAAAAGGAAAAATTAAAATCCAATTCCACAATATTCAAATGAATTTTCAGTAGTAATTCTCAATGATTTAATTTAATAATATCCTTATTTACATCGGTCAAATTTTAGAATTGTGTGGTCATATATATATACATGTGCATATATTACATACTAAATGTTTGTAACCTACCGATTGTTCTCTACTTTTGAATAATCTTAAAAAATTTCCTCTCATAACTTTCTTCCTATTCTTTTGTAAATATTCTTCTGCACGGCCTTGTTCTTTTATTTCCTTGTATGACTTCCTAGTTTTAGGTCAACATTTTTCTTAAGAAGCTGCTTAGAAATAGCCTTGGGTTCATATCAATATACATAAACTTCCACCACTATTTCCCAAGGGAATTTAATAATGTAACGGAAATTAATGCGAAACTATTGAAATACGATCACTTTATTCATCGTATAATATTATACCACAATCGAAACTACTAAAACACAATCACTTTAATTCGTCGTAAGAAAATCACATATATTGAAAATATAATTAACGTACGTATTCTTTTTGGCTTGTTTCATCAAATCCTAACTCTGATTTTCTGGGACCCCACGCCAACTTTATTTGGTCTCCTAAATGTTTTAATTTTACATCCTATATAATCCACGTACTCATACATTAATTAGTGCACACACCACAAACATCTATCATAAGATCAATATATATTGATACCCCCAAAAAAAAAAAAACAACTACAAAGAAGTGGGAGAACAAAACAACAAATGGGTGTTATGGAGAAAAAGAACGGCAGACGAGGTGCGATTCTGTCGAAGATAGCTACAAACGATCAACACGGCGAGAACTCGGAGTATTTTGATGGATGGAAAGCTTACGATAAAGATCCTTTTCATCTTTCTCGTAACCCCAATGGGATTATCCAAATGGGTCTTGCAGAGAATCAGGTATATATGTTATATTGCATATGCTGTTGTGCATAAACTTTCGTGTATTGACTGGTGTGAACACGTATATACACATCATCAAATAACACACACTTTTGTTTTTTCTATAAAATTTACAGCTTTGCTTAGATTTGATCAAAGATTGGATCAAAGAGAACCCAGAAGCTTCTATTTGCACCCCTGAGGGTGTTCATCAGTTTAGCGACATCGCTAATTTCCAAGACTATCATGGCCTTAAAGCGTTTCGACAGGTATAAATCATTTACTAAACATATTTAATTTTATATCTTAGGGTACGTATTTTACGCTGATATACGTTCTTTGGCTGTATAATATAGAGCCCAATCAGGTTTTCGATATTCTTTTTTCCTTTGCTCGTTTTATAGAATTCCAAAATGGGATAGCCATTTGGTTTGAATTTATACCCGGTTATCTAAGATTGTTTTCATTCGGTTTTGGGATGTTCAGATATCAACAAAATAAATAAAATCGAAACGGTTCATTTCTCTTCAGTTCTAGTTTAATCTTGATACAGCTTTATTAGACCAGTACAAATCAGTTTAACCAGCTTGGACACTTCTGTATCATGAAAAATAAATTTAATCGTGCTACATTTGGTAACTTATTAAATTCCCCTAATCGAAATTTTGGAATTGAAGGCGATTGCAAATTTCATGGGAAAAGCCAGAGGTGGAAGAGTGACGTTTGATCCGGAGAGGGTGGTTATGAGCGGCGGCGCCACCGGAGCCAATGAAACAATTATGTTCTGCCTCGCCGATCCAGGCGACGTTTTCCTCATTCCCTCTCCTTACTACGCGGCGTAAGCATTTTAATATTTCTAAAAAATTTAATCACATTTAAAAAAAAAAGAAATATTGTACTACTATATGATTATGGATAATGTGAAAAGGTTATACGGAAAGTTAGGAGAAATGTCATTAATGTTACTTTCACATACTTTTTTTGGGTTAACAAATTCCAAATCGAAATGTGTTAATAGTATTAAGTTTGGACTCTCTCGTCTACATTCATAACACGTGTAAGGTGTATCAATTCAACTTTGCGGTTTTAATTCAACGGTAGCTCACACGTGTGACGACTGTTATTTCTTTTTGCAGATTTGATAGAGACTTAAGGTGGCGTACAGGTGTCGAGATAATCCCCGTTCATTGTTCAAGCTCTAACAATTTCAAATTAACCGTCGAGGCCGTTGAATGGGCTTTTATAAAAGCCCAAGAGTCCAATAACAAAGTCAAAGGTCTGATTTTGACTAACCCATCAAATCCGCTCGGTACGATGTTGGATAAGGACACACTCACGAACTTAATCCGGTTCGTCACGAGGAAGAACATTCACCTAGTCGTCGACGAGATCTACGCTGCCACAGTCTTTGCCGGAGGAGATTTTGTGAGCGTTGCTGAGGTGGTCAACAATGTGGATGTCTCTGAAGTCAACCTTGACTTGATTCACATTGTCTATAGTCTTTCTAAAGACATGGGACTTCCCGGTTTTAGAGTCGGGATAGTTTATTCTTACAACGACTCGGTCGTGTCTTGCGCAAGAAAAATGTCGAGTTTTGGACTAGTTTCATCTCAGACACAACTCATGCTCGCTTCGATGTTGTCCGATGATCGGTTTGTGGAGAATTTTCTTATGGAAAGTTCGCGAAGGTTGGGGATAAGACATGGAGTCTTTACCTCAGGACTCAAGAAAGCAGAGATCACTTGCTTGACAAGCAACGCAGGGTTATTCGTGTGGATGGATTTGAGACATCTATTGAGAGACCGTAACTCGTTTCAATCTGAGATCGAGCTTTGGCATATAATCATCGATAAAGTTAAGCTTAATGTGTCTCCAGGCTCTTCCTTCAATTGCACGGAACCTGGATGGTTTAGGGTTTGCTTTGCCAACATGGACGATGATACTCTCCACGTGGCGCTTCAACGAATCCAAGATTTCGTGTCTAAGAACAACAACAAGATCGTTGAGAAAGCATCGGCTCATGATCAGATCATTCAGAACAACAATGCTAAAAAGCAGAAGTGGAGGCAGGGCAATCTCCGACTAAGTTTCCGGCGAATCTATGAGGATGGTCTGTCGTCTCCGGGGATAATGTCACCACATTCACCTCTTCTCCGAGCATAAAACCTTAAGGCATAATGCTTGAGATAACGGATTAACTCGACCTTGTTTCACCCCAGGTGTTAATTAATCTTTAATTAGTAAGTGATATTGAGTGAATGTTTTTTTCCTTCTTTTATTGTAAGATTTGCATAATCAACTTCAAGATTAGGGTTGTTTTTGACTACCAGCTTTTTTCTGGGGTCAAATGGTGACTTTTAAGATTTGTGTGTTTATTTTATTTTCTTTTGGGCTTTCTTTTTTCTGCTTAGGATTTAATCGATGGATTATCCTAGTGGTGTACTGGTGTGGGTCCGTAGTATTTATCCTTTTGGAGGGTCTTATGTATTTTTCGTGTGTAATAATAAATAAAACATTATCTTCTGACAATTTATAATTGGATTACCAGTTTTTTTTTTTTTTTTTTTTTTTTAACTAATTAGATCACCAGTTTATGAGTTGGAGAGGTTGATATATGTACGTAATGGAGGATTTGTTAAGCTAATTATTCGATTTTTCTAGAACCACATTTTGTTGTTCGCCCAATACGTCACACGTGCATGCCACCATGCCTATCCTTTTCCTAATTAATTCATGTCAATTTTTGGAATTTGCCTTAGCCAATAACATGGTGGGTGATGAAACTTTCATCAGCATTTTAGATGCACCAACTCTGATAAAATTCAAGTTATTAAATTGTTACAAAATGACAAATTTGCTAAGAATGATCAGCTATCAAACATGATGACATCTCCATTAATTAATTAATTATTCATGAATTGTCAGCCTTTTTGGTAAACCATTAGTTATTATTAGTTTTCGATTTTACAGATCTCAGATTAAAAAAAATTATTAAGCTATCAAGACTTGGTAGATGAATAAGATTAAGTACTGGTGAAGATAAGGCGTGCTTAGGGCCAGCCCCTTGGTTGATAACTTGATAATGATACCACCGTATACACGTGCATCGAATATATTATAACTACGAATTTCGACGTAAGATTAATTTCTGGAATCTTTTCGTTTTTGGATAAAATTTCTGGAGTATAAATCACCACCGATTCATAATCATCAACATTATTTTACAAGCATAATGAAGTATTATTTTTATTTGTTTGGTAGAAATACTGACATGGGCAAGCGTTTTTTTTTTTGTTGGGTAGTGAATAAACTTTTTAATATTCACGGGAATTTATTTGTTCCTGTATTTTGTTTAGACCCGAAATAATATATAGCAATGTTAATAAAATTTAAAATCCGTAAAGTTTTGTTTTCACCTGTACTCCTCAGTAAATTTAAAAAAAAAAAAAAAAAAACTTTGATTTTTCACATGCTCTTTTTAGGTGGCTACCAACCTAAATGTCTTTGACATTTAATTTGCATCTTGTTTCAAGTTGAGCCATAACTTATTGATCTATGACATTTTGGTTACATGAAGACTATAATATTCAATTATTGAAAATAGTCAATCTTTACGTGAAGTTTTTATGTGACATTTTCATTTTTAACATTGTTTCTAGAATAAATTTTTTTTTTTAAAATATCGAGAAACTGTAGAACAATTTGCTTTGTGTTATTATCACATGAAATAAAAGTACATTGGAGAAAAAAACACTTAACCATTAAAAAATGAATTATGTCCTCGTTTTTTTCTTTAATTTCTAAAAGTGACTCATCAGATGGTCATGAAGGCCATGCCCTCTCGCTTCGCGCAAAACAGAGGTAAACATAAATGAACAAATTGATCACATCAAATTTACAGCTAAATGTTATAAGCATTTCAAACCACTAGTATTTTTTTTTCTTCGGCAGCACATTACAATAGTATTTTTTTTTTTTGATAAAATGTGAATTATATTACCAAATTGGAAAGAGTTTAATTACAAGAGCTTTAGGGGCAGATTGCTTCAATGACCAAAAAAAATTACAATAGTATTTCAAACTTAAAAAGTTCGGTATATAGAATTTCATCGTTAGAATTGGTTCTGAAACAACAGTGTGCATATAGCTTACAATATAAACCCTTAACTGATAATTAAGGTACGGATATAGAAACGTGTATAAGAAACAATAATAACGAAGCAAAACTGAAAATAATTAACAATATTTGAAAATACTAACGCATATATATAACAACATGAGCTATATACAAAATGTTCCCTTCAAAGTTTAAACAAAAAACTCTAGGTACTATCGAGTATCGACGATATATACACACAAAACATATCAGCGAAATCGATTTGAGGAAAATAACTATCCCCGCATTATCGAGGGAAAAAAAAAACATATATATCCGATCCAATCCGACTCGATATATCTTAGTCAGAGAGATATATCATGTGTTTCTTATTCTTCATCCTCATTACAGATCGGGGCATCCTTTTCACAAATTTGACCACCAAATTAGACATATTATATCTATTTTTCAACATATAACACAAGCATTGGGGTTTTCTTCCATGCTTTGGACGTAATAATGCGTTGTTAAGTGAGGATTATATGCTTTATACGCCTTTACAAGTTCCAACATATGATCCGGTTGCGGCGGTTGCGGCTGCGGTTGAGGCTGATCTTTTTTCTCTCCTTCCTTCTTATCGCCACCTTCTTTCTTCTCTTCTTCCTTCTTTGCCGGTTCTCCTTCCTTTTTCCCTTCTTCTTTTGGAGCTTCTCCTTCTTTCTTCGGTGCCTCGCCGCCGCCGCCGCCTTCCTTCTTCGGCTCCTCTTTCTTCTCTTTCTCCGGCTCTTTTGCAGGTCCCACTAGTACAATATCCGTCATCGGCCAATACTTTCTTAGCTTACTTACTACATTTATCGGATCCACTGTCCCGATCACCGTTAATTTCTTCTCCTTCATGTCCATTGCAATCGAATCGATTCCTAAAAAAAAATAAGGTGCAATTTGTAACCATTTTGATAGACATTTAAGTTTTTGCCCTATTGATATAAGTTGCAACATTTCACACAAGGAAAGTAAAACACTTTGAATCAAACAAACAAACAAAAATCTTTGACTTTATGATTTTTTCAATTTGATGGGCACGTATTTCAAAGAAGCTATAGTGGCCTAGATTTGATTTTACTCCAAATAAAAAATATTCAGTGAATTTCAGAAATAATTGAAATACGGTGCAACATTTTACCGTACTGTCACTGTTGAAAAGGAGAGACACTTGTGTCAGGACAGCTCGTGATTGCTCATCAACAAAAATAAAAAGAAATTAAAAACATTTTTATTATGTTTACACACCCCCACCAACCGACGACAAAAAAAAAAAAAAAACACACCCCCACCAACCAAATCAGAGAGTAAACCGGACTAAGTGGACCGGAAATCAATGGTCTAACAGTTGGTTTTGTAAGTGAGAAAAACATAGAGAACTCTGTTATGTTTTGTGATGTGTAAACAGACATTTTACAACAAGAGAGAGAATGAAAAAAATTGATTACCTGGGAGAGTAGAAACTGTTTTGAGGGCCTTTTGTTTGGCCTTATCATCATGCAGATCCAACTTTAACACCATTTTCTGCAAATTATTACAAAAGATTTAACAACAACTGTGAGATTCAGTGAAATTACTAAACTGATGTGAATACAAAACACGATGTCAAATTACAGATCATGCAATAAAAAAAAAAAAAAAGAAAAAGAAAAAACAATTGAATCACTAGAACAACACAGAGTGAAGGATAACAAAAAACAGAGATTTGCATGTTTTAAAGAAGACACTAAAATTTACTGACATGTGATGTGTACATACACACACTGTGACATGCATGCGTATTTAATTTGTGTGAACATAAATAATAATAGTACAAAGCTAGACAATTAAGGAACAAAAAATAAGGGATAATTCTTGAAGAAAAAAAAGAAAGAAAAGAATTTTGTTTCAATTAGACAAGGATGTATTAAAAGTGAGATCTTTTAAACTCCAAAAAAAGCAGATAACACACGCACATGGAAAGAAGAACGAATCAAGTAATGCAAAAAGGAATAGATTCAGAAGTTCATAAATAATGAATAACAGATCACAAGAATCAAAACCCAATTTTTTTGTTTTATATAGAAAAATCGAATCCTAGGAATCAAATCTTGCATACGTGTTGAAAGACAGAGAGAGAGAGAGATGGACCTTCATTGCTCTCTGCTTTTGGTTGGGTTTTTTTTTTTTGGTTAACCTTAATTCTCAAAAATATGATCGTCTCTAAGTTATAAGAGAGAAAACTGAGAATGAAGAATGAAATACTTTTTAACAAAAAAGAAGAAGAAGAAGAATGAAATAATTGGAAACTTGTGAAGACGATAAAAGAGATTGGACACTGATGGTTTATAAAAAAAGAAGAAATCACAAATCCTGACAAATACTGCAGGTTTATTATTTTTAAAAAAAAAATATAGAGAGAAAGTAATAGAAAGAGAGAAAGATGCATGCAGAGTCTCTCAATACAACAATAATGAATGAATGAATGAATGGTACGAGAGAGAGAGAGAGAGATCTTACGAAGGCGCGTGAGATAAGGCGCGTGGTGGAGTTGATTACGTATTGAAGTGCTCAGCGTTTTATTACTTTCGGTCCTTTGGTTTGTGTTGTTTCCTTTTTTCTGACCCTTTGAAATTTCTTGCTCACCTTATCCACGTCACTTTTTTTATTTATTGTTTTAAGGAATTTCTACTTTTAGATCAAATTTATTCTTTGATACGTTTTTCATTTTTGTATTTTGGGACCATAGTACGTTTGCATACTCGGGCGTATCAAAGTATTTGTCATTTTTATCCTATGGTGCCTTACAAGATCTTACGCATGCGTTTTCTACTAACTAAACCATCTTATAATTAAGTTCTAGTTATACAAATCTGTTTAATAACCGCTACTAAAACTATGTATTTGGATCATAACAACTTCTTATTATCTATGAAAATAAAAAACAACTTATTATTACCTGTTTTTTTTAAGTCTATTAAAAAGACAACCGGATTTAGATTAGTATGATCAAAATTTTTTTTGTCTCTCCTTCTTTTATTAAAAGAACACTCAAGTCGTAAATATTCCGTTTTCAGTTTATATCTAACCACAATTTTATTTATTATTACCTATTTTTTAAAAAAATCTATTAAAAAGATAATCGGATTTAGATTAGTATGATCAAATATTTTTTTTGTCTCTCCTTCTTTTATTAAAAGAACACTCAAGTCGTAAATATTCCGTTTTTAGTTTATATCTAACCACAATTTTATGATTGATTTTTGAAAATAAAAATGAAATTATCTAATAATTGAGTCCTCTTTTTAAAATAATGATTGAGTCCTCACTATCCCACCATCAGTTTCCCAATTCTACACGAATTGATTCTCTAAATAAAGACAAATAATATTCCCCCAAGCCAAAGTTTTTTAAAAAAAAAAATACAGAGAAAAATACATGTGTAGTGGGAAACAGCTGCATATTCCACGTGTTTGCCCACGTAGATTAATGTAAATTTTCTTTTAATATTTTTACGTCCACAAGATACATACAAGTGGAGGTTTTTTATATTCAAAATAAGTTTTGTAAAAAAAATTATTGGATTTTGTTGGCTCGCGCGTGAGCATACGCAGTGACTGCGAGTTTAGAAACGAGACGTGATGAGATTTGTAATTTGGGCCACATAGAGTGGAATGTGGGACCCACTACTCTGATGTGTTAAACAATACAATTTGTAAACAAAAAAAAATGTAGAAAAGTATATAAAAAGGCGGCTTCTACTAAATTCAATTCTAGCATCCTCAGCTTCTGATCTGCACCGTCGATTCCTAGTCAAAGGGGGGGGGGACTTGGGTATTATGGTTTGACTAAACCAAGAGTAAACAGAATTTGACGTAAGAGTAGATTATTTTATGGCAAACTTTGACAAAAAATTCATTCTAAAAAAAAAAAAAAACACTTTGCTTTATGGTCTGACCAAATTGAAATGGTAATTTGATGCTTTAAACAGGAGTTATAGCCGCTAGTAATGTACATATTTGCTTGTTTTTGACATTAGAGTCGATCTCTATCTTCTTAAATTTTAGTTTATTAATTCAAAGAAATATATAAATCTTATCTTAGTGAGGACATCGTGCTTCTCAAGTTTAACAGACAATTTTGTTATATCTGGAAACACGTATAAGGACCTTAGACATAATTAGGAAAGTATATTTTAGTTAACTAATCTAACTATAATTAAGTCAATATTCTAATTGCAGACTATATTTTTTATCTGCTAATTAACCTCTAAACATTATAAAAAATCAACGTCAGCGTAAAATATGATTACCAATTAAATGCTGACTAAAAACTACGAAACGTCTTGATTTAAATCAACCGAAGCTAACAAGGAGAATCTAAAGTTATGGTGGAAATACAAGATGCAATTAAGTGAAATGAAATTAACTAAGCAACTCTCCGACATGGATCTTAAGTTACGGATATACACATGAACTGCAAAATCTCTATTTAACTAAACGTTAATTAAATTTTGATGTCATAATAATCTACTTTATGATTAAATTCGCCTACCTAATTGGATGGTGAAATGACAAGCCCCAATCTTTTCGGTGTTAACAAAAAGAGGAGGAAGAAGTAAACATAATAGCCGGCCTATAAAATATATATCCAAAGTTGGTCCGATTTATCCGACAAGATCTCAAATCGAACGGTGAGGAATCTTCCAAGGGTAAAGATTCAACGGCTGATAATTTTGTCTTTTGAAAAATGTAGAGGAAAAGAACGTCTACCAAAGAATATAGGCTATGATTAAAAATAATTGGGGGTACGGTCAATGACCGGAATGAGTAAAATGATCTTGCTTTATGAATCATTATTTAGTGAGTTTGCATATTTAGAATTTGGTCTCCTTTTGAAAAATACACAAAACTATATCCATAACTTTTAGGCAAAGAACCACATATCATCATTCATTATAAGATTTTGTGCTATTCGAAAACAGTTTATATTTTCTGGTGTAATTAATTTATGGTGTGCCGCATTTATATTGTGTATTGGCAAACTATACACGCTCATTGAAGAAAGAAAAAATAGATTAGTCAATACAACTAACTACACACTTTTCCTACCAAAAAAAAAAAAAAACTACACTTGTAGATTGGTGTAAAATAATGTGTGGCAATTTAAGCCCAGTCCAAGTGATAAAAGCCCATTTAAGGGACTGTGCCGAATTTGTGGCCCAGTTAGTCATATCTATTTTAAAATTGTAAACTGTCACACGTGCGAGTCTCACATGGTATTATTATCCTGTCGGTTTTTCCTTTGACCCCTCCGTTTTTACCTCGTCTTCAAACAAATTTTATTTTGACTTTTTTTCTTTTTTTACCTTGTAAAATATCTGAAACCCCAAAAAAAAACCTAACCTAAACAAAGCAAACACAAGTTTTCTGTTCGATTCTCTCATCCTCAATCCTTAGAAATCCTCAGATTCTTCTAATCCGAGGGTTAATTTCCCATCAATTAATCTGAATCCAGATTGCGAATTTTAGGTTTTCTTGAATCAATTGTTCTCAATGATTGCGAGCGATCATCATCATCCTCAGGATCCTTTGGATACAACCAATTCATACCACATGAATACCTCCGGTGTAGCGCCGTCATCTGCATTATCAATTCCGTTGTCTCAATCGGCATGGCTTGAGGTTCGTTTGTTCTACGTCCGCGTCGCGCCGTGTCTCGTTGAGAATGTTCCTGACTTTCTTACCCTCCGTCACCCTCGCCGTGAGACCGGCGCTTCTCTTGAGGTTAACGGCGTCCGCGTTCCTTCTTCGCAGACGGCGTCTATGAAACTCCGCCGTGATAGAGTCGATCGAGAATCATCGGAGGTGACGTATGTTAGCACAGAGACTGTTCGTGTCACCGGATGTGTTGATTTCGAGGTTTACGATAACGAAGATATGGTGTTGTGTGGAAACCTAGATAGAATTGAAGGTGCTTGGAATAATGGAACTGTGAGCGATCCTAAGACTGGATGGGGTATGGATTGTTACATAGCTATGGGAAACGGTTCGGGTCCTTGTTCCTCTGCGTTTTTCCAGCCTAAGCTTGGCGGCGTTTCGTCTCCTTCCGTGGAGGTTTATATAGCTGGTTGTTGTGGCGGTGTTCCGGTGATATTGACCAAGACGATTCAGGCGAGTCCCAGGAGGAAGGTGGCTAGACATGTTACACTCGACGCTATCCCTGAAGAAGAAGAAGTTGGCAAAGAGCAAGACATTGTTACCACTCCTAATGGTAATGGATTGGCCCTGCAAAGCAAAGCAGAGGTATGATTCTGATTTCGCAATTATCTCATTGATTATTGTCTTCGAACTTTATGATTCGGATTTAGAACTCTCTGATCGAGTTTGCAAGTGTTGATGGTACAAAGTAGGATCAGAAAGTTAGCTTAGTATCCTCTTAATGTTTCTTTGAGTTTGCATATAAATGTGAAAGTTTACTGTTAGATGAGTTACAGAAATAGGCCAAGAGACTGATTATCTTGATATCTCGAGTGTTGTTTACATCTCTTTGTGTATAATGTCGTAAAAAATAACTCCTGCTTTTTTTTGGTTCTTATGTTGTGTGTCTTGCGGTTGATGTAGATGATGGAATCAGAAGTTGATGACTACGATGAGTCTGAGATGAAAATGGGACAGAGATACTACCCTGAAGAGATGTATGTTGATGAGGATGGTCAGCTCTCATGGTTCAATGCTGGAGTCAGAGTTGGAGTTGGGATAGGCCTTGGGATGTGCCTTGGTGTTGGCATTGGAGTTGGATTACTCATGCGTTCATATCAAGCAACAACCAGTAACCTTCGTAGGAGGTTTCTCTGATCATCACCTACCATTAGCTAAAAACCCACTGAGACATTTCGAGATATAAGAATGATGATAACGTAGTGGGTTATAAAAGAAAAAAAAAAGATAAGAGTTTTGGTAGATAGATGTATAGAGCTTATCGTTTTAACTGGTTTGTGTCCCTCTTTTGAGTATATAATCGGCTCTGTTCATATAGCTTTATGTGCTTAGCACAAGAGAGAGTTCTTATATGGCCCTAGTAATGTGTTTTTTTCCCCCCCTCAAGTCTGTTTATGTTGTTGTTTTGTGTAGAAAGAGATTTCGTGTTGTTGTTGTCAAACTTGTGTTTTGGTTTCTGGTCAGAAAATAATGTGGTATAGAGGGAGTGTACATGTTTTTCACTTGTATAGTTTGGTTTGCTTTTTGACCTAAAACGTTGTCGTAATGATTCCTACTATACACGGCGTTGACAAAAAGAACAAAAATCTATACACGGCGTAGTGTGCGAAGACGATGGCGTTTGCTATAAGTATTATCTTAAACGATGAAACGATGTCGTATTTGCGGCGCATCAACGTTACCAATAGCGTCGGCATCGGACCAAATAAATATGCCTTTCCTTGAATTGTTTTAAAAATGCATTTATGGCCCTTAAGTTATTATAACTGCAATTTAGTCCCTCAATTAGTCAGAGTTTACAACATTTGAACCCTAAATCATTATTCCCAAAATCAAAATTTCACTCCTCGAGAGTAGCGAGAAGAAGAAGAAGCAGAAGCAGATGAGCAAGATCCGTTCGTCTGCGACAATGCCACATCGCGAGCAGCCGTCACCTCACGTCGTCACACTCAACTGTATCGAGGATTGTGCGCTTGAGCAGGACTCCCTCGCCGGCGTTGCTGGTGTCGAATACGTCCCGCTTAGTCGAATCGCCGATGGTAAGATCGAGTCCGCCACCGCTGTTCTCCTCCACTCCCTCGCCTATCTTCCACGTGCAGCTCAACGCCGACTCCGTCCTCACCAGCTCATTCTATGTCTTGGCTCTGCTGATCGAGCCGTCGATTCGACTCTCGCCGCCGACCTAGGTCTCCGACTTATCCATGTCGATACTTCCCGTGCCGAGGAAATCGCTGATACGGTCATGGCGCTCATCCTTGGACTCCTTCGGCGGACGCATTTACTCTCACGCCACGCGCTATCGGCGTCTGGATGGCTGGGGTCGATTCAGCCTCTTTGCCGTGGAATGAGACGGTGCCGTGGTATGGTTTTGGGTATAGTTGGCAGATCTGTATCCGCTAGGTATTTAGCTAGCAGGAGCTTGGCTTTCAAGATGAGTGTGCTCTACTTCGATGTCCCGGAGGTATCTATTTATACTTTGATGTGCTTCATTCGAGTTCCTTTGGCTATGTTGTCAATAGTTGCGTTTGCATCATTTCCAGGGAGATGAAGAACGAATCAGACCCTCGAGATTCCCACGCGCTGCGCGAAGGATGGATACATTGAATGATCTACTAGCAGCAAGTGATGTCATTTCGCTTCACTGCGCATTAACAAATGACACGGTTCAGATACTCAATGCTGAGTGTTTGCAGCATATAAAACCTGGTATGATTTTTTTTTTTTTGTAAATGAAGTTTTGATTCTCCATGAAATGTAAATGGAAGATGAACTTCTGTTTTCTCTCATTTGGTTTAGTTCTTGTTGATAGATTGATTTTTATATGTTTAGGGGCTTTTCTTGTAAATACTGGAAGCTGTCAGCTACTGGATGATTGTGCTGTGAAACAACTTCTAATTGATGGCACTATAGCTGGCTGTGCACTTGACGGTGCTGAAGGTCCTCAATGGATGGAAGCATGGGTATGAGTTTCTTTTCCGTTTCTTCAACTTCACATTTGTGCCTACTTGTTCTCTTGTTGCCTCATCTCTTCTCTTTCTGTTATCTATCCTGCATTTATTATATCTGGTTTTAATGGCAGGTGAAGGAAATGCCAAATGTGTTAATCCTACCCCGCAGTGCAGATTACAGTGAGGAAGTATGGATGGAGATAAGAGAGAAGGCCATATCAATCTTGCATTCATTTTTCTTAGATGGTGTAATTCCAAGTAATACTGTTTCTGATGAGGAAGTCGAGGAAAGCGAAGCAAGTGAAGAAGAAGAACAATCACCTATCAAACACGAGAGATTAGCAATAGTGGAATCCACCAGTAGGCAACAGGGAGAAAGTTCTCTCACCAGCACTGATATCGTTGGTAGAGAGGCTAGTGAGTTAAAGGAATCTCTGAGCCCTGGTCAGCAACACGTTTCTGTTCTTTCGCAGAATTCTGCCATAAAACCTGAAGTAAGACGTAGTAGATCTGGTAAGAAAGCCAAAAAGAGACATTCACAGCAAAAATACATGCAAAAAGCAGAGGGATTACATGAAGAAAGTACTTCACGAAGAGAGGATACTGCTATGAGTGACACAGAAGAAGTATTAAGTTCCAGTTCAAGATGTGCTTCTCCTGAAGATTCAAGAAGTAGGAAAACACCTCTTGAAGTAATGCAAGATTGTTCCCCAAAGCAGCTTGTAATGTCAAGTAAGAAGTTCATTGGAAAGGCAAGTGAGCTGCTGAAAGATGGATATGTAGTAGCCTTGTATGCGAAAGACCTCTCGAGTCTCCATGTTTCCAGGCAAAGAACGAAAAACGGTGGTTGGTTCCTCGATACTTTGTCTAATGTATCCAAACGGGATCCTGCTGCACAATTTATCATCGCATACAGAAACAAGGTGAAGCTTTCTTTCTCTTTGTTTTCATTTATCTTGCTTGCCATCCCCTGATTGAGGTCAAAAGTGGTTGGGTAATATCAGTGGAGAGCCTGGATGAACATAATATGTTATCTCAATTCTAATAAATGGCTAAATGGTATTGGTGCATGAACTTGTTTTCCAGGAAACTATTGGTCTGAGATCATTTGCTGCGGGTGGGAAGTTACTGCAGGTACCTCTTACATTACAGAGTGTTAGTTCCGTTGATAACTCGATGTGCTCTTTGAGGAAACTAAAACGTGGTTGTGTGTGTGCAGATCAATAGAAGAATGGAGTTTGTGTTTGCTAGCCATAGTTTTGACGTGTGGGAGAGTTGGAGTCTAGAAGGTTCTCTGGACGAATGCAGGCTTGTTAACTGCAGGAACTCCTCTGTAAGTCATAATTCTTGGAAAAACGGTAAAGAAAACATAAACATGAATAATTTGTATAAATGTTAAAACGTTGTTGCAGGCGGTGTTAGAGGTGCGTGTGGAGATGTTGGCGATGGTAGGAGACGATGGTATCACACGATGGATCGATTAAAGAAAAAACAGAGAGTCTCTCCATTTGTGAGTTTCTTCTCTTTTTTTCTTTTCTCCCTTTTGGTTACTTTTTACATCCTTAGGATCACAGACCAAAAGAAAAAACATCCATTTTGTGTGTGTCGACGGTGTCTTGTGTTGTCTAATTGGTATCATCAACCAACTTTTCTCTGTAATCATTGTTTCTTTTTATTTGTCCGATGAGGTTTTCTTAGAGAGACATTTGTTGTTTGTTCTTTTGTGTCTGGTCGTGATGAACTTGAAAGTATTATTGTGTTTGATGGTTGTGTATTGTATATGCTGTGTGTTCCAGAAACCATATTTTTAACAAAATACATAAAGCAATGAACAATTTCCCCGAGTAATGCAAAAATATAGATCATTATCAATATCGAAATTAACTCTCGGTGAAAGATAACATATCTAAATATTCCGAGCTGTTACGACGTTGCGAATGCGATGTAACGATGCCGTTATGTTCTTTGTTATGTAGTAGCCATAATAATGACGCAAGGCTGGCAACCAAATTGGGCCTTTTGATGGCTCAGTTACAAACGTAGGCCACATCTACAGACTACAGTGTGTGCTGGCACGACGTCATTACCCCTGTGACGTGATGACAACGTTTTTTTTTTGACGACATTGGTTTCATAACAAGTCAAGTTAGAGAGTTGAACGTATTATCATTATGTGTGTTTGATGGTTTGTGTATATGCTGCGTTTGTGTTCGGGAAACCATCATTGACAGAATTTAAATTTGAACAAAACCACACCTTTTTATATTCGAAACCAGCGCTAATCTCCTAAATATTATTGTTGCGGCTGGCTGCTTTGCTTACGATCGTTGTCCACGTGGCACTCTATCTGCGGTGGATTTAAATTTGAACGTGGCGTGTATGTTAGTAGAAAATCCACATGGCTTGTAGTTGTTAGTCCCACGCTTTGAACCAGAGCAACCGGGTCCTTGCACGTGTTCGGCTTAAAATCCATTTCCATTCAAAGCTACGCTTATAAGTTATACTAGATGGTAACCCGCGGTGTTCACCGCGGGAAAATATTGCGTTTGTTATAATTAGAATGTTAAATATGTATATGTTGTATGATTTGATTAAGTATGCATGTTGATTGGAGTGTAATGTCAATGTCAATCTGTATTCAGAATGAACAATAAGTTGATATGGCGGAGTTGGTCTACGGCGCAGGATTAAAGTTCCTGTCCGAAAGGGCGTGGGTTCAAATCCCACTGTCAACAATCTCTTTTTAAATTTTTTTAACTTTGTACTTGCTGACGTGTACTTGCCTTATCGTCTCCATTTATGCATAGTAGGACCCATACGGTATGATGACGTGGACATTTAATGGTCACTAATCGAGTGAGACGAAACGATAAGGAGAGGAGGGCAAGGCAAAATCACTTCTTCAACCTCACAAAACCCTAACTTCTCCATTTCAAAAATCCACAGACTTCTCTGCTTTGAGTTTGTAAGGTAAATTGTAGGAATGGTGATTGCAACATCGATGAGTTTGAATCTAATTGGAGCATTCAAAGGCTTATCCCTATCTTCAACCTCAACTTTCCTCAGAGTCGATTTGAATTTATGCCCTAAAACCTCCTTCACTGTGGCTCTACCTACGCAAAATCTCCAAGCTCTGATTCCTTTGACGATCGAATCTGCTCATAAGAAAGGAGCTGGTAGTACTAAGAACTGTCGTGATTCTCCTGGTCAAAGACTCGGTGTTAAGATCTACGGTGACCAAGTCGCTAAACCTGGCGCCATTATTGTTCGTCAACGTGGTACTAAGGTAGCTTTGAGAACTCGAAACTGTTGAATTTTAGTAATTTCACCTCAAATCTGGGATTTAGTAAGGTTACGATTAATTTAGCTCTCGAGCTCTGGTTTTAGATTGATTCATCAATGATGTTCTGAACCACGAAGCTTTCGAAATTAGATGCTCTTTGAAGTAAAACGAATCCATGGTTTGATTTTGTTGACTTCAATTTGATATTGGCTTTGAATATGAACCCGATCACTGCAAATCCATGTTTTTTTTTTTTTTTTTTTTTAAATCTACTATTACCACATTTGGCTATTCTTTAGTCTTCATTTCGTGTAAGCATTTAATGTTTTAGTCTGCTAATTTCTTTTATCTCTTTGGGAAGTGGGGAGTGTAGTCTTCATGTGTCTCTGTTTCATCCATAAGTTCGTACTTCATTCTCTTGTTTTTTTCTTACGTTTATAGATTGAACTGTTTAGTTTCAGAATTATAATTTGGGTTTAAATCAAAAACTCATCTTGTCAATACTGTTGTAGATCAATGGTAGATTCTTGAGAATAATTGTAAGTTATTGCCTTTTGTTTTATCTTTTTTATTACATCTCTGAGCAAAAGATCAGATATGTTGCGTCATTTTGATTTGATTCTAATGGTTTACCAGATTATGCAATAGATTAGAATTATCTTTAGCTTTACTTTTTTTCTTTTGGCTAAGTAACTGTTTCTTCTTTTCAGTTGATTAACTTGAGGGGTGGAAAGCAAGAAAAAGTTCTAAGACTATTAAAAATTCACAGAATCGGATTGATCCAAAAGAGGTAGTCTTTTTTTATTTGCTCTCGTCAGTTTCATTTAAAAAAAAAGTGATTAGCTTTTTGTTTGATTTTAAGAATCTCTCTTGTTTTTTTTTCAAGAATTGCAAAAAAAAAAAATCAAGAAGAAGAAGAAACTCTAATTTCTTTTGGTTGCAATTTGGAATTGTTTAATAACAAAATGAGAATAAATTGCTGTATAATTGTTTATAGTGGCAATTTCTTTGATCAAAAAACCGATACAGAAACATCATAAATATCATTTGCATATAGGAAAAGTAATTGGATCATTTTAATTTGAAACCGTTGTATGAAATTTCGAATATTAAATTGTACAAATAATAAGTTAAAGGATTCAATGCTATGTTTTTTGTTGTCTTCAATAAGAGGTTGGATTTGAATTTCTTCCACATCTACGCTATTTGGGATGAAAGGTTTTTTTTTTTTTTCTGAAATCAAGTTGGATGGACTTACGATTTGGTTAATAACGAAATGAGAAAAATAGCTATAGATGTGTTTATACGGGTCAATTATAGATATCAAAAAGATATGTAAGTTTATAAAATCTAAAAGTGTCAACTTTTGACTGGTTTTGTTAGACTTTTATTGTATTCTAATAACAAAACAATATAGAACGGTGGATCATTATTCTATTAAATAACTTGTTGTTGAAAAAGGGAAACCCGACTGTGTTTTGTTTGACTCATATTCTGGTACTATAGTAAGGTTTTTAATAAGTCATGTATATATATCTTTTTAATATGCATTCACGAATCTGTGCAACTGACGCAAATTTTTTTCTTTTCATGCGGGTTGATATGGAGAGCTTAATCTGAAAAGGCGGCAAAAATAATACTGGAAGGAGGTAAAGACTACCACATGTATGTGAGGTTAGTGTATCTCTAAATCTCCTAATCTAAAAAGTAGGATGAGAGTAGGGAAAGTCGTACTAAAAATCAAAGAAATTAACGAAGAAAAAACATTTAAAGTCATAAGAAACATAATTGAACCAAATGGAAAAACTCACTTGTAAACATCTACAATGAATCACCAAATCCGGTTAGACCCTCCCTGTATTCACATGATTCAATAAAGTGAAGATTAATTAGTGTTATGAAAGTTAAAAACAATAGATAACTTTAGTAATCAGTTGAAACATTAAAATACCTTTTGCTGCCTGAATGGTTGAAACTATAATATATATAGCTAACCAATGTTTTTAAAAACTTCTTTGAAAACTACATTTATAGTTTTCTTTTGTGGCTTCCTTTCTTCATCTAGGATCATAACTTTTAATCCCTTCTTCGAAGTGACCCTAGATATTGCAACATATAGTTGGCCATGTGAGAAAACTGGTCTAGGCAAAAACAATCCCACATTCTCCAAAGACTGTCCTTGACTTTTATTGATTGTCATTGCAAACGCAACCGATAATGGCAACTGTCGTCTTCTCAACTTAAAAGGCAATCTTGCGTCTGAAGGTGTTATTAGCAATCTTGGGATGACAACTTTATCACCAACTCTATCTCCTGTAATTACTCTAGCTTCAATCACAAATTCAGCCATTTGTGTGATTTGTAACCTAGTCCCATTCATTAGACCACCTCTAGGATCAATGTTTCTTAACAACATGACAGGACATCCAACTTTCAAGCGCAACCTATGGTTGGGTAAACCTGATATCTTGATACTATTGAGAAAATCCGGAGTGAACACTGGATTGTTCTTAGCGTCTGTATCAGAAGGATCCAAACTATCTGCACTAAGATAGATCCTCTCTTCACCTGCATTGTAAATTAAACCATTAATGAATTGTACAATACATGAGCACCAAAAAGACAACAAACTTTGTACATACCTTCCATTTGATCAAGCATATACTCATTTATCTGATGAACATCATCATTTGTTGGACATAGAATAGCTCTTCTTTGAAAGAATTTAGGATCTTTCTTTTTCTGTAATTCCTTAGGATCCCCATAGACTTCTTTGCTGATTGATTGAATAGGATCTTTGGCCTCTGTAATAAGAAACTCTTCTGGAATATCTATTAGAGCTTCACCATCATTAGGTTCACCAATTTTCCCATCACCAACTGCTAGTATCCACTCTGAGAATTCTTTAATATCATTGGCGTCTTCAGCAGTAAGCGTGTTTGACAAAAGACGCATATTCTTTGTAAGCTTAAGCACTTTGCAATGATCCCAAATATAGGAAGAATTCAATGAAGCCAGCACAATTTCTGTCCTAGAACCACCGTTTATAACTGGGAGAATCTGTCTGAAATCTCCTCCAAAAACTACAACTTTCCCACCGAAAGGTTCACTATTACCATTTCCTGCAACATCCTTCAAACTCTTATCCAAAGATTCAAAGCAATACTTACTCATCATTGGGGCTTCGTCCCATATAATGAGTTTTGCTTCTTTCACCAAATGTCCCAGATCTGAGGATGGTTTGATTCTACATGTTGTAAGCTCATCAGGATGTAAAGGGATCCCAAATCTAGAATGAGCTGTCCTACCACCAGCTAACAAAAGGGAGGCTATACCACTTGATGCAACGTTGAGTACAATTGAGCCTTCTTTTCTAATAGCAGCAGATAGTGTTTTCCATAAGAAAGTTTTACCGGTTCCTCCAAAACCATAAACAAAAAAAACTCCACCACGATTAGTTAGCACAGCCTCCATAATCTCATTGTAAACTCCTTGCTGCTCTCCTGTTAACTGGCCAAAACATTCAGCATGTGTTGTAGCTAAATTATCTCGGTCATAGCTTTTTTCGTCAACAATCAACACATTAAAATCAGTTACACTTCGCATAGGTGGCTGTGGCATTGACTTAAAACTTGCTAGAGAACTCCCATTTCTTCTCAGCATGTTGTCTATATCCTGAAGCGCAAATTTTTTTTTTTCTTCATCAGATAGAATTAGATCTGCAATACATTAAAAGACAATTTAACATACGTGCCACACTTGAAAAATAGAATTTAATAAACTGCTTAATAGATAATAACATATAAAATGTGGTAACTATACCTGGTCTGTTTAATTGTCTTCTTCTAATGTATTGGATGTCTTCACACTGCAACTCCCATGTCTGTGCCCACACTTTCTCCGGACTATACAATGTAGGTGAAAGAAGCATGACAACGAACACTTGACGAACTAAGGTTCCACTTCCCCAGTAACTTGTTCTTACTAAATCTTGTATGTATTCTTGATCATCGTCTAACAAACCCAAAGCAAAACATGCTTCTTTATATCCTGGGTAAACCACTCCATTTACTGTTCTTATCTCCTCAAAACTTCTTGGTCCTCTTTGTTCGTTCAATAGGACTCGCAGATAATATCCATCTTCTATATTCATAGGAACATAGTTGATTCTTCCAATAGAAAATCCTCTCTGTCTTAAATTAAATTGCTTCTGTTTTGAATCATATGTGAACCGGTTTGGAATTTCAGCATAAGTGAGTGATCTAGCAATAGAGCTAACCTTGTTCAGATTCATCCATGCAGTAAACATTGAATCATGTATAAAATCTCGATTAAGAATGTTCTCCACTTCATCATCACCCTTGAAATAAATAGGTTGTTCTCCTTCGAGATGGAAACTCAGTTTTTCTACAGGAGTTGAACGATAATGAATAGGATACTTAAAAATCCTCCATGTTGCTTCACATGCAGAAACGTACCTGAAATGGTGACCAATCACATATTAAAAACCAGTAGATGACAATGTAAGAAGATAGTTTAAGTTATGTGGGAATGTTAATGATTTTGGTCATAAAGAACAATTTAGAAATGAATCTGGTAATATAAAAGTCAATATAATGGTGTACGACACCTTACAAACCAAAAAAGGAACAGAAAATGATCGTTGTAAAAATGCTGTAGCAAATTAACACTCCCATTCGAGTCAATATATTATTTTTTAACCACTTTGTTTAACTCTAATGCAGACTAATGATGATTCACTTATGGAAATCCCGATTGGAGAAATACAATCAAGAAAGGTATGTGAATAATCAAAAACTTACATCAACAAATTAGACTATCATAGATATTAATTAAGAGAAGATGACAATGTAAGAAGATAGTTTAAGTTGTTTAATACTGTTCAAAATTTTGGTTATACAAAACAAATAAGAAATGATTCTCGTAATATAGAAGTCTATATAATGGTGTACGACACCTTAAAAACCAAACAGGTCACAGAAAGTGATCGTTGTAAAAATGATGTAGCAAATTAACACTCCCTTTCGTGTAAATATAAGATTTTTTTTAACCAGTTTGTTTAACTCTAATGCAGACTAATGATGATTCAGTTATGGATAACGCGATTGGAGAAAAACAATCAAGAAAGGTATGAGACTACTCAAAAACTTACATCAACAAATTAGACTATCATAGATATTACTTTAGAGAAGATGATAATGTAAGAAGATCAAAGTAAGTACCTGCAATCAAAGTAATCCTTGATTTCATTTATCATCTTGGTATTGCCATTGCGTGTTGCATTTTCTGGTGCATCTGCATTGTCATCTGTAGAAGGTGGTTCGACAGCAACAGTGACACGGTCTTGTCCTTTTGTAATATACTTGAACAAATATTTGACAGAACCTGATTGGTTGCACCACTCAACATTTATGTGTGCTTTGTACCGCAATAGTAGTTTCTTGTTGTATGGGATAACATATCTGTTATCACATCTAAAACCATTCTTCTCAACAAAATGAATTGTTTCCCTTCTTCTGTAAACTGGAAATCCGTCTTTATCTATGGTAGTTTCCTTTGCATGTGCTTTAGGAAAGAATTTAGAACATTTCTTGTTCACCATACACGGTGAATTTTGATTCACGGCACCACATGGTCCATGAATCATCATATCCTTGACTATCTCATAAAGTTCTGGTTCTTCTTCTTTGTCTGGAATTTCTGCACTTATAATGTTATCTATGTCTTGGGCTTTGGGAAATTTATGCATCTGATCCATAAACAGCAAAATGTGTGCATGAGGCAAACCTCTTTTTTGAAACTCTATTGTATACATTGCTGTAATGAAAGAAAACGTTTGGTTAATGTAGAGAAAAACGTTAGTAAAATAGATAACATACAGTATCATGTAGCTTAAGATAAAATTTAGATTTACCTGACACAGTCTTCCCCAAAAGAGATTTTTTTGTCAAATCGTCCATAAGTGAATCAAGTTTCATCTTAAACATTCTGCATATGATATCTGGTCTATCATCAGAATTCAACTTACGCTCCTGAACAAACCTTGATAGTTCAGGCCATTTTGGGTTGCATGTGAAGGTGATAAAAAGATCTGGAAACCCAAAATGTTTTGATATAGCCATTGCATCCAAATAATTCTGTCTCATATATCTAGGGCCACCAGTGAATGAAGATGGTAAATACATTTGCCTTCCTTGCTCATTCATATTAACCTTTCCACTCTCTCTAGCTTTTTTAACTGAGTTGTAATTCTCTGCCCGCAAACTTGCTTGATTGTATTTGATGTAACCCAGCCGGTTACTCTCTATCATTGTATAACCATCAACCAAAAATTGCTGAAATAAGCGCCTACTTTTTAAAAGAGTGGTTGCCTCATTTTTCCTCTCTTGAATACGGAATGCAAAGAACTGCCTCATACTGATTTGCTTCCTATTTTTCTGACTCTTAATCCTTCTAAGTTTTGTATGCCCTTTCTCAATGCCAAGCCTGTATCCATCTTCACCGTAGGGAAATAAAAGAGGATATTGCAATGCAAGATAAGAGAGATGCAACTCGCTTATTCTTTGCAGTTTACCAGATTTTTCTTGCAAAATAATGTCACGATGATCCATTCCGATTTCAAAATCCCCAGGAATCAAAGCAGCTACTTCTGAAGCTGTTGGACAATTATAAGTCCTCCCATCTCTCTCACGACTACTAACTATCCTCATATGAAATGTTTCAGCCGGATTAGTATCAAATCTGTCCCTTGCTGATCTAAACTGTTGAACATAAGGGTTGACATCATCCAACATCTGCATTATCTTCTTAATGAGATCTTTTCTCAGCTCTTCTTTCTTCTTATACTTCCCTGACTCCTTTCCTTTGCTGGAAAATTTAGCATTACAGAAATGGTTATTGTAACTATCATTACATCTGTTTGCTTATTCCCTTTGTAAAAGCATTTACTTTATAGGTGAATAAGTATAAATGTACCTCATAATTGTTGCTCTATTAGCAATCTCATGTTCAGTGTCCACAATGTAGAGCTGTTGAAACTTAGGCAATTGACCTGTTTCAGGCTTCATACTACCCATCAAATGGTAGTTTTCTCCTTGTAATTGAAACATTTTAGGTCCCCGGCCTGGTGTCATACATCTATCCACTCTCCCACCAAGTGAAGTAAATGAGAAAATCATGTTATAAGCTCTGATGTTTTCTCTAAAATGTTGACTAAGCTCATCATTATTTGTGAGCAATGAAAGCAACAACTTTGTTGTTTTTTGTGTAAAAGGAAGTTTAACCTGTCCTTCCCCACAACACAGAGTAAAAACTGGTTTCCGGACTTTTGAACGCTTGTTTATGCGCTCATCAAACCACATAATCGCTCCACAAAATTCACATTCATAACTTGGATCACCATGATCAACATAGGGCGTCTCTGTTATTGTATTATATGTAAAAGTTTAGATTTTGAGACAAGAGTTTCAGTGGACATAAAGTTAATTGAATTGACTAATTTAATATTGTCCTTTACCGAGTTTTTTGTTTGTTGGCAATGGAACGGGTGAACAAACATCTGAAAAAAACTTTTGAAAAGTATTTTTCACTGTATTGAAATAGTCCAGCTCCTTCTGTACCGCAGATATGACATCGGTATCGTCAATGTCATGTTCAGAATTGGCATCAAAATCATTTTCTGCGCTAGAACAGTCGAAAACTTGATCATCTATGTCTCCTGCCAATTATTTTTTACAGCAGTCATATATAAAGTTTTATGTAATAGGATATTTATATAGGGAAATTTAATAACTAAATTACCATCAGATGTCTGCTGGTCATAATAATTGTTTGTTTTTTCTACTTCAGGGAGGAGATCCAGGGGAGTTATAATTGCATGAACAGCTTTGGATGATAGAGAACATGTCTGTGACTGAATTACATGGTGAGGTAAACCACTACTATTCCTTAATGACTGATTTCTTATCGTGCTCGATTCCAAAAAATCCCCTAGGTCCGAGTAGGATATTGGTACAGCTTTCTTAGCAGAAGAAGATCCTAATCATATACATATGACCAGTTTGGTTAATTGCAATATCAGAAGTGACAATTTAAATTTATGCTAACACGTTGAACATTTAAAGTTTATCTCCAAAGTAGAAATAACATATTGTACCTTTACGTAATGTACTCCCTTTTGCAGAATATGAGCTAATTTTGTTCACTGGACTATGGAATTGCATTTTCGAACTCGCAGGTGTGTTTGTGATATCCTTCAAAATATTACAATAACCATGTTTATTTGGACCATCTAGGGGGAAATCGCTGGGATGTAGATGAGGGGTAAAATTTTCTGATTTAGTTGTTGACACAGCTTGTTTGGTGTTCTTCTTGTGCCCATGTTGAGGGGATTCTGAAGGAATGAGTTCCTTTCTCTTCTTCATCCTAGAAAGCAAAACAAATAATCTTATTTATGAGTCAGAGTATAGTTAAAGAGTGAGGGTATTCTGCTAACTAACCTGTAAACGAAGCAGGTTCTGATATTAGGCTCAGAACTGATAGTTTGGCGGTAGGATAAGCAATAGAATGTTAGATATGAGCGATTCCACTGAAAGTCTGAATTGCATAAAAGATGAGATTTTCTGTAAGATAAATTATAAAATATGGAAATTGTGTTGTATTAGTTTTCTAACCAAGCACAGTTTGCACATAAAACTATGTTGCACTTTCATTGTTTTTTAATCTTACTGACCATCTTTCCTTGTCCTTATTAAATGAATTTTTAACCTCGACCAACCCCCATTTGGGTGGGAAAGTGGTCCTTCGAAGAGCTTGGTAAAGAACATTTCCGTTTCATTGATATTTGTATATAAAAATATGATAAAAATATTGATAAATAATTGTTTCTTCATGGAACAGGACCACATGCATCTATATATTCCTCAAGAGGTTTTCATGGTACAATACATGGCTCTGACCAACTTGGATGGTGAGGTAAAAATATATTGTTATTGTATGACTTGGTTAGTGGTGAACTTGATCACAAACCATCACCAACGTTTGTATAATTCAATGAACCTATTTCTTTAATGAAGTAGAACCTGTTCAAATGGAGTTAAAGTGGGTTATAAATGTCAGGGGATTTATTATTAATTTTCGTAAAAAGCAAATGTGTCGACTGTAGCAATGTAACTTGGCTTTTGGATATAGTCTACACCACCAGGTTTAATAATGAGTAAATATCAAATATATGTCTAAATGTGTATTTCAGAGGTGTAGAATGTCTGTTTATATCCTCTTTTCTGTATCCAATCTGAACTTAGTTTTCTGGACTGCGTTTTATGATGTGTTCTTGGTGAAAATTGTCTAAAATTGAGCACCACATGTTTGTAGTATGCTTCAGTTATTTATAGTCGTCTATTAAAAATATTATGTGAATGCTTCAGGTATATATAGTCATCTACTAAAAATGATATGTCAATCTTTGATTTTGAGATACATCGTTTGTATAGTGAGTTTGATAATACAGAAAAAGACAGAAACGATTATAGTATTATGGATGTCTTTACAATGATCGACGACACCTTACTTTTTGAACTGATTGTTCACATATTAAAATCTTGTATCTAATGAATACTCTATCTATATATATTTTTTGACCACTTCGTTTTATTCTTATGCAGAGTAATTGAACACGTGGATGGATAAGGGTGTTGAACAAATACAATAAAGAAAGGTATGTAACTATTTGACTACTACCATCAACAAATTAGACAGCCATGGATATGACTTACGAAACAGTAGATTCATTGATAATTGAAATCCGAATTTTGAAACAGTAGATTTGAAAAACATAACAACTTGAACCATATAGAGTCATCTACTATGGTTTTACAGAAGTAGTTATTATATCTGAAACACAAACACAACTAAACTTACCAAAAGCCAAATACGAAATGTTATCTTCTCTCTAAACTCTTACTCTCCACACCAATCATGACTTGAAACCTCAGTTATCAGCATAGTCTGAAACTGGCGTTTCACTTGTTTCCACTTCATTGGGAGTTACAGAAACTGATTGCTTCTCTTCAAAACTCTCCACCTTAATTTTCCTTATCTCGTCAAACTTCTCCAACTTGATTGCCTTCATTTGTTTCTTCTTCTTGGTCGAGAAAGCATCTACATCTAGTTCGTTACTTCTTTTGGATGATGGAGTAGCGAGATCACACATAGACCCTTCACCCTCATCTGTGCTATTAGTGAGCATGTACATCTCCTGCATATAATCATATAAAACTTTTAAAAGGCAAAACATAAAGAATAAATTTTAACTGTTGCCTTTACTATAATCTTTACTTCATAACAACCTGCCCACCAGATAGGATTTGCGATGGATTGGTTACACCCTCCGAATCATCAAGCTCGTCAATCTTGACCTCTTCACTGCCAGACCAAATTTTACCAACCCTGTATGTGTCATTACCTCCACTCAAATTATCATTTTCCACACACACGAGCAGAAGAAAAGTTTTTCCAACCAAATTTTTAATTGCAAGAGGCAATCTATCAGGAACATTCAGCTACAATAAACACCAAAAAAAAGAACTAATGTTAGAATTAATTTGTTAATTTTTTGCATGAACAACTTTGAAAGATAATAACTAACTTCGTCATCGTAAACACCATCAAGAAGGTCATTAGCAGATTGACCAACAAACTCAGTTGCTGCACCATCAAACAGCATACACCTTGTTTCCCCTGTCCCATCCATGACACGGACATGTAACTTGAACCTTAAATTGAAAAAACAACAACATAAGTTTGAGGCGGATTATAAATTTGCTGATCAAAATTGACAAAAATTTGTGTTATTCAGTAGTTTATATTTCACCTGGGAACAACTGCAGTTATGTTAAGATTACATTTAGGACACCAAAATGTTTGCTTTTTCGGTTTACACAGGAATGCAGCATCCTGCTTTTGGATGCTTTCAACTTTTTTGCTGCATTTTTTACATCCAACATAAAACCAACCCATATCCGTATCTATGGCAAAAATTGTGCACATGATCTTACACTTCTCAACCTGAATAAACAAAAAAATAAGACAGCATATTAAACTAAACGTAATATGAGAAACTGAAAAGTATTTTAAGTTCTCCAGCGAGTACCAAATATTTTTTTACACTGACCTCAGTAGAGTCCAATAAAGCTTGTATAGTTTTCCTTGGATACTGGTTGAAGTATTCGTCATTGTGAACAATCAGTTCCAACCGTGGCGTTGATTCACATATGGTCAGTGTAAGTCCATCGGTTGGCAAACTATTTAGGGGAATAAGTTATACTCAGTTACACTAATACTTAAGTTCAAAAGATATTATAATTACAATGCATTGTGGGTTACGTATTTTCGCACCTTGCTGCAAAGTCTATGGCTTCAGGATAAACGGGATTGATTATGATATCAGAAGCATCAAAAGCATTGGTGATCTGGTTCTCGCCTATAAAAAAAAGTATCCAATTAATATTGACAGTAAAACTTTTTTTTGTAATGAAAGTTTATTAAGTTCATTTGCATAATTACCCCTGAAAGTGTTGATTTTGGCAAACCTTATCAAACAAATTACACTTTGTTCCCCACCGTTTTCACAACCTTTGAAAACTTTTTCAGCAAATTTTCCCCACATTGTGCATGGTAAACGTTCATTCCTGCATTTTTACATACTTAAACTTTTTAGTTGGAAAACACAATAGTAAAAATAACTTCGAAACATAACAAATAACTTTATATTACCTTGTGTTTCTGATTTCAAACTCAAGCTTCTTTGTTGGCTTGTTATTGGCCTCAATGGTCTCAATTTTCCCAACCTTGATAATCTGACCAAGGACATCTACCGAAAAAGCAAATTAACTATGAAATTTTCACACTCAACGCATTTTGTTTTACAGTAGTTAAATCTCCAATTATAAATTACTTACCAACCAAGAAGAAAGGATTAAGGTCACCAACAATTATGTTGTGAAACTCGGCCAAACTCAAATAGACACTCTCGGATATGGCATTGCATGGTGTAACAATTGTGTTATTCAAGAAAGCCATCTTGAATGCATGATTTGTTACCCTAAATTGTCCTCTCACTTGATTCAAATAAAAATTTTCGATGACTGTCCACACATCTTTCCTTATGTACCTTTCAAACTTGTTCACAAGGGACTTCTTGATAGAAGCATGAATTTTGGTACCCTATTTAAGTAGAAGAAACAGGAAAAAAATATGCAGCAATTAGTGGTAAGTAGATTATATTACAAAGAAAGAAATGAAACGAAATATATGAACATAAACTTTTATGTTGGTCTGTATTATTACCCTTTCATCTGCCAAAACGAACTCCATCGTTTCTCCAGATTGACTCGTGTACTGTTTCCACAGGTGGAGCACCTTTACTTGCACACGCCAGCTGCTTTTGTATGGTTTAACATCAGCAAGGTATGTCAAAGCCTGAGGACCATTCATTCTCGTATTCTCGTAGAAAGTTATAAACCGATTTGACTGTCTTTTGCTATTGCTTTCAATGTGTTTGGGTTCTCAATTAAGGATATTATATATAGGCGAAATCATAGTTGTATGTTTTCTATCTTTGGAATACAGATAAAGGATAAGTTTTTTATTACATTGTCGGTTACTTTTTCTTGATCTACGTTTTTTTAACTGTTAATAGTACTATACACGTTGAGGTAATGTCAGTAATATTATGGGCTGATGTGTGTTTTATTAGTTTTCTAACCAAGCACAGTTTGCACATAAAACTATGTTGCGCTCTCATTGTTTTTTAATCTTAAAGACCATCTTTCCTTGTCCTTATTAAATGAATTTTTAACCTCAAACCGTTACTTTTCCTTCTAGTGGGTTAGAATGTGTATACCGGTGTACTATCGAACCCATGGATTTAATAGTACTATACACGTTGAGGTAATGTCAGTAATATTATGGGCTGATGTTTGTTTTATTAGTTTTCTAACCAAGCACAGTTTGCACATAAAACTATGTTGCGCTCTCATTGTTTTTTAATCTTATAGACCATCTTTTCTTGTCCTTATTAAATGAATTTTTAACCTCAAACCGTTACTTTTCCTTCTAGTGGGTTATAAATGTCAGGGAATTTATATTTGGACCATTTCAGCCTTCTATAGTGCTGTGCATTTGTTAGAATTGTTATTTAGACTGTAATGGCAATTTCAGTAATATAACACATAAATGAAGGTTAATTTGCCTTCAATACTGCTCAAATAATAATATGGAGATCCTTCTCTGCTTCACCTCCAGTCCAGGCATATAATACCCACCACACCAACTCACTGACTCTTGTGTTTCAAACCGAAAGAGAGTTTTATGTAAACCCTAAGTCAAAGTCAGTGGTCTTGCCATGAATATGAATATAGCGGGTTTCAATACTCTTCCCAACACGGCAACGACGGTGCCAGCAGCCATACGGAGCAATACGATGTCGTTTTTTGAGGACCCAACAAAGAAGATTAGAAAGCCTTACACTATCACCAAGTCTAGAGAGAACTGGACGGAGCAAGAACACGACAAGTTTCTTGAAGCTCTTCATTTGTATGTTAACCGGACTTCACCTTCTCTGCCTTGTTTCTCATTAATATATGTTCTGCTTGTGGTTTAATCATATCTATTTTGATTACAGATTTGACCGTGATTGGAAGAAAATTGAGGCCTTTGTTGGATCAAAAACAGTGATTCAGGTAATTACACCATCTACATCCAACATTTACATTCGATTCTGAAATTACAGTAATATTATGTGTCGGATTATGATGTTGAATGTTTAAATAGACTATTGGTTTGGTAGATACGGAGCCACGCACAGAAATATTTTCTCAAGGTTCAGAAGAATGGGAACAACGAACATCTCCCACCTCCTCGACCAAAGAGGAAAGCCAATCATCCTTATCCACAAAAGGCTCCTAAATGTGGTAATACTTTCATCTTTCTACATCACCTTTTGTCATCTTTTAATCTCATTTTCTCATGCTCGTGTTTGTTTTTTTTTGGCTGCAGTTGCTCTTTCATCTTCAAACCCATTGCTTCAACGTGACTACTTATACACCACTAATTCACACCCGGTGATTAATACCCCTAATCATGGATTAGTGCGTGACACTGTTAATAGGCCAAATTCAGTGATTAAAGGTGAAATATGTGCTGAAATTTTCCGTGGACGGATGTAATAATGATCTGAAGATTTTCTTGAGTAGTGAATAATTTGTATTTGTGATTGTAGAGGGAGTTGGAGTTACAGAGAACTGTTGCAGCACTAGTAGTAGTAGAGATAAGCAGAGCACTAGAACCGTTACAGAGACAAATGAACAAGAAAGTTTTGGAAAGCCACATAGAGGTAAAAAGATTCTTACTTTGTGCAGAGCAAACACGAGATTCTGTCTTTGCCGATATATACTTAGTATGGTCTTGGTTTTTGGACGCAGTGATGCCGGATTTCGCTGAAGTTTACAGCTTTATAGCAAAGTGTATTTGATCCCAAAACAACAGATCATGTGCAGAGATTAAAGCAAATGGATCCAATAAATCTAGAAACGGTATGACAAAGTCAAACACATCGTCTCTGCTCATAATGAATATGTCTGGAATTGAAAATGTCGTTAACACTGTTTCTGTTCAACAGGTCCTCTTACTGATGAGAAATTTGTCTGTAAACCTGACGAGTCCCGAGTTTGAAGAACAAGTAAGTGTTAATCATAGCTTCATAACTTTATCATATTTTCATTCTTGGCTCTGAGAAACTAGAATAGTGAAAGTTTCAAACTTTCTTGATTGGCTTATGTTATGATTGCTCTGTTTTATGCAGCAGAAGTTGATATCATCATACAGCGCCAAATAGAGATCAATTACAATGAGAAGAGACAGAGAAAATTATCATCTCTCTAATCTCCCTAAGCTTTGGAGTTACGTGTTGAGCTCTCATTGGCTGTGATTGGACCAAATGAATGAGGTGTACAAAGTCATCTGTGTTTGGAACATCATCATAGGAGATAGATGAGAAGTCTGTGTAGAATAGTTAGACATTAGCGATTGTTTCGTAATATTCAATCGTTACTTAGGTTTTTATACGGTGAAAAACCACTTAAGAAGGAACGAAGATTATAACATGGGAAAAAGAAAAAGCTATGGTGAAAAGTCATTCCGAACATCTCGTAATAAACTACTATGGAAACTCTCAATATTTGCATATATCTCCTTTTATTTCCGTGTTATTTAATCTAGTCTTAGTAGTTAATTCTTCTTCCGGTAGAAAACCCGAATTCTCGCAAAAGATAAATTCAAGTGCCCATAATTTTCAAAAGGGCGATCCAAACAATTGTATTAATTAAATGTTATACAATTAATTATATTTGTTATTTATATTATAATTTATAATTTTTTGATAAACTATATATAGAATGTGTGATAATGGTATTCTATTAAAAAGAGAGTTAAGTGGTAATTGACTTGTTGAAATATTAATTTTCTTAACATTACTTGGTTGGTTGAGTGACAAAAAAAAAAAACATTACTTGGTTGGTACGAAGAAGATAGAGCAAGAATAGGTTTTTTCTTTTAGCCCCACCTAAACCCTTTTTAGGAGGAAACCTAGACTATTCAAGGCCACACTAAAAATTATTCTCACATTAATTGATATAATTTTAAGAGTAAAGTCAGCAAACCAATACTTTGAGAAAAAAAAATCAATTGTATATTACCTTGGTTTTATAAATTATATATTTGACCTTGGAAGTTCTGGATAATTCACATTTGTTCACCACAAAGTGCTAATTTCTAACCAACAAAAAAAGATAAGTGAATTGTTCATCGTGTCTAGGCCTGGGCAAAAAAATCGAACCCGAAAATCTGAACCGGAACCGACTCAAAAAAACCGGTTCGGGTAGGGTATGAGTATTATCAAATTACCCTATTGGGTAGTAGATTGTGTTACCTGTGGGTATCGGGTAATACCCGATCCGATTCGATACCCATACGAGTACCCGTTCAACCCGAAACTAATACTAATGTCTATGATTTTTTAGGATTTTTACTAGAGCTTCCAAATTTAAAGTTTAACCCATGAAGTTGATATTTGTTTTATCTTTTTTTAATTGTATTTCGGGAGTGATCAATAGTCAAAAGAAAGTCACTATTCATCTGTGTATTTCCAGTTTTAACTTCTACCTCTATGTTTTAGTTTCACATCGACTTCTATTTAAATTTGGTTTTGGATATTTTTTATTTTTTGTGAGTGTTGTCATTTGTGTACGTTATATTGCAAGTGTTTTCTGATAAATGAGTATATTATCGGTTATATTTCAAGTTTTCGGGTATATTCGGGTATAAAATACTCGAACCGATGGTATAACCATTTTTTTGGGTATTTATAGGTTTTTCAATTTGAAACCGGAACCGACCCGAACCCGACAAGACCCGAACCGAAACCGAACCGATTTTTTATAAATACCCTATTAGGTAGTAAATACAGAAACCCGATAGACCCGAACCCGATAGGATCCTACCCGAACCCGGACCCGGTACCCATATGTCCAGGCCTAATCGTGTCAAAAATACACTTTGAAAATGAATGATGATCGGACCACTTCATCATCTTGAGTTTCAGAGTCACCCTTTATGGAATATCGTGGGACCCGAATATCTTACTTACATAAATAAGATACTGCATAAATCAGATTTATGGATTATATGTTTACAAAACTCGAGCTTAATGGCGATAATGTCGAATTATCAATCTAACATACAAAAGGTGTCTTCCTAAACATATATAAAATCAAATAGTATCTTTTTTTGGTACCAATAATGTGTACCATGAGCAAACAAATAATTTTGGTGCACTCATGTTACCCAGCTCTGTCAAGCGGGTCAACCCGCGACTCGTGATCCGCCCCGCAGTGGGTTCTAGTATTTTTTCGATCCGCATCAACCCGCAACCCGCAACCCGCCAAACAAAAAACCTTTACCCGCATCCGCCCCGCTTAAATATTAATTTTTAAATTTTTTTTTAGTAAAATTAATATTTATTAATAATTTTTTGTATTAAAAAACATAAATTCCTAAATTAAAAATTAAATAAAATAATAATTTGGATAAAAATATATATTTTTATAATTTTTTTAATTTTTTCTACTAAAATAAATTAAATAATAATTATTAATTAATTAATTTTTTTTTTTTTATGAAATGCGGGTACCCGCAAACCCGCTCTAGAAAATTTGATGATCCGCACCCGCTCCGCTAGAAACTATTTCGACCCGCACCCGCGACCCGCAATTTGAAAAAAAAAAAAAATTCGACCCGCACCCGCCCCGCGGCGGATCTAACGGGGCGGGGCCCGCGGGTTTCTGATTAAATTGAGAGGCCTAATATTACCATAACAACTTTTATTACTTCCTTATTATAAAGTTTATTCAATATTTTTTCCTTTATTAATTACAAACAATTAATCAAACGTTAGGTTTCAAATTTAGTCAAAACAAGAAATGAAAAGCTGCCCAATGTGTAATCCACAGATTGGTACATTGCACTGAACCGTACCTTATCATATCACTCCAACGGCTATCGACATGGATTTATTACCCAAAAACCCCTCGAAACTATATAAAAGGCTCGGCTACCTTCCACTTCCCTAAAAAGGGCAAATTAGTCATTTAAAGTAAACCTTCTCTCACCGTCAACTACACACATGCCATTACCCAGAAGACAGAAACTCAAAAGACAGCTCATTCAATACATCCACACAGATCACTCAAACCTCTTCTTTAAATTCCCATTCACTTTTTATTTATCTTTAATAAATTATTACTATAATAATCTTTTTTTTTTTTATTCGTTTGTTTTTCCTCGATTCCTTGTTTTTGATTCAACACTTCGATGCGGTGACAAAGCACAGATTTTGGCCCGGAAAGTTTTGTGTGTGTGTTTTCCGGCGAGAAATGCTCTAAGGAAGCCATTGATATTTGTAACGGAATCTAAAGATGTCTGTGTACGATGCTGCTTTCCTTAATACTGAGCTTTCGAAACCAACTTCGATCTTTGGTCTCCGGCTATGGGTCGTTATCGGAATCTTACTCGGATCTCTAATTGTCATTGCTCTCTTCCTTTTATCCCTTTGTTTAACCTCACGCCGGAAAAATCGCAAACCACGAGCTGATTTCGCTTCCGCCGCAATCGCTACGCCGCCAATTTCTAAGGAGATTAAAGAGATTGTTCCGGCGCAAACGCAGCCTGTTCCGGCGGAGATCCAAGTCGATATAGGGAAGATCGAGCACAGAGTTGTGTTTTCAGATCGAGTATCGAGTGGTGAGAGTAGAGGAACAGCGAGTGCAAGTGAAACGGCTTCGTACTCCGGTAGTGGAAATTGTGGGCCGGAGGTTTCGCATCTTGGATGGGGACGTTGGTATACTCTGAGAGAGCTTGAATCAGCCACTAATGGGCTTTGTGAAGAGAATGTTATCGGAGAAGGTGGTTATGGGATTGTGTACCGTGGCGTTTTAACTGATGGAACCAAAGTCGCCGTCAAGAACTTGCTTAACAATAGGTACTTCATTTTCATTCTAAAGATTGGTCCTTTCACTCTTTTCTGTATTGGTTTCGTTTTAAAGTTTGGTCCTTTCACTCGTTTCTAGATTAGGGTTTTAGGTATTACCAATTAGGGGTTTTGCAGTTTTGCGTAACTAGGGGATTTTACTTGTAGTTTTGCTCTGTATTGAAGTTTGTGTCTGATTCTACACTTCTACCTATTATGTGCTTAGATCCATTGAAGTAGATGCTTTTGGATTTTTATGTAAAGCAGAAGAAGATATTAGAGTTGAAGAGTGATCGTGATCAGAGTCCTTCTCTTGTTTTTAAGTGCAATGCATATGAGTTGTGGTCCTAAGGCTAAAAGTTGTTGTTATTATTGAATTCTATGTATGTATAGATTATGTCATGGGTCACATGTGGTTTTGAGGTGTAACGTCTTTTACTAATAATAGACTATGCTTCTGGATTTTGATCTCTATGATCTGTAAGATTTTTAGTTGGTGTGTACTATAATTGCCAGGGGTCAAGCAGAGAAAGAATTCAAAGTAGAAGTGGAAGTAATTGGGCGTGTACGGCACAAGAATCTCGTTAGGCTTTTAGGGTATTGCGTTGAAGGTGCATACAGGTAACATACCGCTGTTTTGTATCCTCTTTTTCCGGTGTTACAAAAGCAATGTTGTGATCTAATGATATTGGGTTGTTATACTACAGAATGCTTGTGTATGACTTTGTCGATAATGGTAATTTGGAGCAATGGATACACGGTGATGTCGGCGATGTCAGCCCTTTAACTTGGGATATTCGTTTGAATATTATACTCGGGATGGCAAAAGGGTAAGTCTGCGATTCATCTCACTATCCGCTATGGCTTTTTATTGTATGTAAATCATTGTTATATCTGCAGATTGGCGTATCTACACGAAGGTCTTGAACCAAAAGTGGTTCATAGGGATATAAAATCAAGTAATATATTGCTTGATCGCCAATGGAATGCTAAGGTTTCGGATTTTGGACTTGCTAAGCTCTTGGGTTCTGAGAGCAGTTATGTTACAACCCGTGTGATGGGAACTTTCGGGTAAACTCTTAACCTCATTTACTCTCTTCTGCAAGTCTTTAGGAAATCTGAATCTTTCGAAATAACTTTTACTTTGCGGGTTTTTTTGTTTAGTTATGTAGCACCGGAATACGCTTGCACGGGAATGTTAAATGAGAAGAGTGATATCTATAGCTTTGGAATATTAATTATGGAGATAATTACTGGACGAAACCCGGTTGATTATAGTCGGCCTCAAGGAGAGGTATTGGTGGATCAAATCCGCCTTGTCTCTGTTTCCTACTTTCCTCTTATGTTCTTTTTTTTTTTTGTTAACCTCCTCTTATGTTTTTGTTAATGGTTTTTATCTTCTTTTGGTTTTAGACGAATCTAGTGGATTGGCTGAAATCAATGGTAGGGAACCGAAGATCGGAAGAAGTAGTTGATCCGAAAATACCCGAACCACCATCGTCAAAGGCTCTTAAACGAGTGTTGCTCGTAGCTCTGCGTTGTGTGGATCCTGATGCAAACAAGAGACCTAAAATGGGTCATATCATACATATGCTTGAAGCCGAAGATTTACTCTATCGCGATGTATACAAATAACTTTCGCCTCTTATGTTTTTACATTTCTTTACGAGTTCGAAGAATATCTAAAGCTGGGATGATATTTTTGCAGGAACGCCGAACGACAAGGGATCACGGAAGCGGCGAGAGACAGGAGACAGCTGCGGCTAGTCAAAACGGTGAGAGCGGTTCACGGCATCATCAGCAAAGGCTCTGATGAAAGAATCACTTAAGTGACTCTCCTTCACACACGACCAATATATTTTCATTTTTTGTTTGTTTTTCGATATAATATTGAATTTTAGTAATATGATGATGTGTCACATACAGAATATTTTCATTCTTTGGCTCTTTGAGTCTTTGCCTTACGTTTAGTTAACCTTCTTTTTCTTTGTAACCTATTGTCAAACGATCACATGTCACTTATAAATTATATATAATATGTAATGTTTGGACCGATCTCAAAGCTATGTTCGGCCAATAGCACAACGATTGGTCGATGGATCAAGCTTATCGCTTTAAAACCAGTATGGTGCAATAATGGACCCACAAGGATTCTTTAAGCTAACGTGATTATGTTTCCAAACAATTATTATCTCGATTATGTACCTCTATGTGATTGTTATCTTGAAAATTTCCAAGTTGCAAGAATTTTAAAAGTGATCGAATATTAAATTTATAATCAACCTTGGATGATAACCTTGCTTGTCTCGAAAACACAAGATAAGTGCACAGTCGTCATCGATCGACGACCGGAATCACTTCTCGTGTAGGGGTAAAATTTAGACTTAAGAGGCAACAATTTTCATATATATATAAAATTTAGAAATAACATTACAAATCTATATGTACTTCTCAAAGTCATTCCGTTTTCTGATATGTACTTGACTATTTCTTAAAGAAAAGTAAACCTACCCAACAAAGCTTTTTGTGTAGGCCTGGACGTTCGGATATTCGGGTCGGGATCGGATCGGAATTTTCGGGTTCGGGTTTTTCGGGTTTACAAATTCCTTACCCGTTCGGGTATTAGAAAACTTCGGGTCGGGTTCGGTTCGGAATTGGTCGGGTTCGGGTTCGGTTCGGGTTTACCCGAATATCCAAAAAACAAAAATAAATAAATGTAAATCTACTAAATTACTTGAAAATATCCAAAATTCTAAAAAAATACAAGTATTATTACCCAAATCTACAAAAAAAACATCTAAATATACTCAAAATAAATCTAAAATATCCAAAAATCATGAATATTTAAGCATTTGTCTTATTACAAGTATAATTATTACTAATAATATATTAGTATGTACATATATTTTGGGTATGTTCGGTACATGTTCGGGTTTCAGTTCGGATCGGATTCGGGTTCAGGTTTTCGGGTTTTGAAGTTTAGTACCCGTTCGGGTATTTTAATATTTCGGGTTCAGATTCGGATTGATTTTTTCGGGTCGGGTTCGGATCGGATACTCGGGTTCGGATATTTTGTACAGGCCTATTTTTGTGTGAGGAGAAAAAAGAGTAAAATTTGTGTATGTATTGCGTACACAAACGTTAAAATGTATACATGCATCTTTTGAGTTTTGAGTGTTGACAAAAAAGTTGAATAAGGAAATTATTTTCACAAAAAAAAAAAAAAGCTTCTTTCTATGATATGTATTGGCATATTGCGTTTGATTAAAACATACACATATATTGTTGCATTATTGAAAAAAATAAAAATTTAAAACCCTATTTAATATGTCAGCATGCTGTTTAAATCAAACAGCAGATTTCTGCATAACGAGATATATTTTCATTAATTTTAGATTTTTAGGTACACTTACAAATACGTCTTTTCAAAAGGCTACTTTCAAAAAATTGTTTTAAAATCCACGGCTAATTAGCGACTTTAGGTCTGGGCAAAATATCCGAACCCGAGTACCCGACCCGAATCCAACCCGAAAAAATCAACCCGAATCCGAATCCGAAATATTAAAATATCCGAACGGGTACTAAACTTCAAAACCCGAAAACCCGAACCCGAATCCGATCCGAACCGAAACCCAAACATGTATCGAACATACCCGAATATATGTACATACTAATATATTATTAGTAATAATTATACTTGTAATAAGACAAATGCTTAAATATTCATGATTTTTGGATATTTTAAATTTATTTTGAGTATATTTAGTTATTTTTTTAGTAGATTTGGGTAATAATACTTGTATTTTTTTAGAATTTTGGATATTTTCAAGTAATTTAGTAGATTTACATTCAATTTTTTTTATTTTTTGGATATTCGGGTAAACCCGAACCGAACCCGAACCCGACCAATTCCGAACTGAACCCGACCCGAAGTTTTCTAATACCCGAACGGGTAAGGAATTTGTAAACCCGAAAAATCCAAACCCGAAAATTCCGACCCGAACCCGATCCGAATATCCGAACGCCCAGGCCTAAGCGACTTAATCTTGAAAAAGTCCCTTATAAAATCATTCAACTTGGAGAAAATAAATACCACGACAAAGTAAGATTAGGCATTCTGAGCCGTTAGATGGAGGGGACGAAATATCCGCTGGCTATATTTGACTTTTATTCCCCGATGTACAGTAAAACAACAAGTAGGCCAACTAGAAACGCTGAATCGAACAAATCGTAACCGTACACGTATTCATCTGTCATTTAGTATATCGTCACAGCCCCGTAACTGAAACCTAATCTCTTCCTCTCGCTTTCGTCTACCAAATCAACGTCAAACCTAATTGTTTTCTTTAGTTTGCATGTTTATCTCTGAAATACGGCAACTTTGTGTTTTAGTCATATAAGAACAACGCGTTTCAAGTTATTATCTTTCCTGGAAATTTCTGTCCACACAATTTGGTGTTTTGTTTTCGGTATGAACACTGACCCTTGAGATCCGATCTTGTCTCAATTTTCTTTTCTTTTTTTTAAATTTAGATTATTTCTCTCTGTTCACGGCTCTTTTATTTTATTTTAGTTTCCGTCTCTCATTTCTTATCTTGTAATTTTCTCAGAAACTTGTATCAGGCGAATCCGAGTTTAATAGTTTTGGAGTAACCGGTAGCTTTTGTTGAAGGATCTATCTCTTTAGGTGAGTTTCGATTTACTCTTTTCGGCTTCATAGTTTCTCTGCGCTTCATCTCCTTCTTGCTTTCTTTGTTATGATAATTGACTGTGTTAGATCTGATGTCTTTGACTTCTTTGCTATGTGAATTTCGACATGGGTTCTTTGGATTTAGGATTTTAAGATCTTGTTTTTGCTTTATATACATAAGAACATGCTTTTTTGATATAGGTCTTGTCTCTTAGAATTGAGTCTTGGATCTGTTGATTTGAAAGGTTGTTTTTCCCTTCGGAGAAAGTTAGATCTTGGGACTATTTTTCGTTGTTGACTTTTTTTTGTGTATGAGTTCCAAATTTTAATCGAAGAATGGATTTTGATGTTGTTTTTGTTTCTTCGTTATATGAGAAGTTTTCATTACCTTGTTTTAGATCTGTCGGTAAAAGATTCATACTTGAAATTTCAAAAGACGAAATTTTCCGACAGAAATGATCTTTGTGTTCGATTTATAGCATGGATTCACAACCTAATCAGAGTAATAATATTTATGTTTTATGGTATTTGTCAATTGATATGTTATCTGTTCTGTTTTTTTTTGGTTTGTTTCAGTTAAAAGTTGAATAAAATGGCTCGTCCACAAGACCCCCCACGAGGTTTCTTCCCTTTTGGAAACCCGTTCAAGAATCTATCTTCTAAGAACTCTGTACTATCCCCAAAGCTTCTCTCACTGTTAAATAGTTTTGAAGCCAACTTAGCATCTTCAATTAGGAAGCTTGTCCCAAAGGAAAAGAGCGAAATCCTTACTGTTTCATGGATGAAGCAAGCAATGGAATCTCTTTGCCAAACACATAATGGTATCAAGACCCTTATAACCGATCTAGAGCTTCCGGTATCAGATTGGGAGGATAAGTGGGTTGATGTCTATCTTGACATTAGTGTAAAGCTCCTTGATCTCTGCAATGCCTTTAGCTCAGAGATAACTCGTCTTAACCAAGGTCATCTATTACTTCAGTTTGCTTTGCATAACTTAGAGGCTAACTCTCCTCAGAATCTGTCGAAAGCTCAATCTTCCCTTGACAGCTGGAAGCAACACATTGTTTCCAAGAACCCGAGAATCGAAAATTGCCGTGCAATTTTGAGCAGCCTGGTTCAATCCTTGAACCTCCCCAAGGTGAAAAACTCGCCCAAAGGAAAAGTCTTGATGCGTGCTCTATATGGTGTAAAGGTTAAGACTTTGTACATCTCTGGTGTTTTTGCTGCAGCATTCTCTGGTTCATCGCAAAATCTGATGTACCTTACTGTCTCAAACGAGCTTCCATGGGGACAATCGTTCATGGAAATGCAGAATACCATGAACTCTGAAGTTAAGAACATATTTTTGTCAGACAGGTTAACGGTTCTGAAAGAGCTTGAGGCAGTTGATTCGGGTGTTAAGAAACTTTACCCTGGGATCCAACAAGGATCAATAGATCCCAGTTTGCTGCAGCCGTTGAAGGACTCGATCACAGAATTATCGAATGGGCTAGATCTTGTTTCCAAGGAAGTCGATTGTTTCTTCAAGATTCTGTTATCGGGGCGAGACACGTTGCTAGAGAACCTCAGGTCGGTTGGCGCATCAACCTTACTGGCAACATCACCAAAAAAGGCTGCCGGAAAAAAGCACGGAGGGTTCTGATAAACTGTGGTCGTGTGTATAGATGGTTAAAGTGTTCCATCTTGGTATTGAATGTATTATTAGGTGTTTGTGAAACTGTAGTCGTTTGTATGAGATGCTTTGAATGTAGTATTTGTATAAGTAACGGTTTTATTATATTATCTATAAAATATATTACAAATATCTTGAATCCCTGTAAATTTAGATATTAATCAACGTTTGCTAGTAGATGTAGATCTAAAAAAAGAAAAATCAGTTTTTAAATTATAGTAACAGAATAAAATGACCAAACACACAGTAAGATCATATAAAAAGGAAAAAAAAAAACTGAAGCTGAATGAATCAGTCGTCTTTTCTCTTCGGTTCGGTTCGATATTTGGATTGGTTTACATAATCCGGTTATGGTTAAAAGCACATTGACTTAGAAGGACCAAATATCACCAAGTCGTCCAACAAAGAAAATACGAAGAAAGGATTATTAAGCGAATGTCATGTCGTGTGTTGACTTTTCACGGGTCCTCCGAGAAGACTCTTCTTCTTCTCATTTGCCTATCAAAAGATTCTCACTTTCACACGTTTTTGATTTCGCTCTTATTCATTAAATAAACCCACAAGGAAGAAATATCAACACGCCAAAAGCTCATCGAATTCATCTATATCCATTATAGGTCTCTCTGTTTTCATATAGGGTAGGTGTGTCTCAAATTACTTCAATTCAACATCATCTGTATTGTAAGAAAGAGAGAAATGGCGATGGAGACATGCTTCGGTGATCAAAACAACAAAGGAGTGAGTATTCATGGTGGTCGTTATGTTCAGTATAATGTCTATGGTAATCTCTTCGAAGTTTCTAGCAAATATGTTCCTCCTCTTCGTCCTATTGGCAGAGGCGCTTCTGGCATCGTCTGGTGAGTTGTCTAAAATATCTAACTTTTTAATTTTCCACACAGAGATGAGACTTTGTTATCTTTTTTGTTTGTGATGATATATTATTTGGAACATATCTCAAAGTTCATTAGGTGATTTAGAATAGACCAAAGTGGTAAATATATAGATGTATGATGATCTTGATCTGAATATTTGATTTAGTGCTGCTTGGAACTCGGTGACGGGCGAGGAAGTAGCGATCAAGAAGATTGGTAAGGCATTTGCAAACATTATCGACGCTAAGAGAACTTTGAGAGAGATTAAGCTTCTTAAGCATATGGATCATATCAATGTAAGCTTTGTGTTATTCTTACCTTCTTTTTGTAAGTGTATATATATATCCGATTTCGGAGTTACTCGAATAATTCCATCTCGTAGGTTGTTGCAATTAAAGACATAATAAAACCACCGCAGCGAGATAACTTCAATGATGTTCACATTGTCTATGAGTTAATGGACACTGATCTTCACCAAATCATACGCTCAAACCAACCGTTAAATGATGATCATTCTCGGGTATGCATAAAACTTGATCTCCATGCTACTCTTATGATGAAAAAGCTTTTATATGGAAGTTATAATCATAGGCTCCATGTTTGTGCAGTTCTTTCTGTATCAGTTGTTGCGAGGACTCAAGTATGTGCATTCAGCTAATGTATTGCATCGTGATTTAAAACCGAGTAACTTGCTTCTGAATGCAAATTGTGACCTCAAGATTGGGGATTTTGGACTTGCGAGGACTAAATCTGAGACAGACTTCATGACAGAATATGTTGTTACACGTTGGTATCGAGCTCCAGAGTTGCTCCTTAATTGCTCAGAGTACACTGCAGCTATCGATATTTGGTCTGTTGGTTGTATACTCGGTGAAACAATGACACGAGAGCCCTTATTTCCTGGCAAAGATTATGTTCAGCAGCTTAGACTCATCACTGAGGTTCATTTTCACTTCATCATCTCAACTTGTTAAGGATCTGTGGCATTCTTTGTTAATTCTGTTCGTTCTGTTTTTGTTTTTTTTTTGTTGATCTATAAACAAACTCATATTTGTTTTTATTTTTTTTCAATACACACAGCTTATAGGGTCACCTGATGATTCAAGCCTTGGATTCTTAAGAAGTGACAATGCGAGAAGATATGTAAAACAGCTTCCACAGTATCCAAGACAAAACTTTGCGGCTAGGTTCCCAAACATGTCGGTTGATGCAGTTGATTTGCTTCAGAAAATGCTTGTCTTTGACCCAAACAGACGCATAACAGGTGAAGAAGAAAGCCTTTATACTTTCTCTTTTGATTTTGATTTTTCTAATAGTTTTGAGCTTTTTTTGGAGTTGCAGTCGATGAAGCTCTGTGCCACCCATACTTAGCGCCGTTACATGACATTAACGAGGAACCTGTGTGTGTGAGACCGTTCCATTTCGATTTCGAGCAACCTTCATTGACGGAAGAGAATATCAAGGAGCTTATTTATCGTGAATCACTCGAGTTTAACCCTTAAGATTCTTAGACAGACTTGAAGAGAATCTTGAAATCAAACCCAAGAGAAGCTTTTACTCTTTCTGGTATGTTTAATGAATCTCTGATCAAGTAAAATTCTGTAATATGAAATTAAGAATAATTTTTTTACTTGGACCTCTGCTTTGCAGAAATGATATCCTCCTCTCAAGTTAGGTAATCAGGATCAAAGAAGAAAAACATTTACGGGGATAAAAACATATAATATTTCATATTTTTTCATTTCCCTTTGGAGTATTGGTCATTGTAATACAGTAATAGAATATCACTTTGAATATGGACGTCTGTTAAATAAGTTTTTTTTTTATTTTTTGTTAACAAATGATATTATTTGAAAGTTGAAACATACAAGGGTAGAAAAAAAAAACAATTAAAAACATATCACGAATATGTAGTACTAGTAGGTTATGGTATGGCTGAAAAGAGAGAGTAGGTTATGGTTTTACCTATATATTAATCCCTGATATATTAATATGTCCTTTATAAATATATACTCGTGAACAATTGAAATATAAAGACCAAACTTATTTATTTATTTATTAAAAATAATATTATTTAGACACAAAATCAATTAAACTATAATCAAACATAAAAAAAAAAAATAAGAAAATACCAAAAATAAGCATTGATTATTCGAATATGATAGTTTTGACCAATGCTAATCATAGTCAAATAGAATTAATAATTTTTCTTATTAGTATATAGATTATATTTCGAAAATAGCATAGTCGTCAAATTTTATAATTTTATTCTTTTAATTAAAATAATAACAAAGTAATGGTTGACAAAAACAGAGACTTAATAACGACTAAAGATCTCCTTTACTGAAAGATAAAGACTACAATATTAATTATAAATTAAGAAAAAAAAAACATATTTTATCATCTCTATCTGATTCTTTAAAATCTCACCAGTCACCATCACAAAAAACAGAAAAGAAGAAGTGGTGTGTAGTTTTCTCAATAGACTCACCGTTGCCATCTTCCTCATTCGCCATGGGAGATAATAAGAAAGATCAAAAGCTTTTTTCTTACGATAAAGCAAAAAATTCTTCATGTAATTCACATTTTTCCTTTTATTGGATTACCACAAAACTCATCTTCTTAACTCTCGCTGTCATAATCTCTATCCAATTTGTTTTCTATCCTCTCAATTCTTTTTCTTTTTCTTCACCTCGATCTCTCATGAAAATCGCGGTTTCACCCGTCGGATCTGGATCCGGATCAAGTCAAAACCCGGAAGAGACTGAACTCAAGCACGTTGTTTTTGGAATCGCCGCGTCTGCGAAACTCTGGAAACACCGTAGAGACTACGTGAAGCTCTGGTGGAAACCCAACGGTGAAATGAACGGCGTCGTTTGGTTAGACGAACAGATTGGCGGAAACGACACCGTTTCGACCACATTACCACCGATCAAAATCTCCTCCGACACGGCGAGGTTTAAGTATAGTTACAAAAATGGTCACCGATCAGCTATCAGACTCACTCGGATTGTCTCGGAGACAGTGAGGCTCCTCAACGGAACAGAGGCTGAGGAAAACGTTAGGTGGATAGTGATGGGAGACGACGACACTGTGTTTTTCCCGGAGAATCTGATTAGTGTGTTGAGAAAACACGATCACAATCAATTCTACTACATCGGAAGCTCGTCGGAGAGTCATACTCAGAATCTGAAATTCTCTTACGAGATGGCTTATGGAGGAGGAGGGTTCGCCATTAGCTATCCGTTGGCTAAAGCATTGGAGAAAATGCAAGATCGATGTATTGAAAAATATTCCGAATTGTACGGCTCCGATGATCGGATTCATGCTTGTATGTCGGAGCTTGGTGTTCCTTTAACTAAAGAAATTGGCTTTCATCAGGTAACTCTTCTGTTTCTTTTTTTTTTTTTTTATTCTTTTTTTTTTCTTTTGTAAAATTAGGAAAAAAAAGATTACAGTATCTTTTAATTGATTTTTCAAATATTTGTTATACACTGTTTTTGGTGAAAATATAGAGTTTTGATTTTAACCATTTGTAAATCTTTTGTATCTTATATTTTTAAAAAAATCTGAAATCATAACTTAGTTAGTTCTTTAGCAAAAAAATTAAAAATTAAAAAAAATCATTACTTAGTTCGAGATGTTAAGATTGTTTACAAACCAAAAGATTTTTCAACTGATAAGATAACGTAAAAGTGTATTTGATTATTTTTAACGATCTTTAATTAAACAGCCAGATTTTCATTAATATTGGTATCTTTAATGCACTTTAGGATTCTAATAAATGTGAAAACTGTTTTTTTTTTTTTTTTGGCATCGTGTGGAAAGCTGTTACACATACAATCTACAGTATCTCTAAGATTATTATATTTTTCTCACAAACAAACTTTAAAATTCAATAATCTTTTAATTCTAGGATAATAATTAATTAATAGATTATAGTTACAATCTCTGAATAACAAAAATTAGTAACATGTATACTACTTTATGTTGGCGATAATCTCGGCACTCAGATAGGTCCTAGCTCACCTAAGTAATTGCATGCACTAAGGCTCTTAACTTAAGTCAAATATATTGTTGGTTGTGTTACTTACGTGTTAATCTTACGTTCCTTGGTGCATTTACATTTACTAATTTTTAAATTTCGTTTTCTAAACTCTTATTTGTCGGCAGTTGTTTTAAATTTTATTTATTCTTTTGTTATTCCTATGATAGATCTAGGAACATCTAACTAAAAATCATAATATAAACTAAAGACCATAAGATGTCAAATATATCGGTTTTTGGAATCTATGTTCCCTCCCACAATCGCTCGATTTATTTAAAATATTATTTTCATACTTGTGATATTCACATTATTGTTCTTGTTTATGTTGTATCAGATTGATTTATACGGAAAACTTCTAGGCCTATTATCAGCCCATCCATTAGCTCCAATAGTCTCGATCCATCATTTAGATTTGGTGGATCCGATATTCCCAAACATGGGTCGAGTCAACGCCATGAAACGCCTCATGGTCGCAGCAAAACTCGACTCAGCAAGCCTGACGCAACAATCAATCTGCTACGACACAACAAAGAGATGGACCGTGTCGGTCTCGTGGGGATACACAGTACAAATAATACGTGGCGTATTGTCAGCAAAAGAAATGGCGATTCCCATGCGCACATTCATCGATTGGTACAAACGCACCGATGATAAAAGTTATGCTTTTAACACTCGTCCTATAAGTAAGAACGCATGTCAACGTCCACGCGTATATTATCTCTCCAATGCGCTTCCTGATTTGGCTTTGCATAGAACTGCTAGCGAGTACGTGAGGTGGTATGATGCATGGGATCCTGAATGTGACTGGAATATTTCGAATCCTTCCGAAATTGAACGGGTCATTGTTTATAAAAACCCTGATCCAGATAGATGGAATAAGAATAAGGTTATTAACTATTTTTTTTTAATTTTTAATATATTTATTTATTGTTTAATTTGTAACTCAACTGATTGTTTTTGGACTGTAATTTCAGGCCCCGAGAAGAGATTGTTGTAGAGTATTGCCTACTGAAAGGAACGGGACGATGGTGATCCATGTTGGAGCTTGTAAAGATGGTGAATACATTGAATTCTCTGGGAAATAAAATTATATTATCTCTCTCGAGATTTTCGGTTTTTTTTTTTTCTTGTCTTAACTAATCTACTTTGAGTTTCACTTCACCGAGCTCAAAATGTATTGGGTTTTGGGCTTGGCCCATTAATATATTGACAAACTTTTTTAAAAAAAAAAGAACAAAAAGAGAGGGAACAGCTGGGATGACGCGTTGACTCAGAAGAATCAACTCAAACCCAAACAAAATGCTTAGCATTTATTCTCTCTTATCATCAATCAGATTCGTCTGCTCACATTCCATTCCCAATAATGGCGACGATTCTCAGCAGGACCATTGGGTTCCGTCTCTTCGTTCTTCTTTTCTCGACGTTATTCTCCATCTCCGTCGCTATTTCCTTCTCTCCGGCCAACGAGTACCTCATCGATTGTGGCTCAGTCGTTGACTCCACCGTCGACAACCGCCGCTTCATCGGCGATGTTTCGTCTTCGAGTAGAAAGCTTTTCTCATCCGAAGGATCGATCACTCTTCGATCTGAAGATCCATCTCTGAACCTTCCTCAGATCTACCACACCGCAAGGGTTTTCACGCGACTGGCGAAATACGAATTCAACGTCGTCGAGAAAGGGATTCAGATGGTACGTCTCCATTTCCATGGCTTCAATTCCTCGAAATTCGATTTCAGTGATGCTCAATTTCACGTCATGGTTAACGGATACGTCGTGCTTACTAATTTTAGCGGCGATGATGGCACTAAGTTTGGTCCTAGGGTTAGGGAATTTCTGATTTGGGTTGATGTTGGCAAAGTCGATATTAGGTTTGTTCCTAGTAAAGATTCGAAATTAGCATTCGTTAATGCTATCGAAGTTATTTCTGCACCAAAGGATTTAATCGCAGACGTAGCAACCTCTGTATCTAAAGATGGAACTGAGAAATTCAATGGTTTAGTTAAACAAGCAATGGAAGTTGTTTACAGAATCAATGTTGGTGGAAGATTAGTGACTCCTTTTAACGATACATTGTGGAGAACTTGGGTTCCTGATGATGATTTGATCAAAGTTAGTGATGGTTCTGAGAAAGTTTACTTCTCTGGTAGGATTAAGTATAAGCTTGGTGGTGCTAGTCGTGAAGTTGGCCCTGATAATGTCTATAATACTGCTCGTGTGGTTAAGAGTAACAATGGCTCGGTTCCTCGGGTTAATATGACATGGGAGTTTCCGGTGAGCAGTGGTTACAAGTATCTGGTTCGATTGCATTTCTGCGATATAGCTAGTATGTCACTTGGTATGCTATATTTCAACATTTACATCAATGGGAATTTGGCGTATCAAGATTTAGATATCTCAGATGCTACAACTTACGTCTTGGCTTCCCCATATTACATAGATTTTGTGGTGGATGATGAGTACTCTTCTTCTTTGTCTTCTTCGGGTTTGATAAGCATAAGTGTTGGACCATCGAGCAAGAGCGTTGAAGACGCGGTTGATGCGATCTTGAACGGAGTTGAGATCATGAAGATGAATAACACATTGGGAAGTCTTGATGGGTTTGTTTCCACGGAAATGATACTAAGCCGTTGCCCCAACAGAAGAAACCTAAGCATGTTTATGTCAATGGTGGCATTTATGTGTATCTTGATGAGTGTTTACATTGTGATCCAAAGGAGGAAAGCTAAGGACGGATTCGGGTGGTTGAGGTTGTCAGATGACGTACCAGAAGATAACAATCCTAAAACCCTAAATCCAGTTTGATTGAGAATGCTCTGAAGCTTTTGACTTGTTATCGAGTACGATTAAATATCCTGTCTGATTATATTTGTTTCATAAAAGTGTTAACGTTATTGTTATATATATAGAGAGATATATATGGTGTATATCTTTTGGTGATACCTGGAGACTGTCGATATGTATGAATTCATTATATTTCTTTCTTATGCTCCTTGTTCTTGTGTTGTTGGCTCTTTGAGGAATTTGATATCTTTGTGTTTGTATTATTGGTGGATATTTGAATCAAACATATACCCGAGTGGAACTAATTTGAAGTGAATATCTTATAAGCTTTATTGGAATCGAACCGAAACCAGCTCAAGTCCAATCATATCGAGATGACCAAATCCTATAAAAAGTGAACTTATGCAGAGTACAGAGATTCAAGAGCCTTTCCAGATGGACGGTAGAGTATATTCCCAATCTTAATTTATGTATTCGTATTTCAATTTTAGTTTTATTTTTAGATCAAAACATTGACAAAAATAATACAAGGATTGAACCCTTTTTCTTGTGTGGGTCTTAAAACGAATTTAACTGAGTAAAGTTTTAGGGGATGTATTGAAACGATGATTTGATGGGATTTTGATTTTTTCTTAAAATCCAATGTTATTCAACTAGTGATTTACAAATATGTTCTCAAATCCTATGTTATTGAATTAAGAATTTGTGTAAAATCAATTTTCTAATTTAAAATTCCATGTTATTCAATCAATCATTTGTAAAACTTATATCAAATACAATGTTATTCACAACAGAATTGTTTTTCTTGGAAATTTTACTGAATGAGATTTGATGAGGCTTTTGATATGTTTCTACTTGAAAAATAAGGATGGGAAATTCTCACCTTCAAAGGTGGTATTTGGTGAAACTTAAAAAAAGTTTAAAAAAAATGAAAGAGTTCTTCATCGCCTCCGTAGCCGACGCCATTTCAATGTTCCAAAGTTTTCTCTAGCTGATGTTTCTGGTGCATAGATGCGTTTCGGCTTTAGCTCACCTTGTTGTTCACAGGTTCTTTCTTAATCGATCCATAGTTGCTTTCGCTGCATCCCATGAGGACTCGGTGAGTATAGTTTGTGCTCAAAATTTCTAATTTCTCTGTAATTAGATGTCTCATCTTGTGGGAAATTAGAAATTAGATGTCTCATCTAGTCATCTTGTGCTCAAAATTTCTAATTTCTCTGTAATTAGATGTCTCATCTAATATCAGAGAAGAGTTGGGTACGAAAGCAAAAGAGGTTAGCGTAGAGGGTATAAAATATATTTTGAAAGCAGCAAAGGAATCACCTTCGGATGTGAAAGAGATCGTTGAAGCATTCACCTCCACTGAGAACAGAGAAGGTACAATGGTGGATCTCTCTGCATTGGTTAATAATGATTTAGAGGATCCATATGGAGAGGAGCTGAGAAGGATTACTATTGGGTTGGAGACAAAGGAAGAAATGTTAGGTTTCTTGGAACAACTTAATGGTGAATGGGTAAATATAGGGAAGAAGAAGAAAGTTGTGAATGCTTGTGATTATGGAAGATTCTTGCCTAGAGGATGGAAACTTATGCTCTGCATCAAGAAGAAAGGTATCAATATGTGGCTGGCTTGTCGAGATACATAAAGTATATAATAGTTTTTGTCTTCACTGGTTCTGTTTATCATGTGTCTGTTTCTAGTTGGATAATGATACAGACTTGGAATGGGTTTGGAATCTTATAGGTTACAGCAAAGAAAAGAGTAACTAGCAATTACTTTTTAGTATTGGAGATATACTTTTATGGATTCAGAAATCTAATTTGGTATAGAATGGTGTTTTTTAGTTTCTGCCGCACTTTTGTTTTGTTTCTATCTTCTTGAACATAATAAAACATGTTTACAATACTTAGGGGCTGTTATCGAAATTGCTTATCGTGAGTCTGTGTATTCTAGTTGCTGTTATAACTTTTAGTTCATGTTTTTTTAATTTTTCTCTTTCTTTTGATCATATAGCCCTAGTGGACAGCAGTTTGAAACCTGCAAGGAAGTCTCCACGTATCTGCAATCTCTTCTTGAATCTCGAAACAAGACCCGGGTCAATTCCTTGCAATCTGATAATAAGGCTCTTGGACAACAACCAGTGATGGCTAACGGATCTTTACTTGCTAACTCTGATTCCATGGACTTGCAGACAATTAAAGCTACCAGCTATGAGCGGAGGAGATAACTAGTTAATTGTGGAATTCGTTAACAATTATATATTGTGAATATTGCTACTTGTTAACTTTAGCACAAACCATTGATTATCAAACTATATGGTATACTGCAAACCATTATAAACAAAACTTTCAAGTTCGATTTTGTAACAATAAGGCGCATACCAATAACCATATGGAGACACACAGTAAGACCACACATGTCAATGGCGTCATAGTTGATCCTTCGATGATGAAGTTAGCGAATTGGATTTTTAATGTGCACCCAGAAACCGCAGTGAATGTTAAATGCAAAACCAAGAACTTAGTACAACATACATGAACCTTCTCTTGGGCATCATTAAGGCACTTTACCAGAAGACCTTTACACGATGAAGTTTTGAGGCGACGAAGATGTTATCTTTGTTTAATAAGTTGTTTCCTTTTCTTTATTTTTCAAATCTCACCAAATATCACCAATTTTTAAAACAAATCTCAGCAAATAAATCAATCAATTTTAAAAAAAAAATTAAAATCTCACCAAATATCCTTAAATTTCACTGAAATCTCTTCAAATCAAAATTTCACCAAATTCTCCCAAATCACCATTCCAATACACAGTTCGATATATTTTCTCCAGACCGGAAAACCCAAACTGTTAAATAGCAGAATCGAATCAAACTGTAAACCGGAAAGCTACGTGTCTCATTTTTGATAACATAATTTATAGCTAGTTTCAAAATTTCAAAAAAGCTTTAAAATGTAAATACATTCGGTGCGGAAAGGATAAAATTACCGAATAAAACAAAAAGAAAATGTATAAAAGTCAAAACTTAGTGTGATCATGTAAAGTGATGTAATGATGATGAGGAAGAAGGAATATGAATGGGAATGGGCCTGATTCATCTTTTCCTCGTTGGCTTTAAAATGCACATTTTTGCTGACACGCGTGACATTCGTGGACGGAGCAGACATTGACACACATCAGTCGACATATGACACGTGTCCATTACACTCGTACGTACGGTCACAAACCGCGAACCTACCATAACCAAACACGAACCAGATTCTTTACGACCATCCAATTTGGGTATGATTCAAATCCCTCGCACTTCCTTGTTCTCGACCAACTTTTTTCTTCCCTTTTATAATTATTGCGTCATTAATATGAATATAATTTTCTATGGAGTTTGGTTATTTTATTTTGGCACCACTCATTCAGCTAATCTGATTTGGACAGCTAAATTCATCAAAATTTAATATTATGTTTAGAATGTATATGTACATGCATGTTTTAACCGAATAGTTAATTATCAAATAGGCTAGAGCAAAACAAAAAAAGTAGCATGGTCCTTGGCCTCTTCCTCAAGTCAAACATTATTTTATTTCTTACAATCCCATTGGCTATATTCTACGGTGAACTTACAATATTTTATTTTATTTCTTACAATCCTATGACGAAGCAGATCTCAAAATGAAAAGAAGAATAATACTTCAAATTCCTACTTTTTCTTAGAACAGAAAAACAGAAATCGTAAACATTTTTACATAGCTTAATACTGATATTTGACCCCCCCCCAAAAAAAAAAAAACTTAACACTAATTTTGTTTGACACTGGGAATATACAAAGCAAATTCTCGACTGATCATTCAGATATAATAAAAATTTTAAATTATTTGGTGAAATAACAAAAAGAAAAAAATTGGTTATTGATGTAACTTAGAAATTTAAAGACTATTTTATTGTTTTCCATTTAATTAGTGTGGGAGACTTTTTAATCACAGAAAACTGAGTTTGGTGCTGTATCTTTTTATGAGGTAATGTAATTTGGCTACCTGTTGTTCAATAAAAATTTGAAACTAGTTCGAATTAGCGTGCTTTGGTTTTGCTTCCAAAACATTAATTATTACCATGTTAAATTCATAATATTATCGAATTTAGCGTGCTTTGTACATATCGTATATTCAAATTGATTAAACGTATTTTTTTTTTAATAACATATCGTATATTCTTTCGTAGCATTTTTACGTCATCTCGCCAGAAAAACAACAAATAGATGTAAAATAGTGAAAGAAAACAAAAAAAACAAGATCCATGGGGAGGAGTCACATGCATGGAGCATGCAACTAGGTTACTTCATCTAATTCCCACTCAAAATTTTCTCTTTATATATGCACTTTCTCTACCACTCCTTCCCTCAAAACAAGCTAGCTCGATCCTTCTCACTAAAGCATCGTATCTCTTAAGATCTTTAGCGAGAGAGAGATAGAGAATCTTAAAGAAGGGAGAAAGAGATGGAGATCAGCAAAAGCAATAATGGTGGTTCGAACCTATCTGCAGGAGAAGAGTTTAAGGATATGATTAAGGGAGTGACCAAGCTCTTAATGATGGTGATTTTCCTTGGAACTATCATGCTTTGGATCATGATGCCAACACTAACCTATCGAACCAAGTGGTTGCCTCATATGCGTATCAAGTTTGGTACATCAACTTATTTTGGTGCCACAGGTAACTGTATATGATCATTATGAATTTAATCATTTACAATTTTTACTGAACTAAAACAAAAAAAATAATGTTCACTAAATTGTACACCAATAGTTAATCATCTAGATTTTGTGCTCATAAACCATGTTTATTTTATCATCCCGTAAACGTAGGCCTACGTTTGAGTTTAGTAGAATTCATCATTTATTTTTATCAGATTAAAATTGCAAAACAAAAATAAAACACTTTGTATAAGTTTACATGTCCCAAAAAATTTTACATTCTTTAAATAAAATTTGATTAAAAAACACTTGTAACGTTGTTGCACTTTTAAAGTAAAAACAACTAAATACTTATTGGTTTACACGGCAGGGACGACGCTTTTCATATACATGTTCCCAATGATGGTCGTAGCATGTTTGGGATGTGTCTATCTTCACCTCAAGCAACGAAAGTCTCAACACCGTGTCGATAGGTACACAATTCATCGGTTGAACCGGTTAACTTATATGTCGGAAAATTGTATAACTTTTTAAATATTTATTGCAACTTGTTTCTGTTAATTATATTGGAAAAAGGGAGACGAATAAGGGAGGAGTGTGGAGTGCACTGAGAAGGCCAATGTTAGTGAAGGGACCATTAGGGATAGTCTCAGTGACTGAGATCACGTTCTTGGCGATGTTTGTGGCTCTTCTTCTTTGGAGCTTTATTACTTATTTACGCAATAACTTCGCCACTATCACTCCTAAATCAGCCGCCGCACATGGCGAATCTTTGTAAGCAATTCTTTCTCTTCTTTCGTTATCAACCATACAAATTTATCGAAAATATATATTCTTGTGTTAGTCCAGTGATGTTGATATGTTAATTTGTCGAAATTATGGATCAGTTTCTACTTACTATTAAACATATATTTCAATATTATATAGTCTCCATCGACCAGAACTAGATTAGGTGATTAATCTATGTTTTAAGCTGTATGAGCAATTTTTGTTTTTTAAATTGAACAATTCTTCGCAATTTAATTGGTTACTCAGATACCTATAATCATGGTTAATGTTCTTTGTCACATGATGATTGTTGTAACGTTTTCTAATAACTTTAGTTAAAATGTTGTGATTTGGATGAATAAATTAAGGTGGCAAGCAAAGCTGGAATCAGCGGCGCTAAGGATAGGGCTGATCGGAAACATATGTTTAGCGTTCTTGTTCTTACCGGTGGCTCGTGGATCGTCGTTGCTACCGGCGGTGGGACTAACCTCGGAGTCAAGCATCAAATACCATATTTGGCTCGGCCATATGGTGATGGCCATTTTCACCCTTCATGGTCTTTGTTACATTATCTATTGGGCCTCTGTGCATGAAATCTCCCAGGTACTTTTTGTTTTTATTAGTTTAATTCAAAAAACCGGTTCATATATCTCTGTAACTGTAAGGATACATGGATTCGATTTTGGCTCGGCCAAGATAATCCACTAATTGGGTCCCACATGAATAAAGTCAACGACTCTAAATTGATGCACCATTTCTGGTCAACGTCACTCTGAATGGAGCGGCTTCCATACGCAGTACTTTTTATTAAATTAAATTGCGGCCAAAGTTACCATTTTGGGTCTTCATAAAGCAATCAATATTCTTGATCCGAAAAGAAAAAATAATTGAAACACGCATTTTAAGGTGGAAGTAATATTTGGATAATTTTTTTGTAAAACAAAAAATATACGACTCCTTCTCCAATCAATCATAGTAATAATTCAATTTCATTTTATAAACTAAAAGAATCACATATTGACGTTCAAAATAATCAAATCTTGTGAACTTGTACAAGACCGATTTTTTTTTAATGTCAAGTTTTACGTCTATATATATAGCTGTATTTCAATTCACACTTAATAAATACAATCTGACGTGGAATTAATGAATCGCAGATGATCATGTGGGATACGAAAGGTGTCTCGAATGTGGCCGGAGAAATAGCTCTGGTGGCCGGACTTGTGATGTGGGCCACCACATTTCCGGCGATAAGAAGGAGATTCTTCGAAGTCTTCTTCTATACTCATTACCTCTACATCGTCTTCATGCTCTTCTTCGTCCTTCACGTCGGCATAACTTTCTCCTTCATAGCTTTGCCTGGTTTCTACATCTTCATGGTCGATCGCTTCCTTAGGTTTCTTCAGTCACGTGACAATATTCGATTGCTCTCTGCACGGATTCTTCCTTCCGACACCATCGAGCTTACTTTCTCCAAAAACCCAAGTGAGTGTAACTGTTAAATATTACCTTATTTAATTCAAAAGCTAAGTTTGGTTTCTAATTAGCTGTGATGTGCATATTGTTTATACAGGATTGGCTTATAGTCCAACGAGCATATTGTTTGTGAACATACCAAGCATTTCGAAGATCCAATGGCATCCATTTACGATAACTTCGAGTAGTAAACTCGAACCAGAGAAACTAAGTGTTGTGATCAAGAGCGAAGGCCAATGGTCAACTAAGCTTTACCAGAAGCTTTCTTCTTCTGATCAGATTGACCGACTTGCTGTTTCCGTCGAGGGTCCTTACGGCCCTGCTTCCACCGATTTCTTAAGGTGATTTTTATTATACTTTTCTCAAAGACCTATCTTATAACTTAGTTTCGATTACAAGAAACTTGATTGACCTGTGTTTCAAGAAACACTGATATTTATATATGTCTTTTTGGTATTCTAGGCATGAAGCTCTTGTTATGGTGAGTGGAGGAAGTGGGATAACTCCGTTTATCTCTGTTATCCGTGATTTGATCGCCACAAGCCAAAACCAAAACTTTAAAATCCCAAAAGTAACTCTGATTTGCGCTTTTAAGAAGTCATCAGAAATATCCATGCTCGATCTTGTCTTGCCATTGTCTGGTCTTCAGACTGAACTATCCACCGAAATAAACATCAAAATCGAAGCTTTCATAACCCGAGAGAAAGAAGCAGGAACTGAAGCAACAACGGGAAAAATCAAAACTCTCTGGTTCAAACCAAGTCTTTCAGACCAATCCATCTCATCAATCCTTGGACCAAACTCATGGCTCTGGCTCGGCGCAATTCTCATCTCTTCGTTCTTGATCTTCATAATAGTTATCGGTATTATCACTAGGTATTACATTTACCCCATCGACCACAACACTAACAAGATCTATTCATGGACTTCGAAAACCATCATATATATCTTAGTCCTCTCGGTGAGCATCATGGCGACTGCTAGTGCAGCTATGTTATGGAACAAGAAAAAGTACGGTAACGTTGACAATAAACAGGTCCAAAACGTCGACGTTCCATCTCCAATGTCTTCTCCTTCCTCATGGGGTTACAATTCCTTGAGAGAAATCGAAAGTTCGCCACAAGAATCGCTCGTGCAATGCACTAACATACATTTCGGAGAAAGGCCTAATCTCAAGAGTAATATATACATAACCTTCTTTCACTTTCTCGATCTCTCTATATTATATAGATTAGTATTCTTATTCTAATTGTGTTCTTGTTGGGTTATATGAGCAGAACTTCTACTTGATGTGGAAGGTTCGAGTGTTGGAGTTCTTGTGTGTGGTCCGAAGAAGATGAGACAAAAGGTTGCAAAGATATGTTCCTCTGGTTTGGCTGAGAATCTTCATTTTGAATCTATCAGTTTCAGCTGGTGATTGCCTATATATGACTCTGTGTTTTCCATGTGTTGTGTGCTTGTTACATTGACGTTTCCGGGTTTTGTTTTTTTTTTTGTTTTTTTGTTTCTCTCTTCTAGGAATATTTAGTGTGAAAATGCCCTCTGTAGAATCTCCCCAAATCTTTTGTGTAACAAATTCGGTCACGAATGGAGGCATAAAGCTCTGTAAATTGTAAATGCTGAATTATAATAAAATCATGTTGGGTCGTACGTAATATATGGTTCAACCCTCTACTGATCAACTCATTTGGATTTTGATAGTTTTTTTTCGAAATTCAATACTGAATCTGTATCTATGCACATATAATTAATCTCAGTTTCAGATTTTATCACTTGTGATATTTGATCTAAGGGCGTGCTTACCAAAAAGTCTATTTGCTCGATATTAACTGGGTTATACATCAAACCATACACGTGTTACAGATAAAATAAATGGATACGTCATAACTCATATGTCAATGCCATCTTTCAGATAGCACAAATACCTAATTACTGGCTTGAAGAAGAAGAAGAAGTTACGTGAAGATCAAAGAATAAACCCCTTTCAATTGAAATGTCACTAATTAGATTCATAGAAAAATAATCTAACTGACACCTCACACACACCTAATTAACAGATATACATCAATTTACTAACGATCATGTAACTCCGTTAGAATTTAGTGGGGTAACTGAAAAAAAACATGGTTTTATATATATAGAAAATTCATGGTTCAAGTGAAACAAGAACCGACTCCAGATGTCTGTAAAGAAAAGTTCATGAATTTACGTGAGATTTATTTTTCCACATGATTGATTACTCAAAAACTCACTACAAGGAATAAAATAGAAGACAAAAAAAAAGGGAGTATATCTGATATTATATTTTAAGTAGAAAGAACAAAAATTGATATGCTATTGCTATGTTTTATTATTTTGATAAAGTATAATTTAGATATTTACCTTTTGTGATTGAAAATTAACTGGACACGCAAATATACAGGTACAAAGATACATCGATACCCAGCCTGTCTAATAGTTTTCCTAAAATCTACAGTGTGAGTTGTTTTTTCCTTTCTTCATAGTAGAAAAAAACAAGAAATTCTCATCTCTATTTGTTTACATATCTCAACATATTTATTATTGGATTTTATCTATATTTATACTAATTATATGGGTTTTAAGTAGCATATATATGGGGTTTTATAGTGTTCATAGTGCAAACTCCATTTCGCTTTGTTATTTTTCTTATTTCTTGGATACTCACTCACCTCTTGAAATATGGGATTAGGAGAAATGAGTAAAGAATGGATTAAGAAGGTGATTAAGCTCTTAGCAATGGTGATTTTGATGGGGACTATGGTGATTTGGGTCATGATGCCCACTTCCACCTATAAGAAAATCTGGTTAGCATCCATGCGTGCGAAGCTCGGAGACTCGATTTATTATGGGCAACCAGGTAATATTCACATCATCTTCTTTATATAATTAGTAATAGATCTAATTTAAATCAATATAAACGAATATCAACTATTTTTGCTGGATTTAAATTTCTTCTATTAGGAGTGAACCTTTTGGTTTACATGTTCCCAATGACTCTACTGGCTTTTCTGGGTTGTATATACCTTCACTTGAAGAAACCAACCAATGTTGACCAACTTGATAGGTAATTAAAACGGTTTGCGACCAACTGATTGTTTTTTATTTAACAGCTTTTTTAATCTATCAGTATTAGATTATTTATTTTCTGTAAATTTTAATTAAAGCGGAGTGGAGAGGAAGAGAGACAAGTTTGGTGCAATGAGAAGACCAATGTTAGTGAAGGGGCCATTAGGAATAGTGACAGTGACTGAGTTTGTGTTCTTGACGATGTTCATGGCTCTTCTTCTTTGGAGCTTAACCAATTACTTCTACAATACTTTTGTCACCATCACTCCTAAATTAGCAGTATTCGAGGGGGATCATTTGTAAGTTTTCTTTAGATTATTTATTTTTAAAAACTTTTATATAGATGAATTCTTATATTTGATTAACGTAACTATTTTTTGTATATATGGCGAAAATCCTTAAAATATTTTAAATGAATTGATCCATAATTATCTCAATTATTCTTTTGTGTCGTTTGTTTTATGGCAAAACTGTAAAGATGGCAAGCAAGGTTGGGTTTAATAGGAGTACAGCTAGGTCTAGCAGGTAACATATGCTTGGCGTTTTTGTTCTACCCAGTGGCTCGTGGCTCATCGTTGCTGGCTGCAATTGGGCTTACGTCAGAGTCAAGCATCAAGTACCACATATGGCTCGGCCATTTGGCCATGACCTTATATACCGGTCACGGTCTTTGTTTCATTATCTATTGGATATCCAAGAATCAACTCTCTCCGGTTGGTCCAAGTTTTAGAATTGGTTTGATTTTGATTTATAAATTTTTTGTTCAATTTCTTTGCTCAACCAGCTTCCAATTGTTCGTGTGAATAGATGTTGCAATGGGATCGGACTGGTGTTTCGATTTTAGCCGGAGAGATATCTCTGGTGGCTGGACTTGTGATGTGGGCCACCACATATTCGACGATAAGAAGAAGATTCTTCGAAGTCTTCTTCTACACTCATTATCTCTACATCGTCTTCATGCTCTTCTTCGTCTTCCACATCGGCATCTCGTACTCGTTGATTTCTTTTCCCGGTTTTTACATTTTCACCATCGATAGGTTCTTGAGGTTTCTCCAGTCGCGCAACAATGTCAAGCTAGTCTCTGCTCGTGTTCTTCCTTGTGACACCCTCGAGCTCAATTTCTCCAAAAACCCTAGTGAGTTTTACTATGATCTCTCTGTTTTTCTTTTTTTTTTCTTTTCAATTGATTATGATTCAAGAATCGTATGTTAAAATGATATTGCAGTGTTGAAGTATAGCCCTACGAGCACTCTGTTCGTGAACATACCGAGCATATCGAAGCTTCAATGGCATCCGTTTACGATAATTTCGAGTAGCAAACTTGAAGCAGATAGGCTAAGTGTTATGATCAAGAGCGAAGGAAAATGGTCCACTAAGCTTTACCAGATGCTTTCAACTTCTTCTTCAGATCAGATGGACCGCCTCGCTGTTTCCGTTGAGGGACCCTACGGCCCTACTACCACTGATTTCCTACGGTAATTCACCTCAAACCCCCAAATCAAAGAAGTTCAACATTTTGATTTCTTGCGATACAAGTAACATTGATCCTCTGTTTTTTTCCTTAAGAACAGACATGATTCTCTGGTAATGGTTAGTGGAGGCAGTGGGATTACACCGTTCATCTCCATAATCCGTGACCTATTCTACATGACCTCAACGCACAAATGCAAAATCCCCAAGATGACCCTGATCTGCGCGTTCAAAAACTCTTCCGATCTCTCCATGCTCGACCTAATCCTACCCATCTCTGATCTCGCAACCGACATCTCCGAATCTATAGATATCCAGATCAAAGCCTTCGTCACCCGAGAAAAAACCCCAATAGCAGTAAACGAATCAACTAGCGAAAAGAATATCACTAAAACCCTATCTTTTAAACCAAACGTCTCAGACCAACCCGTCTCAGCAATCCTTGGGCCCAACTCTTGGCTCTGTCTTGCCACCATCCTCTTTTCTTCCTTCATGATCTTTATTGTCATCATCGCAATCATCACGAGATATCACATTAACCCAATCGATCAAAGCTCGCAAAAGTACCCTGCGACTTATAAATCGCTCATTTACCTTCTAGTGATCTCTGTTAGCGTGATGGCTACGTCTACTATTGCTATGGTGTGGAACAAAAAGAAGGATTACACAAAAAATGACCAATACGTCGACGTTTTGTCACCGTTGACCATCGAGAGCTCACTGCCGCAGTTACTATCGCAGTCCACTAGCATTTATTACGGAGAGAGGCCTAACCTTAACAGTGAGTCTATTTACGATTATAACATTTTCATATACTATGTTTCAGCCTATACTATTATAGTACTACTGTATATGATGTTTTTCCTAATTATTATTATTTTTTTTTTTTTTTTTTTCCTAATTAACTATGTTCATTCTGGTGAAAGCAGAGCTTCTAGGTGGTTTAAAGGGTATGAAAGTGGGAGTGCTAGCCTGTGGTCCAAGTAAGATGAGGCATGAGGTAGCGAAGATATGTTCCTTTGGTTCAGCTGAAGGGAATCTTCAGTTTGAATCTATCAGTTTCAGCTGGTGAATTTTAAATTCAGATTCTTAAATTTGTTGAAACAAGTACTTGTTATCATAAACATTCTTGAATGGTTTTATATAAGTAATGCACAAATGCTTTCGCAAGATATTAACAGCATATACGATTGCTTTTGAGGTTGAACACCTAAAATTCCAAAATTTGACCTATTTAATCGTTATTATTTTGCGAGATATTAACAACAAAATTCTTTTTAAATAAAATATTAGAGTATCAGAATATCAACGAGATATGTGCCTATGTTACTCAGAATTTATTTATTACAAATACGTGAGATTTAATTAATTAGTTTATTTTGATATTATGTAGTACACTGTCTGATGCATAATTTATGATAATATGATATAACGATCTGTGGATTTTGAACATTTGGTTTGTCAAACAGTAGACACGAGTTCTTACTTAGTTTTACGCTGCCTTGTCCCACTTAAACTTTCAGTTTTTGCTTTTTTTGGTCAACATTTGAGTATTTTGACAAGTAAAAGAAGGGAAGATAAAAAAAAAAGAGCACTAAAGGAGAAACCAAAAAGTCAAAATACTGACACAAGAAGTGTTTCTTGTAGGCTTAATGAGAAGAAACCGAGGAAAGTGTCTTCCTAAAGTAAATACTAAATACTAAAGATCTTGAGTTGCTTACCAAATCCATAAACCGGTGACCCAAAAAGAGGAAGTATTCTCAAGGAAAAAATGTTTTCCTTAGCGAAAGAGTAGGAAAATATTAACATTTAAAATGAAAGCTCTGTTCTGAACCATCTATACATGACTTCTCACATAGATTACTTACAAATGCATGTACATATGTGTGTTCAACGAGTTTTTGAACCAACCTATAACGAATTAAGCCAAATTAAAACTAACACGGAAAATTTTACATAGGTTAATTGATAGATAAAACCTCTAACCAAATCCAACTTGTACTAAATTCAACCTGACCGAAATAAAATTTTAAATGTTATTTTTGCTTCGGTTTAAATTTAATTTGATATTCCAAAACAAACCAACTTCATCAAACTAAAAAATACTATATATATATATATATATATATATATACCAAACACCGAAATATCACTTGTAGCTGTACCTATAAAATATTAGAACATTAAAACTAACTCGCCATCAAACTGAACATGTGTTAACCTTTAGCCCCAACCTTCAAATTAAAAAATATACGACTTTTTTTTCTTCTTCTTCTTCTTCCCCACCATCTTTTTTTGTGCCTTATGTTCTCAACTAATCTCATTTAATTCACCACACAGCATATGTATATACATACGTACATATGATCATTTAATGAAATTCATTAAATGAGACTATTCCTTTCGCTGCAAAATTAGGTACCAGCAAAGCATAAGCACCACTTTACCACTGCTTGACTTCCAAATCTGAAGAATTTCTCATTATATATATAACCCAATGTGTGTTTGTATATATATATACATATACATATCTCAGCGATAACTGCGGGATCATTAATGAGGGTTTTGATTCTGATAGTTACGAGCAGCAGATTGTGAATCAGAACGAAGCTTCTTCCTCATTTTCTTTCCCTATAAATTTTCCCAGAAAAATCATTCATTTGCATCCAACTTCTTCTCTTCTCTTCTCAATCACCACATTTCTTTAAATTTCTGGTGATTAATAATCAAAGAGCTTTATGGAAATATCCAATGTGATGCTTGTTGTAGCGGTCGTTGCAACGTATTGGCTATGGTTCAAAAGGATCTCACGTTGGCTAAACGGTCCACGTGTCTGGCCTCTATTGGGTAGTCTTCCTGGTCTGATAGAGCAACGTGACAGGATGCATGAATGGATCACCGAGAACCTCCGTGCGTGCGGCGGCACTTACCAGACTTGTATATGTGCCGTGCCTTTCTTGGCCAGGAAGCAAGGTCTCGTGACTGTCACGTGTGACCCGCAGAACCTCGAACACATGCTCAAGACCCGGTTCGATAACTACCCTAAAGGTCCTACGTGGCAATCCGTCTTCCACGATCTCCTCGGTCAAGGTATTTTCAACTCCGACGGTGACACCTGGCTCTTCCAACGCAAAACCGCTGCCCTAGAATTCACAACAAGGTACCTACCCTACCATACCAAACCGCTCGGTTTAATTACCATATTTGATAAAAGTCGAATTGTAAGTTTGCTCCGGTTTATCAATACTTATACTCGTAAATTTGTGATGCAGGACGTTGCGGCAAGCCATGGGTAGGTGGGTAAACCGAGGAATTAAGCTCCGGTTCTGTCCGATTCTTGAATCAGCTCAAGCCAAATCCGAGCCAGTTGATCTCCAGGACTTAATACTACGGCTCACATTCGATAACATTTGCGGATTGGCCTTCGGTAAGGACACACGAACCTGCGCACCAGGCCTTCCCGAGAACGGCTTTGCCTCGGCTTTCGATCGAGCCACCGAAGCCTCGCTTCAACGGTTTATTATACCTGAGTTTATGTGGAAGCTGAAGAAATGGCTTGGGCTCGGCTTAGAAGTCAGCCTGAGCAGAAGCTTAGAAGAAATCGATGGATATTTAGCTACTGTTATAAATACACGTAAGCAGGAATTAATGAGTCAGCAAGAGAGCGGGGCCCAGAGACACGACGATCTCCTCTCGCGTTTCATGATGAAGAAGACGGAATCTTACAGCGACACATTCCTCCAACACGTGGCGCTTAACTTCATCCTAGCTGGACGAGACACGTCATCCGTTGCGTTGAGCTGGTTCTTCTGGCTAATCACGACGCATCCAACCGTCGAGGATAAAATCGTCCGCGAGATCTGCTCCGTTCTGATAGAGACACGTGGCACTGATGACATCACCTCATGGACGGAGGAGCCTCTAGGATTCGACGAAATCGACCGTTTGGTTTACCTGAAGGCGGCGATTTCGGAGACGCTCAGGCTTTTCCCGTCGGTGCCGGAAGATTCGAAGCATGTCGAGAACGACGACATTTTACCTGACGGGACATTTGTTCCGGCGGGATCATCGGTGACTTATTCGATTTACGCAGCGGGGAGAATGAAATCAACCTGGGGAGAGGATTGTCTGGAATTTAAGCCGGAGAGATGGATATCTCCGATCGACGGGAAATTCATCAATCACGATCAGTACCGGTTCGTAGCATTCAACGCCGGACCAAGGATCTGCTTGGGAAAAGATCTGGCGTATCTTCAGATGAAAACAATAGCGGCGGCGGTGCTTCTCCGTCATAGGATTACGGTGGTTCCGGGACATAAAGTGGAGCAGAAGATGTCGCTGACGCTTTTTATGAAGAACGGACTTCTGGTTAATCTGCATAAGAGGGATCTCCAAGGAATCATCAAGAGTCTAGTGGTCAAGAACAGAGACGATGTCGTCAACGGCAAATGTAACGGCGTCACTGGTGAAGGCGTCGCCGCTTACTTAAATACGGAAGTTATGGTGGTGTAAAGGCCAACCTACGTCGGCGTCAGTAATTTATATATACAGGTTTTTATTCAAAGAAAAACATTTGAACAGAAATACAATATGGTTTTTGTTCAATACGAAATTGTAAGCAATATACTCCAATTAGTAGTGTTACTCTGTTGTTTTCTTCTATAACAATATGGTTTTTTGTTCAATACGAAATTGTAAGCAATATACTCCAATTAGCAGTGTTACTCTGTTGTTTTCTTCTATAAACTTTTGGATTTTCTTTAATGAAGTTATTGTAAGCAAGCAGTTATAGTCCAATTGTTTTTTTTTTTTTTACCACTCGTTGTAGTCCAAAATAAATATGTTTTTTTACCACTCGCTACCTTAGTCCTATTTCGTTAAGCTCCACTAGAAAATTTTGACCCCCAAAAAAAGGGAGAAAATAGAGTTTTCACAAGAAAACAAAATAGAAAGGTAGTGTATGAAATAGGGGTGTTAATAAGAACAATAAGCGTAATTCCCTCTCTTATTGATGATTGCATCAATGATTACAAGTAAGTACCGATGAGACATTTAAATTTGTTTTCCAATGGCAAACAACTTAAGCACAAACTCTCAATGCAGTTTTGAACGAGAACATGTGTCATATGGCAGTGAATTTAAAAGTATATGCATTTATTTGTCTTTGATATTTGAAAAGATAACGTACGTTATACGGATACTTCAGTAATCATTCATCGTTAAGAGACTACGGAAAATAGTAAACTACATGTACGTTGGATCAAAAGTAATTCACAATCCAGCACATATTCCTCGAAGAATCCATGAAAAGAAAAGTGAAGGGGAAAACCAGAAAGACCTAACTTCACTCCCAAGAAATATAGCAGCAAACAGTAATGAATGAGGTGGACTTATTACTCCTTAGACTTAGTCTTATTGATAGACTCAACCTTCCCATCGTTGCCTCCAAGCAACAGATACTTATCCTTCCTTGTAAGTTCAGTGCATTCGAATCCCAATACTCCACCGATCACCTTCTGGACGTAATTAGCCACCTCAATCGGAGTCTTTCCGCCACCGTTTACCGTCATTTCTTCAGGCAAACGGTCCAAGAAAGTGGCCTCGTAGCTAGGTCGAGGGTTCATGAAGAAGAAGTAAGGATCCCAGAATTTCACACCTCTTACTGTTGTCCCATTGAACATCCCTTGCTTGCAGTTCATGGCTACAGGCACGATTCTGTCGCTCAGCTCTGCGAATAGAGCACTGAATCGTAGTAGATACGGCTCTCTACAAGTCGTGCCTTCAGGGCAGATCACCAAATCACCTGTTTCAAAATAAATATAAAAAGAGTTGCTATTTAGTGATGATAGATACCATGCCATGTGTTGGTTGAAGAACAAAGATACTAGCTATGTGTTTTCTGATTTCTGAAGATGCAATATATTTGATTACTACAAATGATCAAATTATTCTATATGTTCTAAAACAGAGATACTCTGCTTTTGCGTAATGATAATGACCATTAAAAATACCTTTCTCGAGAAGTTTTCTCATGCGGGCTGCATCAGCGGCACGGTCTCGGGTGAGAGCAACGGCAGGGATGGGTGAGAGCATCCGAGAGAGGCGAGAGACACTATAAGTGACACATGAAATCTTACGGCCAAGAGCAATAGCGATGATAATGGGATCAAGGGCGGTGCGGTGGTTAAGGACGTAGAGGTTTCCGGGTGTGCCGGGGGAGGGAGGCGGAGGACGGTGGCCACGGATTGTGAGGTGAATACCGAGGATCTCGTAAGTGTAGCGGACAAAGCGTTCAGGTAAAGGGAGGTTGAAGTAGACTCGGAAGATTGAAAGCATGAAGCCGAAAGGAAGCCAAAGGTAAATGATTATGGCGTTTAAAGGCGTCGGACGTTGAACTAGACGGCCATCATGGAAGATTATGCGGTTCTTGAGACGCTCAATAGGGACTGTGGTGGCTGATTTGGTCTCGTGCACCATGTACCCTTCCTGTTACATATCTTTGGGTTATTAAATTATTCAAATTTCAGAAATACTGAATTTTTCAAGGTTAAGAGAAAGAAATAAATGATGACATAAATATGGGTTGGTCATTCATTAAATGGACAGTCCAACTTATGTGGGGATAGTAGTTGGTGATAGGTTGCAAACATTAATGAAAACTACTTCTTCTATTCTTTTCTATTATCTACATTTTGTCACTGTCAGTGATTACTGATTACCCTCCTTTCTTTAATTCACATATATAGTACATATACAGTATGAGTTTCGTGTTTTAATACCTATATATATATATATTTCCTATAACATTTTATTCAAGATTTTTCATGCGTTTTTTTATAGTCATAGACTTACAATCATCATGTGAAGGCAGTATGGAAAATTCAAATTATTTTCTTATAGATCTTGTGAAATCTATCAACGGCATTTATAGGTCCTAGTGCATTTATTTTCCTTTCAAGTGCTTAGTTCTTTAATTACGATACATATATATATATATACATCAGTTTATGCACTCTACTTAATTAATTAATTAATTGCCAACTATTAAAGATTCAAGAAACGTAAACCTAAATCAACAAAACAGTTACCTTGCAAATGGACATGAAATCGTGATCGGAGGTCCGGTCACCGAGGCCAAGATCCGGTGACTCGTCGCCGAACTCCTTCAAGATAGCTAATCTTTTCAAATCTCCAACAAGAACACCAGGCTTTTTCACAAACCCAGTGGCTTTCATGGTTTTGGGGTTAACTTCAATCTCAGTTCCCAGAACTTTCTCGCCGCCCAAATAATCCTTGATGAATGGCTCAACCATCACTATAGGATTAGCAGTAACCACCACTTTCCTCTTACATTTATCAAACACCTCATAACTGTCCTTCCTCACATCCGCCGCGTAAAACCTAAATTTAATCCCAAATCTCAGATTCCAAAATCGAAACAGAAACAAAAAAAAAAAAAAAAAAAAAACGAAATCGAGAAAGAGATGGTAGTACCTTGGAAGAACGGCGCGAGAGACGAGTTCGATGTCACGGATTTTGATGCCGGCGAAGGAGATGTAGATGAGGATTTGGATTCCGAGAGATTCAGAGACGAAGAGATAAGCGATGATGACGATGGGGAGAGATAGAAGAAGGATCAATCCACGGAAGAGACTACCTGCTTCTATGGCCACGAGCATGAAGTAAGGGAAGGAGCTCCTTGAGAGAAGCAGAGTCCCGTCAAGATCCGCAGCGATCGAATCATACTCTCCATTTTTACACTCACTTATCGGAGCAAAACTTCGGCTCTTCTTCGCCGGAGACATTTTTAGTAAACAGAGAGAGAGAGAGAGAGAGAGAACAGAGGAATTTGGAAGGAAAGTGAGGGAAGGGTCTTTGGTTTTAAATGCGCCTTCCAGTGGTTCATCGCTCTTTTCACTAATTAAGTTTACGCTCCAAATATTTATGCCCTCTTTACCAATTTATCCTAAACTTTCATTTTAAACAAAAAATATCCCTGATTCTCAATTTATCTTATGAAAAACTTAAAATTCCACATCACAAGACTCACAACAAGCGTTTCTACTTACACCTAATTTTCTATATATATTAATTTATATTATATTGAGAAATGTTGGTGGATATTATTTATGGTGGATCAATTTGGTCTGAATAAATATATTTATGGTCAAGCCGTTTAGGAAAAAACAACTTATTTTATATGTTGTTGATTGGCACTGAAGAAAGTAGCTTAGCAGCTCACCTAAATGGAAGGCTGAATAATTAATTGAGTCAGATATGAGAATAGTTTGGGTATGTGTATATATTACGTATAGCTTACTTATTATTATTATATGTATCCATAATTATGTATTTGTATCATGGTCAATGTCAATGATATATCTTAATAAAACGGTAGATGGTTGGGAGTTGGACAGCCCTATAGCCCACCCATTCATACTTACTGATATGCAGTAGTATGAATTCGTTTACGTGGTTATTATGGCATCTCCAAGATACTTCTACTTTTGCTTCTAAATTCTATTTTACACTAAAATCTATTCTAATACACTTTTATATTTATCTTTAAAACATAGATTGCTATTTTTTATTCTATATATAGAGGAAAGAAATATAGAATTGCACTTTCCAAAGTTAAAAGTTAAATAGAGTTTAAAAAAACAAAGTTAAAAGTTTTAAAAATCAAAACCAAAGTTTAAATCTTTTTATTTTAAAAAGCTTTTTAATCTATAAATTGAATGTTAAATTTACATAACTATGAGAAAACAAATTAAATTTGTGAAATCTCTAACAACCAAATGAATAGATCAAATGATAATATTCAAAGTCCGGTTAGTCTTCACATGGTTTTGTAATTTTAACATAAAAATTATGAATATTAAAAAAAATAAAAACAAAAAATTGATTTTTTAAAAAATCCGTGAGAAAAAAAAAACTCTTTATTTTAAAAACCTTTTAAATCTACAACTTCAATGTTATATCTACATCTACATAACCATGAAAAAAACCAATTGAACTTGTGAAATCTCTAACGACCAAATGACTAGATCAAATGATAGGATTTAAAGTCCGGTTAGTCTTCACTTGGTTTTGTAATTTTAACATAAAAATTATAAATACTAAAAAAATTAAAACAAAAAATTGATTTAAAAAAAGTCCGTGAGAAAAAAAAACTTTTTATTTTAAAAACCTTTTAAATCTATAATTTGAATGTTAAATTTATATAACCATGAGAAAACAAATTGAACTTGTGAAATCTCTAACGACCAAATGACTAAATCAAATGATAGGATTCAAAGTCCGGTTAGTCTTCACATGATTTTGTAATTTTAACATCTAAATTATAAATATTTTTTTTAAAAAAAATAAAACAAAAAATTGAATTTGTTTTCAAAATCCGTGAGAAAAAAAACCTTAAAGCAACATAAAAATAAAAATTAGATGAAAATAATTTACCTCACCAGACCAATATGATGGAATAGGCGATAGAGATGGCATGTTCTTCATGGGCTTTGTAACTTAAGGGCTTTATATGATGGGCAAGTAGAACTCTGTTTTTGTGTTTGGCTTCGAGAGAGAGTGATCGTCTAGGGGGATGCGACGAAGAAAAGGTGAAGCAGAGATGACCATTGACACACATCTACAGAGAATAAACAAACTGATTTACGACTCTTCAATTATCTTTCCAAAACATAGAAACGTAACAAATCATCAATAACAGTTTATGTTCAACTAATTAAATTGCGATATAGGAAACTTATCAATGAATAATTAGTAGTCCAAAAAAACACATTACCAAGTTAAGGGGAGATCGGAGACTGCATCTGTAGAATTCAAAATATTCTGAAGAGATTGAGAACATAAACTTCGATCATGGCATGAACCTGCAACAATTCAATTTTCTTCAAATCGAGATTCACAAAGACAAAAACTAGCAAGATAATCACGGCTTTCCATTTTTCTTTCTTTTGTAATTTGTCGTAATTTTTTCCTTTTTTAATCTAACGGTAATATCATCATTAAGCCGATATCCCACGTGAAGATACCGTTTCCATTTTCTTTTCTTTTTTTCCATTTTCTTTCAAACGTGATTTCCTTTTCTATTCTCCTCGTAGAAAAGTCTAGAAGAAGTGAATTGATTTTTTCTTTTTTCTTCTGTCAGCCTTTTTTCAAACTCGTAATGTTTTCCACTTTGTTTTAAAATCCAATCGTAATATCATTACGTTTTGGTGGGCCTAATGGCTATTTATAGGCCCATTTAGAATAGGAAATTCCCTTGCTTAAGCCAAACCGTATCTTTTAGTTTTGGTCCAGTTTGATTCAAACCAAAACAGAGCAGAAATTAAAAATGAAAAATCCTCAAAGTACTAACAACAAAACCAAGCAACATGTATGATACTTGCATTAACGATTAAACCTGATAATCCACAACAAATTAACCAAGAGATAAGAAACAAACTCATTTAAACAAACATGAGACCACATATCAAATATTTTCAGGCTTCTTAATACAAACACCAAGAAGATAAGCAAGCAACATTGGAATTTTTAAAAAGCAAGAAATCAGCTTCTGCTTTTGAATGGAATGGCTCTGATGACAAGCTGGTGGTAGAGAGCCGCAAGAGCTGCTCCAATGAATGGTCCCACCCAGAAAATCCACTGCAAAACAACACAAAACCAATAAAACAAATCAATCAACCAAATTGGCATAGAAATTAAAAAAAAAAAAAGACAGATCATGTTTTGTAAATGGGGGGACTCACGTGGTCATCCCAAGCGTGGTCCTTGTTGTAGATGATTGCAGCTCCGAGACTCCTAGCTGGGTTAATTCCAGTTCCGGTTATTGGAATTGTCGCCAAGTGAACCAAGAACACAGCGAATCCTATTGGGAGTGGTGCCAAAATCTGCAAAATTTCCCACAAATTAAAACAACCAAATTCCCAAATTAATCAAAATTAATAAGGACACAAATGAATTACCGGAACGTGGGAGTCACGCGCGCTTCTCTTGGCGTCAGTGGCGGAGAAGACGGTGTAGACAAGGACGAAGGTACCGATGATCTCAGCGCCGAGCCCAGAGCCCTTAGTGTAGCCGTGAGCGACGGTGTTGGCTCCACCGCCGAGAGTTTGGTAGGGATTAGGCTGGAAGCCTTTAACAACTCCGGCGCCGCAGATGGCTCCGAGACATTGCATAACGATGTAGAAGACAGCTCTCGTCAATGATAGTTTACGAGCTAAGAACAGACCAAATGTCACCGCCGGGTTTATATGGCCACCTGATACACATCACAAACACATCAGAATCAACTCTAATTTCAGATCTCTTCTACACAATTCGCAAAATTTGAGCTTTATATGATATTTTTTCTGTTTAAATTATGATTTTTTGTCAAAAACAAAGAAAGGGTATAAAAAATTACCAGAAATGCCAGCAGTACAGTAGACAAGGGCAAAGATCATGCCACCAAAAGCCCAAGCAATGCCTTGGATTCCAACAGAGGCACACATGTTTGGAGCTCTCTTCACTCCCATCACTGTCAACACTGTTATGTATAGAAACAAGAATGTCGCTATGAACTCGGCTATTCCTGCTCTCCAGAAAGACCACGAGCTCAGCTCCCCTGGCTCGAACAGTGGCGCTGCTGGTGGCTCCTTGTAGTCTTTGTCCGTCTGAGCCGACGTCCCTATCGGCTGCCTCTCTGGGAACTTGTTCGCTCCCACTCTCACATCCTCTTCTTTCCCTTCCATCTCTCCTCACGTTAAAGTTCTGAGCTTTTTTCTTTTTCTTCTAACAATGGATTAGTGAGTGGCTGAGGAGAAAGTCTACCTAGTTAGTTTTATAGAGGAGAGAGGATACAAAAGTAACCTAACGTCTCGATTTTTTTTTTTAATGAAGGGAATCATGGATAACGATGATCTTCGTAAAACTATTGTTTATTTTATTTTACGCTAATAATTGTGATTGGGACATCATGATTATTAATCATGCAACAAAACCCACGCTAATAATTCTATTGGCTACTCATTATTATACTCTGAAGCTCCACAAAAAGACAGCATGTTTCAGCTAATTTAATGAGTTTTATAATTTATAATGACGGCAATTCTAACGTATTATGATCTGAAGCAGTTTAGTTTCGTAAATCGTAATTATGAAGCATAACTATAGCATACCTATAGGTGAAAATTAAAGAAAAAAAAAGTAAATCATGATGATTCTCTGAGTTGTCTTTTCTATTCAAATATAGTGGGTCCCAGATTATTTTGGACGGTACAGAGGGCCCCTAAACCCGGTTAAAATGTAAAAATATATGTATGTTTTGGCAAAAAAACTGTTAAAAAAGGAATAACTTTTGACTCGCCGAAGATAAAAAATTACTTCCGACCGTTGGCGGAAGAAAGGGGACGAAGTGTGTGGAAAGTGACTGCTTTATGAAAAAGTAAGATAATATGGACTATTGTGCCGGGCCACGAATATCTTTTTAATATTTTAATTTAAGTATTACCTGTACTAGCGACAAAAATACTATTGTTGTAAATTTTTGAAGTTATTATTTAAAAGTTCAAAGTCGAAATCTTACAAAATAAATATAGGCATATTGAATGTAAAGATTGAACAGCTCGAGGAAAAAAAAAAAAAAGGATTGAACAGCTCAGAAATGTATTTTGCTTTTCTGTGATCACATGGTCGTTTCCCTACTTCAACTTACTTTTTCTCTCAATCCACTCAACCAAACAAACAAATAATTCTAAAGTATTTTTTGGGTTTAAATGTTAAGAATTCTAAAGTATGTTATAGATATTTATGTGATTTTGTAAATTTTAACTGCTTGTATACTAATTAGCTGAAAATTTAATTATGAACGCTATATGAATCATGTAATATAACAATGCGGGATTCAGTGTCTAAACTCACAAAATGTTTATTTCGTGTATGCGTATTTTCGTATATCATGTAGTGGCAATGATAAATAATCCGAACCTAAAGTATGATTATAGACTTATAGTGGCAATGACAAATAATCCGAACCTAAAGTATGATTAAGAGTCACCTTTAGTGAACAGTGGTGGGGATGACGTTGCCACTTATCGAAACGCAAACACACATCACAATCGCGAAGCTGCCCAACCATCATAATTTGGACGCGTGGCAGCAGCAAAATATGTGTTGGTCTACTGGGGCGGCCCCGACCAAAGCCATATATGACATCGTCGCCTGCTTCCGGTTGTACGAATTACAATTTCATTAATTCGTTTTACTTTCATAGAATAATCCTTTAAATACTAGTAGTACTATTTACTTTAATGGATCTGTTTTTCAATTTTTGGAAAAAGAATTATTTTGTTTTTGACCACATAAATAATAATAATAATAATAATAATAATAATAATAATAATAATAATAATAATAATAATAATAATAATAACATGTTATTTAACAATCAGTTAAAGATTTGCTTGATGAATTATAGTAATTAATTTTAGTGAAATTTGTTTGTGTAGCTGTACTTAGTTGGTACATGCAACGAAGCAGATATGTTTCTCAACAAAGCATATAGTTGGTACATGCAACGAAGCAGATATGTTTCTCGACAAAGCATATCCATTTATTGGCCTGGCTACATGTGGAAAGATATTTGAAAAAGATACGAATTGTTTTGAAAATCGTGAATTGTAATTGTTTAAACGAGTAATAAACATAACTAGCTAGCTAGACATAATTTATTATTATTAGCAGCGACTACTACTACATTATTATAATCCAAAACCATAGGGACAGGCTTCTGGAACGGGCTACTAACAGTAACAGGCCCATTTTTGCGCTTAACAACCAAAGAGGAAAGGAACAAGTAGATGAGATAACCCATAAAAACAAGTATTTTACTAAATTTGATTACAATACAAATAATGAATAATGAAAGTAGGTGGTAGACACGAAGGTTCAATAAGGCCCAAAAGAGGCCCAGTACTTGTGACTAGAGGAGTGAGGTGGTCGTCTTCTTCCTGTAATAGTCCCGACAAAATCCCATGGATTAGTCAATAAATGAGAACGAACTGTAGGGAGATTAGTAGTTGGGTGTCACCATTGAAGGGGAGAGAAGCCCAACTGCATTCAATGATATAATAATCGTATCACTCTCAGCTGTCTTCATTAATGATCGATCCAAACTTTTTTTATCTCTACCAATTTCAAGATCTGGTCATCATCGCTCACCGGAGAAACACGTAATGGAAACGAAGGAGAACAAGGACACAGCGGCTGAGCATGAGAGTGAGAATGGACCGTTGATCGAAGATGAGATCGAGAGAAGCAAAGTCGGGATCATGAGAGCTCTTTGCGACCGACAAGATCCCTCAACTAAGGTCCGTCGTTAATTAATCAATTAGAGGATTTAAGTTGACTTTTGGATTACTTAATTACAAAAAAAATTGATGTAGTGGTTAACTTGAAAATGGCAGGAGGTGGATGATCTGATGATAAGGCGGTTTTTGAGAGCGCGTGACCTCGACATTGAAAAGGCATCAACGCTGTTTCTTAAGTATCTGACTTGGAAGAGAAGCATTCTCCCAAAAGGGCACATAGCAGAATCGGAGATTGCAAATGATCTGTCGCATAAGAAGGTGTGTATGCAAGGTCATGATAAGATGGGTCGACCCATCGTCGTTGCCATTGGTAACAGACATAACCCTTCCAAAGGCAACCCTGAAGAGTTCAAGCGTTTTGTTGTCTACACGCTCGAGAAGATATGCGCAAGGTTAATAATGATTATTATTCCATTCATTACTCAGTTGTAATTGCTTTCATATTTATATATGTATTAGTATGATGGTCTAATGCGGTTTTATTTCTGTGTTTAGAATGCCCAAGGGTGAAGAAAAATTCATAACCATTGGAGATCTTCAAGGCTGGGGATATTCTAATTGTGACATTCGCGGCTACATTGCTGCTCTTTCCATTTTGCAGGTAATGCCTACACTTTTTTTTATAGGAGAGGAACATATATATATTGCTAATTATCCACTTAACTCCAAAAATAAAGAATTTAATTAGGCTTCTAAACAAGAAAACTTTATGTTTGTTATCTACATAACAAGTCTAAAACGTCCTTTTTGTTACTTTGGTGTAAGTGATCCTCTTAATGGTCTTTTTGTTATTTTGGTACCTTTGATTTAAATGATTCCTTTAGACTAAAAGAGAAAAAAAAAAGACCAAGAAACCTTCGATTACTAGTTATATCGTTAACAATTTAACTAATAATTGATCATTTACTAATAAATCAAAGAATATAAAATATCCCCACTAAAATACTCTTAGCCATTTTCTAATAGTAATCCTATTGCAATAGAACATTAATAAGATGTAATTTTCACAGGATTGCTACCCAGAGAGACTAGGGAAGCTCTATATAGTTCATGCCCCCTACATTTTCATGACTGCGTGGAAGGTCATTTACCCCTTTATCGACAGCAACACCAAGAAAAAGGTTATTTTCTTTTGCATCTTCACAAAAGACTCTACTCATTTGGGGGAGCTTTGATTGATTCATTTATACTTTTTTTTTTTTTTTTTTTCTTAATCGAGCAGATTGTTTTCGTGGAGAACAAGAAACTCACTGCTACTCTGCTTGAAGACATAGACGAAAGCCAACTTCCCGATATCTACGGAGGCAAATTACCCCTTGTTCCTATTCAGGAGACCTAATTATAGGTTACTACGGCCCCACCTTTTATTTCCATATTATCACTATATTTTTTAATTGAATAAAAACTAAAAACATATTGAGTGTTGCCTACATTACTACTATATTTATTGTCAAAGAAGAAGCTAAAGAAGATATAATATTAAAAAGAGTTTTAAATTACTTGCTATTGTGATACATATAGCCCATTTACTCTGCCAACTATAAAATTTCAGTATAGCCTTGCTGTTGCTCTTCCCTGCCAATCCAATGCAACTTGTTTGACCGAAATAATAAAAGGAATATAAAACAGATTTATAAAATCAACACCTTGAGATAATCCATAAAACAAAGTCTTTACTAAATGTTTTCACTCTTACAAGAACAAGAAAATAAAAACAATGCAAATCCCCCTTTGGCAAGTGAGTTTGTTGTTCATCAGAACATGCGAGGGTAGTTAAAACCAGGTGAAGGAGCAGCACGATCTTTGGTTTTGGCTTTGGTCTCTCTTAGATAAGCCCGAGTGATCTCCACGCTTAGATCCGGGTTCCTCTGCACAAAAGTCTCGTATTTCATCGGAACAACCACTTCTTCCATATTTTTTACAATATGATTGATAGCCGCGTCTTTCAAGATTGTATCACTAGGAATACTGGCGAGCTCTAGGGTGTCTAGGACGTTCCTCGAGCTTAGAGATGCAATGAAATAGTTGCGGCATACGTCTTGCAGATATAAAATGTCATACTTATCTGCAGCAAGATAGAGGGCTCGGTATTGATTGTATGGAGCTTTTAAGTTTCCGCTGTAGAGGAACTCGAGAAGAGATTTGAGTTCATCGTGGGTCAAATCTGGGAGAGTGATTGATTCCTCGGGTGAAGTCTTGCATTCATCAGAATCTAACATGTTCCTGAAGACCTTTGATCTTGCCGCCTACAGAAAGAAAACAAATCTATTCAAGGATTCTACTTGGACAAACAAAGCATATACTGTATGTTTCAATCAAACCATGAATCCATATTATAAGTAAAAATTTGGTAAGGGATTCTAATCTAATGAAGCAACTCAAGAATGATGGAGATATAGGAATTCAACTGAATGTTAAACAAGAGTAAGACAGGAACTGTGAGTTTGGTCGTAAATATAAAACCAAAAAGGATAAATAATCTGTTAGCATCTGTAATGGTAGAAACATATGATTAAGGAAGTTACCAGAACGGCTTTGTGAGTAGGTATGGGAGGACCTTCATCAGCAGGTTTAACGAGAACATCAGTGTGCATTTGCTCTTTGAATGTCACAACAAGACTCCCAAGGAAAGCCGCCTTTTCTGCTGATTCAGCCATAACTTTATTTCAATCTGTCACAATCAAAAGCTCTGAGACAACACAGACTAAAAATACCAAAAGATCAGACTTAACCATATAATACATCCATTTATGGGATTGTCTATGGCATTGAAAGGCTTCACTTATGTGTAAGAGTTGCAGAGGTTATATCTATCTACTCACAAGAATCAAGATCAAAACAACATCTTGATCATTCCCTAAGCAGAACAAAATAACACTAATCACAAAAAAAAAAAAGGTCAAAATTAGAGAGTGTTCTCCATCATCTATAATAAAAGCTTAAAATTTTCAGCGAGGCAAACGATTCAAAGGATCTTCACAAGGTTCCGATGATCCTTAAAATTGATGATTAAAACCCTTTTGTACACAAAAAGACGGGAGAGACTAATTTCAAAAAAGCCACGATTCGAAATCAGACTGATACGGGAACTCGAATGATCTTACCGAGTAGCGAGATCGTCTCCTTCCTCTTTGGCTCCTTCACTCAATATAAGATCTCCCTTCAGTACGATGATCAGAGACTATCAAACTGTTAAAGTAGACCTTTTTTTTTTTTTCTCCTTCTTGACTTGATGATGACTTCTGTCGTCGTACGGTCAATTAATATAAGTTTGTTTGGATTTAGTGGAGAAATATAATATAATATACTTCAAACAATTCGTATAAGCAAAATTACAAAGGAAAATTGAATGTTTAAGCGAAAGTTTATTAAATTAAATATTCAGTTATTTGAATATATACTACTACTTATATCAGATTTATAAATATAAATAACTGTTTTGTAAGATATTTTTTTAATAATGTCTGGTATAATTGTTTTTTGGTCGACAAATTAATGAAATAAATTGATGAGACATTCTAGAATTTAAAAGTGAGTTATATTATGTTGCTACAACAATAAATTCCTCTATATTACATTAATAATTTATAAATACTACTGTAGTATAATCTATTGGAAATGTATTAAAATAAAAAGGAAAAATCTGATCATGACTCGGGAGAAGAACCCAGTTTTCATCTAATAGAAAAAGAAACTAGCAAGAGAGGTTAAAAAAAGTTATTAAGGTAAATGGTATTGGGCGGCTCTCTCTTGTTTAGTAGTTGTGTAAAAGCGTACAGAGATATATATAGACCTAAGAAGTAGCGGGTTGTGTATTAACAATAATAAAAACTAGACGATCAGCTCATCTCATAGGTTCTTTAAGACGATTGCGGTTGAAGGCGAACATGAGGGCATGACCTCTCTGGTTCCCCTGTTGTCCATAGCGTCTTCAGCTCACCTCTCTTGTGACCCAACACCAACAAAGTACCTGCGACATTGTCCCAACCAATGCTTAGCTTCAAACACTTTTCAACGGCTTAGCTTTTGATTCCAAACACATCTGATCTGAGACTCAGAGTCCTTACCAAGTATGAATGGGACGATGTAAAGCAAAGCAGGTTGTCCATGTCCATCCATCAAGTTTAGGGCAATGTATGTTATGAGAAGACCTGTGATTGTCACGAATAATATTAGATTTTGGAATTTCTTTCTTTGTTTCTTCCCTACTCAAGGGAATCATACCTAGACCATAAGCAGACATTGTCCCAAGGAAGTATCCTGACTTAAGCCTCTTGTTTGCCAGCCAGTCGTATCTGTAGAATAGATCACCATTTAATCAGATTTAACATTAGATTAAGGTACTGAAAATGATTAGATAATTCACCTGAAAACACATTCCCTACACTAATCTATTCTTTTGCTGAACAACAGCTTGTCTTACTTAGTGCACTCTTACCCTGATTTCCCTGAGGACATTTCATTCATTCATACTCATCTATTTTACTACACTTTGTAACGTCTTATGTCGCTCTTTTTATAAGGCTCAGACACTACTTTGGGTTCAACAATAGCAACTCTTGAACATTTTAAACAGGCCCCAAGGCATTATATGAAAGTTAAACTGAACCAATATGTCAGGTTATAAGATTTCTTCCCAGGTTCAAGCGATTTTTTTTAATACAAAATCTGCCAGAGATGATGCGCAAATGAGGATATCGATGTATATTATGACCCAAAGTTTGAAATAATGTTTCTGATAAAACCCATCCTGCATTTTGTTGGTTCTTGCTGAGCACCTCTATTGGTTTGTTGTCCTGATATACCTCGATATTCAGATTTGCGCATCATTTCAAGCTTTTGTTGCTTGTAATAACCCAATTTAGTTGAGATTTTGGTATAGTAATAAGTTGAAAGAGCGCAAGGAGACTGTATTAGTGCAAACCTCAGTGCAAAAGTTACAAGCAGTCCTGGTAAGATAATATCACCAAATCCAATGATGCTGTAGCCACCCCAGGGATCAAACATACGTGGGATCTTTAGTAGCATTGGGATTCCGTCTTCTCCGCTTCTGTCACCACGGGCTACCTATAGGTGGGAAAATGACATAAAGGACGACAGTTTCGTGAAATATCAGTGGAGCTGACAGAGAAGTATGCGTTATTGGAACATCTTGCATAGTCTTGCATGAATGAAAATGGTATTCTGGAGCTAAAAGAAAATACAGGAAAAACTTACCACAATCATCACGCTTTCACGGAACCACCATTTTGAAACAAAAACCCAGAAGATGTCATACATGAAGGCACAGCTGAGAAGAACAAATCCGACCTGTTAACATAAAATTTCAATGAATTCATCATAACTAATACTTTTATTAAAGATGGGCCTTTTTTTTTTTTTTTGATAAAGACTAATATTTTCTTGGTAGAAAAGAATGTGTCCGTCTACAGGGAGCAAGCAAAATTTCAGTCTTCAACTGATTGGTTCAGATAGTTGAAATTTCAACATTTTAAAAGCTTGTTTATCAGGTGTCTATTTCTTAAGCACACAGTCAGAATATATACACTGGAAAAGTGATGGTTCAAACACAAAGCTGACTACAGGTGTTGTCAACATGTGACATTTGGTGCCTCATGATTGTGACGGCAAGACCATGTGACATTTGGTAAGGATATGGATATTACCTTAAGATTTGGTACGCGGACAATTTGAAGAACCGTGATTATCAATGAGATTCCCTGTCAGCAAGAAAATCAAAGTTAAGCTGTTACCTTCTATATCTGTCAGACTACAAAATAGGTCAACCTAACACCAATTGCGAAGACATTTGCATGAAGGTATGTACATGGAAGTCTTGTATGGAAATTTAAGTGGTATATACTTGTAGAAAAACATGGATTCAAAATGAAGTCAATTAAGAGAGATAGATGGAAAGTCGTGCTTACAAGTATATCTTGCCCTATCCAAGCAAAAGGGAATTGGCGTTTAACTGCCCAAGTTACAGCAAATGTTATGCAAAAGGGACAAACAGCAAGCGTCAAGTATGAGACAGCACCCAGTAAGGGAATTTTGACATATGATTCTCCAAAGCGGCGGAACCATCTGAAACTATAATAAATTCAACGTCAACATCAGTATATGAAAATTTACTTTCAACAATGCAGAGACTTAAAGAAAAGTATTCAAGTGAACAGCCTAGCTTTACATAGTCAACCAAAAAAATACACAAATCTTTCATGGTTTCTCTTTGATTCATTATTTTATGGTAAAACAAGCCCTGAAATCCAGACAATCAAAACATATGAAGTTTAAAACAGATGAAGGCACAAGAATAAACATGAACCAATATCTGGGATTAGATGTGTTTCTTATAATAGTATTCAACTCATCAGGGGTGTGGCCCATCTTAATGTTTCTCTCCACCGCTTTTTGAAAAGCAAAAAGAGGTGAAAGATGCTCCTGAGGGCGAGAAATTAATGAGAGGAAGAAATAAACATAGTTACATACCATGAGAGCAAAGCGACCAAACAGGTTTGCAGCCCCTGATAGCACCAACAAAACTTTCAATATCAGTAACAGGATGATTCAATTAGGTATTGATATAATTTCAGTTGGCCCACAAGATAAAACGTTCTGACCTCTATGCCACCTATGCAAAAGAGTACCACCAAAACTTCTATGAACCAGTATGACATCAGTTTGTAGAGCATGATCAGAAAACAAGAAGCAACCACTACAAACAAAATTGCTGATATCACCGTGATCTCAACAACACCTCTAGAGCTGGTGGTTGATAACTGCAAAAGTTCATCTGATCCGTCCTGCAGTTTAAGATTAATAACACACAAATGAGAGAAGGACTTCAATTTTCTTTGGCGGTCAAAAGGTTCGACCATGGTGGCTGTCCACAATACAAAGTTGTAAGAAATTATGAACCAGGAAGCACCTTTAGCAGCTTGTCTTGCTCAATAGCTTCTTCCCTAGCGGTCCACGCAGACCAATAAGAAGCACATAAAATGGTACCAACAGCCATAAGCCATAGAAAGACCTCAGCCACATCAACTGCTGGACGTTTCGGAGAGTAGAGCTGCAAAGTAACTGAACAAATATAGTCAACAACAACATTAAAAAAGAAGACGAGAAAGCGAGAGACACAAAACTATGATAAGATATGGTAGAAGACAATAATAACAATCTCTTCTGTAGTAAAATTGGAATCAAAGGAAGAATTACCTATAGAGTTACTGTTGACAGTGTTCTCGAGACTTCTACCAGCATCAACGGGTAGCATGACAACAGGAATAGTTATATCTAAAACGTTTTCACCCTTCTCGCAGACCATCTTAAAAAGATCTGGAAAACAACATTCAACCTTGGGAAATAAATACAATAAGCAGAACTCACTATATCTGTAATTAATCACTTGGAACTAGTACAAGAGGAGGAATAGTTAAGTTGACTACCTGTACTGTTGTTAATTATAAGGATGGCTGAGGCACCAGCTGCTTCAGCAACCTTTGTTTTGGTGGTAAAACTGCATTTACCACGGTGAACAAGAATGACCTCTCCTGTAAGCTACCACAAGAAAATGAAACTGGAATCACACAAACGACCAAGAAGATAGATATATACATAAAAAGAAAAATGTAAACCTTATTTTTGGGAGTGCTGCAACAATCAGGAGGGTCAGCAATAGCAAGTTTGATGAGGGTAGCATGTTTCTCCTTAGATTCCAAGGTTGGGCCAAACCTAGCACCAACACCAACATACTCCAAGGATTCTGACCCATTAATTCGAGTTGGGACTTTCACCTGTCCATGGAATTATCTTCTAGTTATTATCTTGGAAGATGACTATATTGGCTCAATGCAGATCTATATCCAATTTCTTCAAACCCAAATCGCTTTAACAAGAAGCTAGCAACATATTAAGAATCCATACGACTAAAAACGATGGTTTAGGTAGCTCATGGCAATAGCTGACAAAGAAAACAAAGGTTCTTACGTCTCTCTCGAAAAATCTGAATGAAATCACAATCTCAATTCCAAAAATAAAATGAAGCAATCAACAATCTTATACACTAACTGTACGGAAACTCCAAACCCTATTTAACATCCGAAACCTAAACCAATAATACGAATTCCTGAAAGTCACCACCAAGAGATACACTGAAAAGGAAACGAGCAGCTAAAACAAGTAGCACCAGATCAAAGTTAATTGGATCAATAATCTCACCAGTACGAAATTATTGTTGCAACCAGGTCTCTGCGGAAGCGAATCATCGTGGTGAACTATGTCTCCACCACAAACCAAGCTACTACTGTACAGCAACAACCCAAATACAAACGAGAAACAGCTTAGAGATTTCCATACGATCATAATTGACTCTTACAGAATCGTAAAGACGAGGGGAGAAGAAGAAGAAGAAGGAGAAGAAGATAAAAGGTAGATGAAAGATGGAGGAAAAAAAATGGAGGAAGGTACAAGGAACGAAAGAGAGAGAGAGGGAAAAAACTCTCGTGGGAGAAAGAAAGAAAGAAAGAGAGAGAGATGAAAAAAGTTGTGTCGTTTTAGAGATAAGCAAAGCTTCAAACGCTCGTTTTGACTTTTTTTTGGTGGACTCTCCCATCTTTAGCGCGTGGGACGCGTGTTTACTGTATTGGTGTGTACAGTGTTACTTAATTTACACTTTATTATATTAGAGTTCATATTTTATTGGAATTATTTGTCCGTACGATATTATTTTTTCCCAATTATATATCAAAGTGATAACTGCTGATGGGGTGATAAGAGAACAAGCCTGTAGAACTAAAGCATGTGGAGTAAATAACGGAATGATACTCAACCAAATATTAAGCAAAAAAAACTAATTTTAAATATATGACCATTTTTGTTGGTAAAACTAGAAATATGTTAAACATTTAATTCACCTGCAATTTGTGAATTATTTATATCCAATTTTGTCTTATAAATTATGCAATGTTATTGAATGATAAATGCATTTATGAATGATTCTTATCTTCTGTCAAATAGTGAATATATAATATCTCATACGGAAGATATTGTTGGTGGTTACTAATGTTAATATCTTATATATATATAAAAAGTACTCATATCCAATAAATCTCGTCAAGTCATATAAAACACTTGAATCATTGAAAAAATCACTGGGTTTTTTTTTTTTTTGGGTGGTCAAACATTTCTACCGGTTTTCAAAATAATGGATCTTTATTCTTTACACTCAAGCGCATGTGCGTGGAACATCTGTAGACAAGCTGCGCGTGGAACATGCATACGATATGTACTTAAAATCCACCGATCACCGGCTATCAAATTAAATAATTATAATTTTAGTTATCACAAATTTTATAATGAATCCGTATGAACCGTACCGACAAGACGGCATGTTACAGTTAACCATAAGATAATTATAATTTTAGAATCTAATGTGGTCGACCTCATACTAACATCAATGTAATGGCCAATAATAGTCTCCCACGTATAAAAAGCCCCATTCGTCGTTTTGTACACACGTCGCGTTATAGATCTAAATATCACGTGCGCAAAACTTTCTAGCATATTAGTGGGCCCTTTGTTGGGCCATCTTTAGTAAGACTGGCCTATAGAAAGGGACGTTTGATTTTTTATTAACGGCAAGATAAACACACTACAGAGCGTTTTTCCAAAATGTTGACGGCAAGAGGCTTCCTAAGATCGAGCGAAACAGCAAGCATTTTTGTAAATGGGTTAAGCCGTGTTTCTTTAGAGAACCAAACAGTTTTTATGAATTCCACTCACAGCAAATAACAATTTGTTAGTAAACAAACACAAATAACAAGACATTCACAACACAAAGCAGATATTCTCAAGAGTCTCGTTGGAGCCACTCTTGAATGGCAGAGCGAAGGGCGTGGTTAGGAACAAGGTTGTTGTGGGCGAGCCTCAGGTTTGTCATTGGTGAGGTCTCATGACCATTGTCGAGCCATTCTCTTAAGGATTCAGCTTCATAGGTGAAACCATCGGCTGCAACACGTGGCTCTCGCATTACTTCCTGAAAAACAGAAAACAACAAGCATTTTGACTCTTAAACATTTTCACTAGCGGTAGCCAAATAAATCGAACAAAACCCGAGATTGACTAAAAATCAATCAGAACCGATTACTTAAACCAAACCAAACCGAAATGTCCACGCCAGTTCGGTTTCAACTATTATTGTACATGGGTCATAGACAACATACCTGTGAGATAGGACAGATGAAATACGAGGGAGGCTGGCGTGTAGCGGAATCCTCATCGGAGAATCCAGAAGGAGTTCCATGGCGACGAGTGTAACTCTGAAGAAGCAATAGAATCTCCGAACAAACTGAGCTTGCTGCGTCTTTCTCAGTAGCGACCTTGCTGAGTTCTTCCTCTGTTCCTTTTCTACGTCTTGCTTCTTCTTCATATAACCTCATGAAGTTTTGTCCTACAGAGCAAGCTTCTTCCTTCTCCTTCTTCACTTTCTCTAACTCCTCTCTTCTTCTCTTCACCAACTCCTCTGTTTCTTTCCTCTGCCTCACCTGTCAAAACTATTTTTCATTAGATGATTATAACTTTCAGTTTCTCAATCGATCTAAGAATGATTACCTCGTCCTCATATAGCTGCATCAAGTTCTTGCTTATCAAGCACGCTTCTTCCTTCTCCTTCTTTGTCTTCTCCAGCTCTTCCTCTTGTCTCTTCATAGATTCCTCTAGCTCTTTCCTCTGTCTCAGCTGCTCGTTGTATAGCTGCATACCTAAAACATAAAAATTCAAATGGAATCTCTAGCTGTCTGGAAAAGAATAATTCAGTTCTGTTTCTGGCAGTACCGTCTTGAACAATGACCCGCATTTCTTCAATCTCCTTTTTGGTTCTCTCGTGCTCTTCTTTCTCTTTTCCCAGCATCTCTTCAGCTTCAACTCTGCGTCTCAGTTCCTCATTGTATAGCTTTCTTCCATTCAGAATGATGATAAGCGCATCGTCCCTCTCTTTTTTAGTCTTCTCCACCATTTTCCTCTGTTTCGCTAATGCTTCTTTAGCTTCTTTCCTTAGCTTCGCCTCTTCATTGTACATGGCCTCGTACTCTCTTGCCTTTAAAGTAAAAGGAACAAGTCTAAGCAAAAAAAAACACAATTTCAATGTCTGAGATAATGGATTTGTGCAGGTTTGTTACACTGCGAATGGCCTCAACCGCGGTATTTTCAGCTTTAAAACGCCTGACACATTCTTCGTACGCTTCTCTTTTCGATTCCTCAACTTCCATAAGTGCTTGCTTAAGCTGTCTATACAGTTGATCATTCCTGTCACTTTCCTGCAACATAACATAGAAGCTTTCAATCACTTTGTGATAGACACATAAACAAGGCGAGATATTGGTTTCATGCTTTTTCAATCAAGCATTTGTTTATGTATCATAATTCACTATATACCAACAATGTATAGACCGTACAGATTGATCCTCTGATGCAGTTGGCTCTAACATGTCTCTGTCTCTCCTTGTATCGATGTAAGCGACAATTGCAGAGACCAATTCTGCAGAGCATTTAGGTGAAGCAGAGGAATAGAGCTTCAGTTTCGATTGTCCAGCTTCGGTTTCTGTTTCACCCACACAGTCTTTAAGATTTGCTTCCCTAAGTATTTAATACACTGAGACAATCAGGCAGTTTCTTCAAAAACAAGACACAGAACATAAGTTTTCAAAACTCACTTTGTGTAGATGAGATGTCCAGCACACATAAACATAACCTCACAGGAGTTAGGCGCGTGTTGGTAAACGTACTTTGCCTTTCTGGATTTGAGATCGAACAACTTCCTGCCCATTTTCAGCAAGTCAACACGAGTGCACATTTTGACGACAAATAAAGTTTTCCTATGTTTCCAATACGTACTCTGAATAATGATGATCTGATGCAGCTCCCATGACAAGCTTCTTGATTTTGCTCTCATGGATGAGTTCTAGTATCCCCTGTTTCACATCGTTCATCTCTATACATGATATGTAAATATCATCCTCATTCACCTGCCATCATAATGAATCCAATATCGTGTATTAATTGGATTTTTTTCGCATGCAAATCATCCTATTTAGAAATCAAGAATCAGTGGAAAAGCGACCATTTCAAAGCAAGAACAAAAAGAATTTGACAATATAAGACTGCAACAGATCAATACCCCTTCTTGTTGACAAAGATCAAAATAATCATGTAACGTCTCGTACATGATAGCCTCCAACTCTTCAAGCTTGCGAGCTAAAGAATCAACAAAAAATAACATATAAAATGCGATGCATATAATCTGAATCACCTTTCTAGCCTTCAAGACAAATAGCTACCATCACGCCATGGGACTTGAAGATAATGAAGGTTACCAGCAGGAGAAGCAGTTTTTGGCTGATAAACATGGAGGATGCAGACTTTCTTGGCCCCGAGGTTCTTCAAAGCCCAAACCAGAGTTGATCTGCTCTCTCTGATATCATTCTTGACTGCAACATGAACAACATCATTGCCCATGGCCATGAGTTCCGCCATTGGTGTCCTTTTTTTCTTTCTTCCCTGAAAAGTGAAAACAGAGAAACAAAGAAGAATCTAACAGGAAGAGACCAACAGTGGTTAGTGGTGACCCTCAATGTTCTTCTTGGTTGACCGTTTCAGGTTTTGCAAGGTGGACACAGTAAAGTCAACGGGTGGCACAAAACACAAGTCAAATGCATAAAAATACTAAAACAAGAAATGACACTCCAACAACTTTTGATTTCCGGTGAATTAATGACATTTTATTAGATTTTTCACATTTCTTTTCCCATAAAATTCACTGAATCACAACACGATCAACATCATATTAATCCTAAGGCTAATCACAGAAATATGGGTGCTGTTCCAACCAGTCGATAATGGCTGAACGAAGAACAAGATTGGGGGTGAGATTGTGATTCTCGAGCCTAAGGTTTGTCATCGGTGAATTTTCACCTCCATTACTGAGCCACCTTCTGAACTCATCTGCTTCATAGGTGTGACCATCGGCTGCAACATGAGGATTTTTCATAATCTCCTACATTTACGAGAAATGGCAAAGGATAACATTAGACAACAGACCAGCAAGTATCAAAATGGAAGATGAGTTATAAGTAATATGTATGGTTAGAACATAGAACAATAAAGTTGAGATATTGAGAAGAAGCCAAGTCAAGATCTGAACAAAAAATATGCTTTCTACATGGAGGGTTTGAGTCCTGACCTTTGAAATGGGACATCTGAAATATTGGGGAGGCTCGTTGGAAACAGACCACTGCAACGGGGATGATGGTGAATGTGATGATGACTCACTCGTCTCCAGGTTTAGATGTCTGAAAAGCTCTTCAGCTGTCTTGATAGCTTCGTCTCGCTCTTTCTGGAACATCTCTCGCTCTGTCTGGAACATCTCTAACATCTCCTTTTGGACCCTTTTCATATCTTCGATTTCTGTTTTCGCTCTGTTTAGTTCCGCCTCCGCTTCTCTCCTGCAAATTACTTCTTCATTGTACAGTCTCTGAGTGATACCAAAGGAATTTGAGATTGCTTCCTCTCTTTCAAGTCTTATCCTATCGTGTTGCTCATTTTCTCTCTTTAGTTCCTCAAATTCTAATCTCCGTCTCTGCTCCTCATAATACATCGTCTCAATCCCACTAGTCTGTTTAAAAGAACCATGAAAATTGAACAAATGAGAATCCCCTACACTGGATGATATAAAACATCACTACAGAGTCTCACAAAAGGGACATTACACTCGGGTTTTAAGACACACGGCGCAGGAAATTATAAATTTGAGCTAACAAGGAGAGTTGTTGGATTCTTGAATTTCTCCAAGTCCACTCCAAAGGTTTTAAGCTACTCACAAGGTTCCAAATTCATAAAACAATCCTCCAAAATGCTATGTGCTAACCAAAAAGGGGTTTACATACCGATCGTTCTTCAGATGACGACAGGGCATGTGGCTCTGTGATATCTTCAGCGCTTCCTGCTCCCTCGTATGGTATCAGAGCAGAATCAAGGCCATGAAGGCTGGTTGAAGATTCAGAACCCACAAGGTCAAACCGTCCCTCCCTAGTAAACAAAGAAAAAAATCTATAAACGTTCACAGTTATTCGAAAAACATGCCAAAAGAATAATCCTCAAGCTTACCTCGTTTGGATGAGGTTACCATTACACACAAGCCATATTTTACAGCTATGAGGAGCATAGCGAATCACGTACTCAGCTTTGCTAGATGTGATATGATCCATGCCCCTGCATCATCATTGATAGAGTAAGTATTTGCCTATTTACAAATTCATCTTTGCAAAACAGAAGAATTATCAACAGCATTGTTCTGGAGACACAGGATGATTCTCATAAATTACATAATATACTTACTCAGAGTAATGGGAATCAGCCGCTGCTCCGATAATGAGCTTCTTGATATTGTTCTCATAGATGAGTTCCACAATCCCTTCCCCAACATTGATGGCTGGATAGGGGAGTATATCCACATCTTGTTGGATAACCTGCAACATAAGCAATTCTATAAACGAATGGAAAATGTTTTCAGTTTTCTCTTGCTAGTTAGTATTGGAAGAGCACTCACTCCTTCAACTTCGCAGATATCACGGTACTTGTAAAGGCTCTCATATAAAGTTATCAGGTCCGACTCCTGTATTGCATCTATCTCGCTTTGTTCTAGCCCACTTGCTGGATTTCACAAACAAAAGACCAAACATTAGAAGAAAAAAACGCATACTTACAGAGTCTGTATAAATTTTGATCTTTCTCTATAATCAGGAATCATCAATCGCTTGATATAACATCACCAACACTTAAACACTAATAAAGACACCTAGCTGCAACCATTAACATCTCTAACCTACGATCAATAGTTTTAAGATACTTGTAGATATAATTTCATCACCAATAGAATTCGAAGCAGAACAAGGTTAAGAAAAAAACATCAATTATGTATCTCAGCTGCAACAATTTGCATCATTTATCAAAGATTTCATTTGCTATTAATACATTCCCGATCAAAGATTCTTGGCACCAAAAAAGAAAAAGAAGATAAAGTGAGAAGCGATGATTTACATGAAGGGGTCATGGAAATCAGTTGATGAACATGAAGAAGAAGAAGCTTCTTGACCCGGAGATTCCTCAAAGCCCATAACAAAGTCGATCTACTTTCACCAACGTCTTTGCTTACTGCAACATAAACAGGATCTTCAATCAAAGCCTCTGCCATGGATTCTCCAATTTTCTCTATAGATTCGCAAAGACAAATTCTATCTTTTTTCTAAAGTAAGACAATGATACACTATCACAATTATTTAATTATATATATACTATATATAAAGATACATATATATATACACATGAATACATACATATATTGGTCCCTTTACCAACTGATTGCAAAGAAGTTTCCGAACATTTTCTTAGTCAATTATATTATAATTGTAATGTCTTTTCTGAGAAACAAAGTGATTAGGACCACAAAAAATATGATCTTAACAGATAACATAAGAGCGTAAGAGAGAGCAAAAGCTCACAATAGTTAACATAGATGACTCTCTTAGATGTCTACACTTGATAAGGAGAACATTTCTTACCATACAATAATTTAAATAGCTAATAGCTAATGCATTAAAAAAGAATCGTGGAATTTTTAATTAAATGTCAACTCAGAGAAGCTTAAAAAATACTATATGATACAGGAATCTGAAAACGAAACCGAAGGCGAGATAATTTTAGTGACGCGGAAGGCTTTGACGGAGTCAAGGAGAAGTAGAAAAAAAAAAACAAAACAATATGTCGAGTTTGGCTTGCTAGTGAGAAATTTCGGGTGGGACCTTTACCTGATTAATGCCCAATAATATCCGATCAACCACCGCTACATTAGCCGGAGTCCGATTAGAGTGACCGGAAGTTATGAAACGGTAGCGGAAGTGGAGAGCCAGTCAATCAACATCTGAAACAATTGAAAAAAAACAAAAAAACAGAAGTTTAATGTTCGGGGAATAACTATGGAGTCAGCGATTCAGGTTACGACACGCCACGAAGCTTGTAAGGGCCCATATGTCAAATATACAACGGCCCATATATATTATTGACTTAGTCTATTAAATCGATCGTCTCTTTCCCAGCTACTCTTGCGTAAATTTATTCTCACGCCCTAAATTGTTTGATACTATCTCTCTTGAAATTCAACAATGCCTACGATTTGGCTTCAATGTCGGTGCACTCTGTATTCTGTATTATCTCTTGAAATCAGAGGAACAAATAAATAAATCTAACAGAGGCACCAACTGTGTAAAGAAAACATTGGATAGGAATTTATACACAGATTGATGATGCATTGAGCATCGCATCAATACACTCTTAACAGTAAATAAATAGATCATGTTTACATAACAAAAAAAAAAAAAAGAAACCCCCAAAATCACAAATATAATAGATAGATTACTCAACATAATTAGGGTGGAGGTCCCGCCAATCTTGAATGATTATACGAAGAGTGTGATTTGGAGTAAGATTGAAATTCTCGAGCGGCTGGAGTGTCTTTGGTGAGAGTCGACCTCCTGAGCTTATCCACTTCCTGAATTGCTCTGCCTCGTAGGTGAAACCATCAGCAGCCACATGGGGATCTCGCATTAGGTACCCTGAAATGGGACACTCATAATCTTCAGGAGGTCTTTCACTTGATGAGTCTCCTTTGTGACCATTTGTTTTTGTCTTGTCCGCCTCCTCCTTTTCTTGTATTCCTCCCTGTTTTAAATGAAAACAACCATTGGTGATCGGTTCTTCTTATTTTCCATTTACTTGTTTTGAGCTCTTTCTACTTACTGAATTTTCTTTAGGTTCGTTTTCGCCTTCTTCATCCCTTCTTCTTATTTTACTTGGTTTCGTTGGAGAATTAGAGAATTCTGGGAATGAGGCTGATGGACTCCCACGGCCGTAACTTCCTTCTCTATTTTAACAAATTCAACTTTCTGTTTATTAAACTCTACAATTATTATGAAAAAGTATAAAATAATACTCAAGCTTTACCTTATCTTGATGAGTTTCCCTTTGCAGATGAACCACATTTTACAGCCCTGAGGTGCATGTTCACTCACATACTCTGCTTTTCTAGATTTGATTGGCATTCCCCTGCAATTACCAAACTGAGGTTAGAGTTTTTGGTTCTTTTTTCTTTAGTTTTTTTTTTTTTACTACATAGATTGATTCAATGTAGAAGACTCTTTTCAAATCTCATGTTCCTTGCCTGGAGTAGTGAGGATCAGCTGCTGCTCCCATAACGAGCTTCTTGATATTGTTTTGATATATGAGTTCCACAATCCCTTCTCCTACACTATATCCTGAGTTCAATGATATATCCACATCTTCTTCACTAACCTGCATCAACATTAAAAAAAAAAAAAAATGGGTTTGATTACTCATAGTGCCTTCCTTAAGCCTCATCTCTAACATTGTCATCGCTACAAAGAGTGTATTGTAGAATCAAAAAGAGAACTCACCCCGTTGTTTGTGCAGATATCACGGTACTTGTGGAGGCTATCATATGAAGTTTGGAGTTCTGATTCTTGAATTGCATCGATCTCACTTTGGTCAAGCCTGCTTGCTGAATATGCACAAACAAAAAAATACCATTTCAAAACAGAGTAAAATATCAATCCTAACATCTACAATCATTCAAAGTTAGTTCTTAGCCATCGCCCTGAAACATCTTATGTATGCTATAACTGCCACTAGAATATCCAAATTTGATAAGATCAGAAACAAATATTAGATGAAAATAAAACATGATGTGTGACTTAACTACTAATGGGTATAGCCGTATATGCCCAAAAAACCGAATTTGTTTTGCGAGTAGGTAGGGTTATATCTAAAATTTTTGCTAATTTATTTTTGTTTGAAATTCTAATTTAAAATTTACGATGTTGATTGTTTAATAACTTTGTTATTTATTTATATCATAAATATTTCGGCCATCATATGAACTCTGTTCTGAGGATTTTAATATCAGTTGTATATCTGTTTTTTTTAATGTCTACAAATTTGTTGGTATGAAAAATATATTTTAAAAGATCTGATACTTGAATATGTGTGTTTTCTACATGATGCTCATTTCGTCCAAATCAACTACGTACTTATATACTTTTATTTTTTGTTGTTAAAGAACAACTAATACAATTGAATCGTCCACAAATATCTAATTCAAGTTTCTTGGCATCCCCAACAAAACATAAATTACAGAATCAAACGTATAGCATGTATCTAAAATACTTACCAAAAAAAATAAAATAAAAAAAAACTTACAAGAAACTGTCAACGAAAATGGACGATGAACGTGAAGAAGTCGAAGCTTCTTGACTTGAAGATTCCTCAATGTCCATAACAAAGTTTTTTTACTTTCTCGAACATCTTGATTCACTGCAACGTAAATGGCGTCGTTATGAAAACTTTCTCCCATACTTGTTTTTTCTTTTTCTTTTTCTTTTTCTTTTTGAAACAAAGGTTTGAAGTTATGAAATATTTATAAATGCATGATATATATAGCAAGAGAAGGACATGAAGATATCTTTGTCCCTTTATTATTAGGGACAACTAAATTGCAGAGAGGTTTCGGACCAATTGCGTAGTAAATCACCGGTCAATGGGGTGGGTCAGCTTATTTTATTCAATAAGTTTCGGGGAATAATAGTGTGTTAATCAGTTTTTGACACTTATACACTAAGTTTCCGAGAAGTATGTCGAAAACCAACTGTTTGATGTTTCGGAGAATATTAGTGTACAACTGTCACATTTATTTATTTTCATTTTCTTTTAAATGTTGATTTCACTACCAGATTTAAAATTCTACGTATGAAAGTTTAAACATATTAATCCAGGATGTTCCAGAATCGAAAGTCAAGATGGTTAAAGAAACTCATCAAGTCATTTTTTTATATTTTTTAAATTGACTACTTTTAAAGAATAGTAACAGATTTGGTAATTGATTGGTTAACTCGATTCCTTTATTCTAAGATTAAATATTTGTTTGTCTACATTACTTTTTTAACTGATTACTTCATCATGTTTTTCAGTTATTAAAAAAAAAAGACAATCTTTTTTAACTGCATTACTTTTTCATAGCAATTGACTTGGCAGAGTTGTTCAGTTCAGGAGCTCAAAAGCGTAGTCATCATAAAAAGACTCTTTAAGTCCCGGAGCCGCCCCATATCGTGTGATTTGGGTTTAGATTTCGTTTTTCTCTAGTCTTTCCTGTTAATTTTGTTTGGTCTGTATAAGTCTATTGAGAATTCCAGACCAGAAAAAAACTTAAAATTAAATCAAACTAAGTTATTTCTCGTCTCTTCCCCTCAAAAATATTAATTTATGAAGGCCACAAAGGCACAAAGAGAAGAGATAGGGAGAAAGATAATTAGTATATAGTTTCTATTAAGAATGCGATTGATTAGACGGTCAGAGCAAGACACGTCGCAGCGATTTTGTTTTAACGGTCCGATTTTCTTTAAATGGTCTTTCATTATCACAGCGACACTGACACATGCGAGTAATATGGGCCCATGGGCCGTTTATTATGGGCTTCATCACCTCTAAGATCGTCCATTTCCCGCCACATTCACGAGCAAAACGGCAAAATAATATTTTCCCAATTCCAGTTCGTCTCTCTCTCTCTAAAATTCAAAATTCAATTTGAGCTCTCTCACTCTCTCTCTTCCCTAAAGTTCATTATCGATCGTCAAATTTGAAGAAGAGCTGCGATGAAGATGAATATCAACAAAGCTTGCGATCTGAAATCAATATCGGTGTTTCCTCCTAATTTAAGGTCCGATTTCACTTCTATCCTTTCTCTCTTATCGAAATTAATTTGAGATGGCACATCGTTTAGGTTTTTTTTTTCCGGGGGATCTGATTTGAGTTTCAGTGATCTGTATTTGGGAATTGTTTTTGATTTATCGCTACCCAGGACAATCCAATTAGGTTAGGGTGAAAAATTAAGGGAAATTTCCATTTGATCGGGCGTAGAATGGTTTCGCGTGTTGGCTACTGATGGATGATATGGTTTCTCTTTCAAATTGATTGATCTAATTCTGTGTTGTGTTATATATATAGAAGGAGATCAGCTGAACCACAAGCATCGCAGTCACAGCAGTCATTCTCGCAGGGACCTTCCTCTCAGCGTGGTGGTTTTTCTCAGATGACTCAGAGTTCTCTCGAAGAACTCCTCATTAACGATCAGGTTTATTACCAACTTAAGCGTCATTAAAAGGTTATATTCTGTTAGTATTGATTTCCATACCCCTGTGTTGCATAGAGATTTAGTTCTCAGGAAAGAGATCTCTCTTTCAAAAAGGTTAGCTGCTTACCCCCAATCAATCATAAACGAGAAGATAGCCAGTTGGCCGGGTCTAGATCTTCGAGCTGTCTTACCAGAAGATGGAGTTCTGCTTCACTCGGAGAATCTAAATGTGAGTTTGCTCTTTCTTAATTCACAAATTAGCCTTGGAATTCATTCCATTTGTTGTCACTGGGTGGCTCCTTATAGGATTTTACCTTTTTCTTTTTTGTTTCATTTGTCACTTAGTAGCTCAGGTCAGTGAAGACCTTGAGCAACGGTTTGGGATCATGGAAACTTCTTTGAGCAGGTTTGGAATGATGTTAGATTCAATTCAGAGTGACATCATGCAAGCCAACAGAGGAACTAAAGAAGTATTTCTTGAAAGTGAGTCCTGTTACTGTCTCATTTTTTTAAGTACCACATGGGATAGTAACTGGGTTGTTGGAAGGGTCTTTAAAAGTTATTCTTACTCCTTAACGAACATGATATTCACTGATTGACATTGTTTTCTTCAATAGATTTATCAGTTTGTTGATGGCCATTTCACTTGACGTTTGATCATGTCTTGAAGAATGATTCATGATTTCTCCATACTGCATGTGAAGGTCTCAATAGATACTTTGCTGAATTTATAGTGTCATCTGTTTACTGCAGCTGAACGCATACAACAAAAGTTGATTCTCCAAGACACTTCACTTCAGCAGCTGGTAAAAACAAATATTTCTAGTTTTTCTTTTCTTTATGAGCTTTGTGCAAATGGATTAAGCTTATTGAAATGGATGATTGGGAAGCAGATAAAGGAACAAGCAGATGTTCAAGCTAGTCTTGATGGAGGTGTTAAATCTATCTTGGACGAAATCAGCAAAGATCCCAATCAGGAAAAACTACATAAAATCTTTCTGATGCTAACAGCTATCCCAGAGCAAGTAGAAACCGCCCTACAGAAAATACAAAGGGAAATCTGTCATACGCTCACCAAAGAAATCCAGGTAACAACATAAGTTTTTTAAAGAAATTATGTATGTATCTATCTCTGCAGAGCCTGTGTCATATCGGATTGTGATAAATCTTTAAAACTTGTGTGCGCATGTAATGCTTTAATTCTCATTACCAACTTTCTTATAGGTCTTGGCTAGTTTAAAGATGCCTGAGCCACGGATTCAGGTTCCAACAGTTCCACAAGTGAAGGTATTTTCTCCTGCTTTCCATGTCTTTGTTCTGTGAGCTAGAATTTTGAGCAATTAATGTAGCCTTTTTTAAAACATCAGGCTAAGGAAAACCTCCCTGAGCAGCGCGGTCCAGCAACAAAGGTAACAACTCGTAAGTTCTAGACCTTTTGAGAATTAAAGCACATGTATAATGCTTTGATTTCCACAACCAAATCTCTTATAGGTTCTGACTGGCTTGAAGATGCCTGAGCCAAGAGTTCAGGTTCCAACAGCACCGCAAGTGAGAGTCTTTTGCTTTCAATGTCTTTGCTCTTTAAGCTGCACATTTCAGAAAATAATGTGGCTTTTGTTAAAATACAGGCCAAGGAAAACTTGCCTGAGAAGCTCCGTCCAGCAGCCAAGGTTTGCAGTGAACATTTCCTCTCTTCAGAGTTTTATTTTGCTTAAAATCTCATCTGTCACTAACACATGTGGAAAATCAGCTGCAGAGTAATTCCTTTTGTAATACTACATTGAAAACTATGCAACCGCAGCTTCCTAGAAAGTAGGTCAAACATTGATTTGCTACTTTATTCAAAAAACATTGCCACAGATAGATTATATAAATGGTTTATGTTGCATTGACAGTCCATATAAGGCATCAGCCAGAACTGTGAAAACATATTTATCCCCAAAGATACAAGTGGGAGGTTGGAAGACGGTGAAACCAGAAGAGAGCAGTTTCAGGAAACGAGTAGCAACAAAACCAGTAAAATCCGAAGGCACTCGTACACAGCAGGTGACTGGGGTTGGATTTTCTCATAATAAGAAGAAATGTGTTCACTTCCTCAAAATCTAAGCAATGTGCAATTCAATTCATGCAGTTTGAGCAATGTAGTGTTGTAATAGACTCAGATGAAGATATTGATGGAGGTTTCTCATGCTTGCTCGATGGGAACACTAAAGGTATGCAAATTTTCAAAACTTGATTCGTAGCTGTTCATGTTGTAAATTACAGAGCTGTGTGTTTTGGAACTATGCATTGTTACTTCAGGAGCTAACTTCGAGTGGGACGCAGAGAAGGAAACTGAAAGGATTCTGAAGACAGCGAGGAGGACTAAACGGAAGTTCGGAAACCCCATAATAATTAACTGAAATCCAGGTAAGTTACAAGTAGGAGCTACGCTTCTCTGTTTTTATCTAATCTCATGTTTAAGATGATTTTAGTTGGATAGATCTTCACAATTGTGACTTGGAGTATATAAAATATTTTAGTTAATTTTCAATATATAAACATAATCTTTTTCATTATGGTATTATTTTATAAAATATACTGAATATTATGTTTCTCAAAATGTACTTTTCTAAATTGTGACATGGAAACATATGATTGGATGTCCCCCTCTAGAAAGAGAAATAAATCGGATTTGCTCTATTTTAGCTTGTTTGTTTTGGTAAAAATTTCACAACTAAGTTTTGAATTATTTGGACCAGAAAGATTTGTCAATTCCGTCAATATGTAATTGGGAAAAAGAAAAAAGAAAATGGTATAAGAGCCGGATTTGGTGTTTTCTAATCCTCAACATGTAAGAGATATATTCAAAATCGGAAGTTACTACTAGTACTAGATTAGGTATTATCATTTCTGAAATCCAAATCTAATAATCTAAACTAGATTCTTATTCCCAATTTTGCATTATCTCAATGTTGTTTTACTCTGAATAAATACAAAGAATCAAATCTTATCTTACCCTAGTAGTTCATTTAACTTTAAGTTCTCTTGATATATTTTAATTAGTTCTCGAGTAGATTACTTAAAATCACCGAATGAATATTTAAATATTTTCAACCAAATTTAATATATATATATATATATTATATATATACAAGACAAGAATGAATAATACGTTATTTTAGTAAAAGATTTAAATATATAAATGCAAAGTTAAATAACAGTAGATTTATTTTCTTTATTTGCTATATAAACAAAACAACAATGCGTCAATGACCAATCAATTTGTTGCTGAATAGTTTTCACCTGTCAGAAATAATATTTCCTCTCTTTCTTAGTAAAGTCTCTCATCCTCAAAACCTTTTGCGTTTTAAATCTTTTTGTTTGTTTGTTTGAGATTGTAAAGTATATATGAGTATTGCATACTGGAATTGGTTCTTCAGTTCCTATAGCTGAAATGTCAATCGAAAACCACGTCGAAGAAAAGCCAAGAGAAAGAGATCAGTTAGGCTGGATATCTGTTTTTTTAAGAAGGAAGAAGAGATCATCATCACCACAAGAAGTGAAGAAGGAACAGAACACATCTGAAGATTCTCCTTTGATGAGAAGAAACAAAGGGAAGAGTTTGCATCTGTTTCTCCCTGAGGTCATGAGAAAACTTAAACATGCAATCAGAAAAGAGAAACCGCGACATGACAAGAGATTGTTGGGGAAGAAGCATAGCTTTCAGAAGAGTTTGTCAACTAAAGATCATTTCTTTCTCGAGCGCATGACTTCGATACCACCGAAGCGATCACATTATGACCACGAGAAACATCTGAAGGAGATGTTAAACAATGGAGATTTTGATCCAAACTTGGCAAAGAGCAAACAGGTTCAAAGCAGGATTGTATCGTTTCCCGAGTATTCGTCTCCTGTTAACAGCCCAGGAAGAATATCGGATCAAATTTCAAGATCTGCTTCAGAGTCTGAAACTATTGCAGGTAGTTCATATTCTATCCCATTTGAGAAATATGCAATAACTATTGATTATAAAATGATTCTTTTGAGACTCTGCAGATGATTACATGACTATCAAAGTGATAGAAACTGCTTCATCAAGCGAAAGTAGTATCCCTTCCATATCCAAAAGTAACCAGATTGCTGATGATGGAGACAGTGAGGGTCAAATCTTGAAAGAGGCAAGTTCATTTTAAAAAAAAATAGTATGCAAATTTTGATATGAAGAAACAGAGAAGAAGAACTATAAACTTATTTGGTTGTTTTTCTTTCTTCTAACAGACACCGTCTCTTCTCTCTGTGGCCTCACCATTTCACTATATATCTAAGACTGAGGAATATGATGAATCAGTGCTCGAGCCACTATTCATTGAATATGAGATAACTCCAGAAAGAGGTATGAAAAGAAAGTTCCAATACTTACTGGACTTTCAATTTTCGAACTCCTCAAGTATGGACTAACACTGACTTATCTTTAACACAACTCAGGTGAACCAAAGATACAATCTTTGCGTAACCAATTGAAAGAAAAAAATAATCCTATGGATGAAAAAGATGCAGTGTTTAAGTACGTAAAAGCGGTGCTGGATGCAATAGACTCAAATTGGGAAGAGCTGTATCTGAAAACAGAGTTCTCTGACCAGCTTCTTAATCCGGCGTTGATAAGCAACATACCATTCTATCCAAATCAGCTATGTGTCGACCATGAGCTCCTCTTCGACTGCATCAATGAAGTTGTCTTCGAACTCTGCAGGTTTCCTCAATGGGTTTCCTTTGTTAAACCCATAAGCCAAGTCTTGTCATTCAGTGGTGAAAGCATCGTTCGCGAGGTTCAAGAAAAGATTTATGGTCATCTGTTGCCAATGCAAGTCCCTCAATCGTTGGACCAAATAGTTAGAGAAGACATGGCTAAACCCAGGAGCTGGTTAGACATAAGAGGTGACGTTGAGTGCATTGGCTTGGAGACTAGTGAACTGATTCTAAATGAGTTCTTGGAAGAACTCATGCTTGACTTGTGATCTCATATGGTTATTGCATAATTTAGGTTTTTATTTCAGTTCTCTTGATATTTTTATTAATTCTCGAATAAAATTTTGTTTTCCCGGAGTTTTTAATAGATTACTTAAAATAAAATCACAGAATGAATGGTGGTACTTGATACTAAATCTTTAAATATTTTTAACAAAATTTATGTATGAATAATATGTTATTTAGTAAAAGATTAAATACGTAAAAATGCAAAGTTAAAATAACAGTAGATTTGTTATCTTTTATTTGCTATATAAACAAAACAACGATGCTTCAATGACCAATCAATTTGTTGCTGAATAGTTTTACCTTTCAGAAATAATTTAACTATGATTTTATATAATAAACAAATTTTTATTTTGTGAAACCGTTTTGAAATCAAAATGAAATAATAATGAAAAAACAAAAGAAAAAGTTAAATATACAATAAATTTTTAATTAAAAATATAATTACAGTAAAAAATAAATAATTTTAAAGTAGAAGAAAAAAAACTCAAAACTCTCTTTACTAACAAATCAAAACACTTTATTTATTTTAAATCTTTGTACTTAAAAGAGTTAAAAGTTTTTCAAAATTAAGAAACTAAAATCCTAAAGCTACATAATAATGACAAAACAGATTAAACTTCTGGAATCTCTAACGATTAAATCAAATGACAGGATCCAAAATTTGGTTAGTTTCGACATTATTTTGTAAATTTAGTATCCAAATTTCTCAACTAAAAAAACTTTATTTTTCAAATATTTTTATTTAAAAAAGTTAAAAAAATTTCAAAACATAGAAACTTAAATCATAAACCTACATAATAATGCCATAACAAATTAAACTTGAGGAATCTCTAACGATCAAATTAAATGACAGGATCCAAAATTTGTTTAGTTTCGACATTATTTTGTAAATTTAGTATCCAAATTTCATATCTTTTGAAAAAAAAAATAACTTTAATAAAACAAAAACCTTGAAATCAATTTAAAAAAAAAAAAGAAGATTTAAAATCCATGAGAAAAATAAATAAATTATTGGTCTCACCTAAAACAACTTATATATTTCTAGAAACTAAAGTTCGACACCTAAAAGCTAAAATTCCCTAAATACCAATCTAAATTCACTAAAACTACCGGAGCCTAGAAGCTAAATTCACTAAAAACTAACGTCATAAAGATAGTGTGGCAAGGGAAACAGGTCCCTTTATTTATAGGCAAAAATCTTAACTATCCATGTGCCTCCCAGTCGATGTGGGATGTTTAACAGTTTGTTTTAATTTATAAACAATAATCTTAACACTCTTTTTCTCTTCTCATCGATGTGGGATTGTTGGAGATTTAGTGGTGGGCCTTAAGAAAAGCCCGTATAAGATCGTCATCACACAAAATGAATGAACCGTGGCCCAGAAAAGGAAAAAACGAACAGAGTCCACATGCAGTAATATTCTTTTCCATAAACCGGAGCGCAGCTAATGATTACCTTCCTGAAACAATAAAAAAAAAAGAGACCCATTTTCCCATCTTTTTATTGGCCATCTTCTCCAAGTACTCTAGAGTTAACACCGAATCCGCCATGAACACCGAATCGGGTAAGTCGATAACGTTTCACTTGTATGAAGACGAAGATCGAGAAAACTTGAATTATGTTCATTTCCGATTTAAGGATTCCATGTCGTTGCTCTGTTTTGCAGTTGTGGAGTTCCTTGGAAACGTCCCTTTACTTCAGAAGTTGCCGAGTTCTTCTCTTAAGAAAATTGCCCAAGTCGTTGTGTTGAAACGCTACGGTCGGTGATCTCTACGATTCTCAATTTCAGTTATTCTTCTCTTTGTGTTTTAGTTCTGATTCTCAACTTTAGTATCTCTTTGTTCGCTGCTTCTCAGTTTATAGACGGTTGTAATTTGGAGATAAGGCAATTCTGTTGTGTTGCCTCAACATTTAAATTCTCTATTTGCAGGGAAAGGAGATTATGTGGTTCGAGAAGATCAAACTTGGGATGGATGCTATTTTATTTTTCAAGGAGAGGTTTTGTTTCTCAAGTTTCCCTTATCATGTAATTTTGTAGAGAGCCGCCATTGATATCATCTTTAAATTTGATTCTTGCTTCCAGGCTCAGGTTTCTGGACCAGACGAAGAAGAAAACCGTTCTGAATTTCTCTTGAAACAGTATGATTACTTCGGCCTTGGTGAGTTGATGATTCTTTGATTTTTAATCCTTGTTAATGGTTCCGCTGAACGTTTGCTTGGGTGATATACAGGTATTTCTGGGAACACTCATTCAGCAGACATTGTTGCTATCTCCGAGGTTCTTGCTCAAAGTTATCTGCCTTTCCATATATTACTTCAGTGTCATTGAGTTGAAGATATGCGAACATGAAGCCTGTGCTGAAAGTTATCTCACTTTAAAGTTCCTTTCGTGCCTTTTCATTGCAGCTTAGGTGCTTGGTGTTGCCGCGTGAGCATTGTGGTTTGCTTGAGACAAATTCAATCTGGCAATCGGATCAGGCAGTTGACAAATGCTCTTTAGTGGAACGCATATTGCAACTGGACCCTTTAGAAGTATGGACTTTCCCACTGCTGTTCTTTAGTTCTTCCCAGTTTTTATGCTAAACTTTCTTTTTATCAAATTCCCTTGAATCAACTTAATCTAAGCATTGTTTTCTTGTCAGTAATTCTACACGTTAATAACAGTGTCATAATATTACATCAAGGTTTATAACTTTTTTGTACTGCTGGTAAATGAAATGCGGTTGATTTCTTTTCCTCTGTGCTTCTTTCTTGTAGTTGAATCTCTTCAGAGGGATCACACTACCTGATGCTCCCAAATTTGGAAAAGTTTTTGGAGGACAATTTGTTGGACAGGTATGGCGTTTACTCAAGTGGGGTTACATTATTGTCTTTATAAACCTTGCCTTTCTGATTCATGTGCATCTATAGCTTGTTATGTGTCACATTCATGCAGTGGTAACCATAACCGCTAATTCACTTTTTACCAACATTTTACAGGCACTTGCTGCGGCATCAAAAACTGTTGATTTTCTGAAGATAGTCCACAGTTTCCATTCCTATTTTCTTCTCGTTGGAGATCTTGATAGTATGAACATAATTTTAGTGTGCTCTTGCCAGCTACAGTGATGCTTTTCTTCCCTATTGAAACCCTGCCTGCTGTTATACTCATATAATTATCATTGTTTTGTTACTCTTGCAGTCCCCATTATATATCAAGTTCACCGTATACGTGATGGGAACAGTTTTGCCACCAGAAGAGTAGATGCAGTACAGAAAGGAAATATCATATTCATCTTGCTGGCATCATTTCAGGTTTTCCAGTTTGTTCCTTACAAGATAGCTAACGGATTTATGTGTCTATCTGCTCCCAAGAGAGAATAGCCTTTCACAAAACTGTGCAAACTGCCTTTTAAATTTGCTCTTTCATTAATTTCGTAGAAAGAGCAACAAGGATTTGATCACCAGGAGTCAACAATGCCATCTGTGCCAGATCCTGATACGGTAAATAATTTCTACAGATTTAAGGGTTTCAATAAATCGTAAGGGTTTTCCTTTTCACCACGATCTACTGCAGCTTCTATCACTGGAGGAGTTGCGTGAACGTCGTTTAACTGATCCTCATTTACCTAGGTAAGTGGTAGTGTTTTCCAATGTTGACATATTGTTTCAGAAGCTCAAGTTGGGGTAGTCTTCCAATTGATTCTTTCTTTCAGGAGTTACCGGAACAAAGTTGCAACTGCAACCTTTGTTCCATGGCCTATAGAGATTCGATTTTGTGAGCCCAGCAATTCAACAAATCAGACAAAGTCTCCTCCGAGGTTAACAACTCACTGAAATAAATAATTTATATCATAGACTACTCGTGAGTGTATATCCATATTGTCATACATTCCACAAGGAGGGCAAGCAGAACTGAAAAACTGTATGGCTCATGTGATTGCAGATGAAACTCATCACTTACCTAACAAAGACTTTTTTTTTTTTTTTTAAGTGTTCTTACATAGTCTTCTTGCAGATTGAGCTATTGGTTTAGAGCAAAGGGAAAGCTTTCTGATGACCAAGCTTTACACCGGTAAGTACCTACATCTATGTAAATCAGGGCAGTCACGTAAATTATTGCTAATATTCATTTGGTAACAACCCTTTTACCTTTTAAAGCAATAATCATTGGTCAATGGTGTTTTAGTATCACCAGTTGATAAATTTCGAGTAGGGCTGAGACCCTTAAAAGGCCAAACTTTCTTGATAGCATTGAAATATTATTGGTATGCTGTTCTTTCTGAAATTCGACGTATCATAACTAATCAACGGGAAAGCCATGTTGTTATGCAGATGTGTTGTTGCATTTGCCTCGGATTTAATATTTGCTGGTGTCGGTTTGAACCCTCACCGTAGAAAGGGCCAGAGATCCGCTGCACTTAGCCTGGACCATGCGTAAGTTTTATTTTCTATTGGTGAAGTATTGAGTATGTTTGTGTTAGTTTTTTTCCTACATTGAGACATTATTCCAGCAAGGATCTTCCAAATCATTGTTCGAGGAATTATTACTTACTCACTTTTCCTCATTTGGTTTGCAGGATGTGGTTTCACCGACCTCTAAGAGCTGATGACTGGGTTCTTTTTGTGGTAGTTTTTCTTCTTCTGAACATTACAGAGTTTTTTTTTTTTCTCAATAGAAAGAGAAGAAACATAGAAATCAAATACATGTTTAAATGAAGTAGATGAAATGAAAATTAAAGTGCCTTAGAAAGCTTCCCATAGATTTAGTTTTGTTTAGGGAACCCTTACAAGATATTAGTTTAGCAGGAAAAAAAAACTCGAATAACTCTGTATTGTTAAGCAAGAAATAGTTGTCATCATTGCTGGGGATTGAATATGGGGGTGTCTGTATATAACAAACGGGAAGAGTAACCCATAACCACTTTAGTAAAATGACTAAAACTTTAAATACTTCTAACAAAATTTATGTATGAATAATATGTTATTTTGTAAAAGATTAAATACGTAAAAATGCAAAGTTAAAATAACAGTAGATTTGTTATCTTTTATTTGCTATATAAACAAAACAACGATGCTTCAATGACCAATCAATTTGTTGCTGAATAGTTTTACCTTTCAGAAATAATTTAACTATGATTTTATATAATAAACAAATTTTTATTTTGTGAAACCGTTTTGAAATCAAAATGAAATAATAATGAAAAAACAAAAGAAAAAGTTAAATATACAATAAATTTTTAATTAAAAATATAATTACAGTAAAAAATAAATAATTTTAAAGTAGAAGAAAAAAAACTCAAAACTCTCTTTACTAACAAATCAAAACACTTTATTTATTTTAAATCTTTGTACTTAAAAGAGTTAAAAGTTTTTCAAAATTAAGAAACTAAAATCCTAAAGCTACATAATAATGACAAAACAGATTAAACTTCTGGAATCTCTAACGATTAAATCAAATGACAGGATCCAAAATTTGGTTAGTTTCGACATTATTTTGTAAATTTAGTATCCAAATTTCTCAACTAAAAAAACTTTATTTTTCAAATATTTTTATTTAAAAAAGTTAAAAAAATTTCAAAACATAGAAACTTAAATCATAAACCTACATAATAATGCCATAACAAATTAAACTTGAGGAATCTCTAACGATCAAATTAAATGACAGGATCCAAAATTTGTTTAGTTTCGACATTATTTTGTAAATTTAGTATCCAAATTTCATATCTTTTGAAAAAAAAAATAACTTTAATAAAACAAAAACCTTGAAATCAATTTAAAAAAAAAAAAGAAGATTTAAAATCCATGAGAAAAATAAATAAATTATTGGTCTCACCTAAAACAACTTATATATTTCTAGAAACTAAAGTTCGACACCTAAAAGCTAAAATTCCCTAAATACCAATCTAAATTCACTAAAACTACCGGAGCCTAGAAGCTAAATTCACTAAAAACTAACGTCATAAAGATAGTGTGGCAAGGGAAACAGGTCCCTTTATTTATAGGCAAAAATCTTAACTATCCATGTGCCTCCCAGTCGATGTGGGATGTTTAACAGTTTGTTTTAATTTATAAACAATAATCTTAACACTCTTTTTCTCTTCTCATCGATGTGGGATTGTTGGAGATTTAGTGGTGGGCCTTAAGAAAAGCCCGTATAAGATCGTCATCACACAAAATGAATGAACCGTGGCCCAGAAAAGGAAAAAACGAACAGAGTCCACATGCAGTAATATTCTTTTCCATAAACCGGAGCGCAGCTAATGATTACCTTCCTGAAACAATAAAAAAAAAAGAGACCCATTTTCCCATCTTTTTATTGGCCATCTTCTCCAAGTACTCTAGAGTTAACACCGAATCCGCCATGAACACCGAATCGGGTAAGTCGATAACGTTTCACTTGTATGAAGACGAAGATCGAGAAAACTTGAATTATGTTCATTTCCGATTTAAGGATTCCATGTCGTTGCTCTGTTTTGCAGTTGTGGAGTTCCTTGGAAACGTCCCTTTACTTCAGAAGTTGCCGAGTTCTTCTCTTAAGAAAATTGCCCAAGTCGTTGTGTTGAAACGCTACGGTCGGTGATCTCTACGATTCTCAATTTCAGTTATTCTTCTCTTTGTGTTTTAGTTCTGATTCTCAACTTTAGTATCTCTTTGTTCGCTGCTTCTCAGTTTATAGACGGTTGTAATTTGGAGATAAGGCAATTCTGTTGTGTTGCCTCAACATTTAAATTCTCTATTTGCAGGGAAAGGAGATTATGTGGTTCGAGAAGATCAAACTTGGGATGGATGCTATTTTATTTTTCAAGGAGAGGTTTTGTTTCTCAAGTTTCCCTTATCATGTAATTTTGTAGAGAGCCGCCATTGATATCATCTTTAAATTTGATTCTTGCTTCCAGGCTCAGGTTTCTGGACCAGACGAAGAAGAAAACCGTTCTGAATTTCTCTTGAAACAGTATGATTACTTCGGCCTTGGTGAGTTGATGATTCTTTGATTTTTAATCCTTGTTAATGGTTCCGCTGAACGTTTGCTTGGGTGATATACAGGTATTTCTGGGAACACTCATTCAGCAGACATTGTTGCTATCTCCGAGGTTCTTGCTCAAAGTTATCTGCCTTTCCATATATTACTTCAGTGTCATTGAGTTGAAGATATGCGAACATGAAGCCTGTGCTGAAAGTTATCTCACTTTAAAGTTCCTTTCGTGCCTTTTCATTGCAGCTTAGGTGCTTGGTGTTGCCGCGTGAGCATTGTGGTTTGCTTGAGACAAATTCAATCTGGCAATCGGATCAGGCAGTTGACAAATGCTCTTTAGTGGAACGCATATTGCAACTGGACCCTTTAGAAGTATGGACTTTCCCACTGCTGTTCTTTAGTTCTTCCCAGTTTTTATGCTAAACTTTCTTTTTATCAAATTCCCTTGAATCAACTTAATCTAAGCATTGTTTTCTTGTCAGTAATTCTACACGTTAATAACAGTGTCATAATATTACATCAAGGTTTATAACTTTTTTGTACTGCTGGTAAATGAAATGCGGTTGATTTCTTTTCCTCTGTGCTTCTTTCTTGTAGTTGAATCTCTTCAGAGGGATCACACTACCTGATGCTCCCAAATTTGGAAAAGTTTTTGGAGGACAATTTGTTGGACAGGTATGGCGTTTACTCAAGTGGGGTTACATTATTGTCTTTATAAACCTTGCCTTTCTGATTCATGTGCATCTATAGCTTGTTATGTGTCACATTCATGCAGTGGTAACCATAACCGCTAATTCACTTTTTACCAACATTTTACAGGCACTTGCTGCGGCATCAAAAACTGTTGATTTTCTGAAGATAGTCCACAGTTTCCATTCCTATTTTCTTCTCGTTGGAGATCTTGATAGTATGAACATAATTTTAGTGTGCTCTTGCCAGCTACAGTGATGCTTTTCTTCCCTATTGAAACCCTGCCTGCTGTTATACTCATATAATTATCATTGTTTTGTTACTCTTGCAGTCCCCATTATATATCAAGTTCACCGTATACGTGATGGGAACAGTTTTGCCACCAGAAGAGTAGATGCAGTACAGAAAGGAAATATCATATTCATCTTGCTGGCATCATTTCAGGTTTTCCAGTTTGTTCCTTACAAGATAGCTAACGGATTTATGTGTCTATCTGCTCCCAAGAGAGAATAGCCTTTCACAAAACTGTGCAAACTGCCTTTTAAATTTGCTCTTTCATTAATTTCGTAGAAAGAGCAACAAGGATTTGATCACCAGGAGTCAACAATGCCATCTGTGCCAGATCCTGATACGGTAAATAATTTCTACAGATTTAAGGGTTTCAATAAATCGTAAGGGTTTTCCTTTTCACCACGATCTACTGCAGCTTCTATCACTGGAGGAGTTGCGTGAACGTCGTTTAACTGATCCTCATTTACCTAGGTAAGTGGTAGTGTTTTCCAATGTTGACATATTGTTTCAGAAGCTCAAGTTGGGGTAGTCTTCCAATTGATTCTTTCTTTCAGGAGTTACCGGAACAAAGTTGCAACTGCAACCTTTGTTCCATGGCCTATAGAGATTCGATTTTGTGAGCCCAGCAATTCAACAAATCAGACAAAGTCTCCTCCGAGGTTAACAACTCACTGAAATAAATAATTTATATCATAGACTACTCGTGAGTGTATATCCATATTGTCATACATTCCACAAGGAGGGCAAGCAGAACTGAAAAACTGTATGGCTCATGTGATTGCAGATGAAACTCATCACTTACCTAACAAAGACTTTTTTTTTTTTTTTAAGTGTTCTTACATAGTCTTCTTGCAGATTGAGCTATTGGTTTAGAGCAAAGGGAAAGCTTTCTGATGACCAAGCTTTACACCGGTAAGTACCTACATCTATGTAAATCAGGGCAGTCACGTAAATTATTGCTAATATTCATTTGGTAACAACCCTTTTACCTTTTAAAGCAATAATCATTGGTCAATGGTGTTTTAGTATCACCAGTTGATAAATTTCGAGTAGGGCTGAGACCCTTAAAAGGCCAAACTTTCTTGATAGCATTGAAATATTATTGGTATGCTGTTCTTTCTGAAATTCGACGTATCATAACTAATCAACGGGAAAGCCATGTTGTTATGCAGATGTGTTGTTGCATTTGCCTCGGATTTAATATTTGCTGGTGTCGGTTTGAACCCTCACCGTAGAAAGGGCCAGAGATCCGCTGCACTTAGCCTGGACCATGCGTAAGTTTTATTTTCTATTGGTGAAGTATTGAGTATGTTTGTGTTAGTTTTTTTCCTACATTGAGACATTATTCCAGCAAGGATCTTCCAAATCATTGTTCGAGGAATTATTACTTACTCACTTTTCCTCATTTGGTTTGCAGGATGTGGTTTCACCGACCTCTAAGAGCTGATGACTGGGTTCTTTTTGTGGTAGTTTTTCTTCTTCTGAACATTACAGAGTTTTTATTTTTTTTCCTCAATAAAAAGAGAAGAAACATAGAAATCAAATACATGTTTAAATGAAGTAGATGAAATGAAAATTAAAGTGCCTTAGAAAGCTTCCCATAGATTTAGTTTTGTTTAGGGAACCCTTACAAGATATTAGTTTAGCAGGAAAAAAAAACTCGAATAACTCTGTATTGTTAAGCAAGAAATAGTTGTCATTATTGCTGGGGATTGAATATGGGTGTCTGTATATAACAAACGGGAAGAGTAACCATAACCACTATAGTAAAATGACTAAAACTTGTCTATAAGCAAAATGGTTTTGGGTTAGGGATCTGCTATGTGTACAAAGTATATTGTATCTTTATTCCCTCTCCCTTATAAGCTAAGGATTTTAATTAGTCACTGTAAAAGTTTTGAGATTTGTCTTGACTAACTTATCCTCAAAGAATAATAAGACATAGTAAGGGCTATTGAAAGTAGCTCAGTCTTGAGATATTTTAAATTGGCTGTTTAATGTTGTTTATAAACTTGTTTGGCGGCTGAGCTTCATCCACTTACAACACAAGGATGACTCTTGCAGATTGTAAGTCCAACGGCGCACGAGACCCGCGGATATGTGACTGGCAAAATGTTCAACAGAAAAGGAGAGGTACTTTCTACTCTTTTAGGATATTTGGACATGATAAAAGTTTGCGCAGTCTTTTCAAAAAGATTTGGGATCAAATACAAATTGCCCCAATGTTTTAATCTAAATATATAAAATATAGTTTTGGTATTGATAATTCATTGTGGTTTTTGTTTATTTAATATGTGAAACAGCTGGTTGTATCTCTGACGCAAGAGGCGCTATTAAGAGAGGCTAGACCTCCTAAACCCTCCGTCACGTCGAAGCTCTGAACGGCCCACCGTCAGTTAATAATAATAAGCATTAACGATTGCGGCGAATAAAATATCAAATAATGTAATTTTATTAGACATACGAAATGGATGACGCAATATGTACGTACTTTTTTTTTTTTTTTAAATCTTCCCTGGGTCGGAACATTGGGCCTATGTACCAAAACAATTTGAATCGACCCATTATTGACCGGCGGGCCTATCTTGATGGAAACCGGCCGGTTTATATTTTTAAATTTTCCTTTGTTCGTCTCTCTTCTTGAAAACTCTGGGTGTCTTTCTCAATTCGAGGAATCCTAGACTCTCATGGCTTTCGATGAGGAAGAAGATCTGGAAAAAACGGAGTCATATGTGAAGCATATGGCTCACATGGTTTCCGAGTACAGAAAAAGCCTACCGGCTTATATGAGGAACACTTTCAATTTTCCCAACATTGACTCTCGATCTGATCCTTTGCCCTTCCTTACAACTATCACAGGTTCCTCCTTTTCTTCGATTATGATTTTAAGATATCGTTGATGGCCTTACTCGTTTGGTTTCCGTGGAGATCCAGCTGAATTATCATCCATTCCTCTGAAGATATATTATTAACTTGTCTAGCAACAGACTTTTTTTTTTTTTTTTTTGGTGATGTTCTCTTCTGCCTTGTGAAGATGGAAGGTTAGATCATTCGTGTAGATGAAAAATCAGTGTTCTTAGTGAAGGGATACATATTGAAGGGGTTTTCATTCAAACCATGTAATGTATATTGTATGTATGGCTTAGATTTGTGACAATCATGAGACCTGTAATAAGATGATATGTTTAGTTAGCTAAGCAAAGAGCAAATGTTTGTTTACATAAGCATGTTAACTAAATAAGTTGCTGGTTTTATTGTATTTTGTGAAGATGTGTAGATACAATGAATGGCAAAGGTTACTTTCTAGCATTGTAATACACTCGTGATCCTCCTGTGGTGATAATTAACCATTGAGCTATTTTGCTCCTTGCAGAATCGGAAGAAGTTGTTGTGTCAAGAGATGGAGGAAAATAACAAGAGTCTCGAGATAAATAGGTTCAGCTCAAAGAAAGAGTGCCTCTAGTTGTAAAGAGAATGCGAGATAGTAAAGAGAGGATCAACAAATCCAATTCTTTCATCGCAACTGTACACCCAGCTTTCACCAGGCCAAAAGCGCACTAACTGATCAGTCTTGCTCTCAAATCAGTAGATGATTATGGCTTGAATATTTCTTTTTACATCCCTCGTCTTTAGGATAGGAATATTACCATAACCTCTCTTTGATATTGTGCTACATTGAAACGGGTCTCTCTGACTGAAACATGGACTCTTTTACAGAATCTTTCTCTGATATTCTACCCTCTGTTGGATCTCCAAATACACAATGTCATCTATATGTATGAATCACAGAATTAAATGGTTGCATAATTGTCAAGAACACCCAACTTAATCATCGTATTCAGCAATCTCACCATGGTAGGAAACTAACAACCATAAACCAATTAATAATAATAGTTATAAGCTATTTGCCAAAAAAAAAAAAAAAAAAAAAAAAAAAAAAAACCCACCGTCGAAAATGGAGACTACTAGAGATCACTTTATCACAGTTTAATCGTCGGATTTGATAAGATATGAACCTTTTGCAAAAAGACAAAAGATATTTTACGGAGGAAGTGGGACCACAGATCCACCGACGGGAAACGAAGAATCCATAAGATAGACATAGACCCCAGGTTCGGTCGTATCGGACCGGTCGGATTTGGATTTTACGACAAGTGAGTGGACCCCAAAAACGACAGACGTAAGCAGTGACACAATCTCCTCATCGCCACGTCAGCAACTGACTTCTCCTTTCGAAACGTGTCTCGGCAGCGTCATCCACCCACGTGTGTTCTAGAAGCTCTTCTTCTCCCCCAACACAAGCCTGAGCCTACGACACGTGTCCTTTCCCTCTCCTTATATATTTGACTTTTCTCTCTTTCTTTTCAAGTTTCAAACGCCAAGTTTCAGAGAGGTAGAGGATTAGGATAGAATCATCCAACAACCCTCCTTAATCTCTTAGTGGCAATTCTAGGTAAATTTAGGAACAAGAGCAAAGGTTAAAAAATGTCAGAATTACAGTTGCCTCCAGGATTCCGATTTCACCCTACCGATGAAGAGCTCGTCATGCACTATCTCTGCCGCAGATGTGCATCTCAGTCCATCGCCGTTCCGATCATCGCTGAGATCGATCTCTACAAATACGATCCATGGGAGCTTCCCGGTGATTACTATTTCTCTAATCTTCGTCCATTTTTGGAATCTAAATCTGAGATCTTCTGCTAACTCCGTTTCGTGAAAATTACAGGTTTAGCCTTGTATGGTGAGAAGGAATGGTATTTCTTCTCTCCCAGGGACAGAAAATATCCCAACGGTTCACGTCCGAACCGGTCTGCGGGGTCTGGTTACTGGAAAGCAACCGGAGCTGATAAACCGATCGGACTTCCTAAACCGGTTGGAATTAAGAAAGCTCTTGTTTTCTACGCCGGGAAAGCTCCGAAGGGAGAGAAAACCAATTGGATTATGCACGAGTACCGACTTGCCGACGTTGACCGGTCGGTTCGCAAGAAGAAGAATAGTCTCAGGGTATATATATAATTGGATCTATTTCCATCTCTATTTCAATCTTTCTGATTTGTTTAATTGATCCGACGGTGTTGATTTTGCCAGCTGGATGATTGGGTTCTTTGCCGGATTTACAACAAAAAAGGCTCCATCGAGAAGCGAGGACCACCGCCTCCGGTGGTTTACGACGAAGTCCTGGAGGAAAAGCCGAGGGTGACGGAGATGGGGATGCCTCCGCCGCCGCAACAGACGGGGACGGCGAGTGAATTCGTGTACTTTGACACGTCGGATTCGGTGCCGAAGTTGCATACGACGGAGTCTAGTTGCTCGGAGCAAGTGGTGTCGCCGGAGTTCACGAGCGAGGTGCAGAGCGAGCCCAAGTGGAAGGAATGGTCGGCTGCTGGTAATGACAATAATACCCTTGATTTTGGGTTTAATTACATTGATGCCACCGTGGATAACGCATTTGGAGGAGGGAGTAATCAGATGTTTCCGCTACAGGATATGTTCATGTACATGCAGAAAAAACCATACTAGGGATTCCTGCCGCCGAAACGTAACGCATACGCTCGCTTTTGCGTTTTTTGGCAACACGAGACCGTTTATGGTCAATGAGTGTGCCGATTCGGCGGTGCGGCCATTAGATTTGTGTTTAGTGTTCGTTTATTTAATAGACCGTCAGATTTCAGATAATCTGTAATCGGACGGTGGTCGTTGGTTCCTGTGATGTGTTAGTGTATTACTGTTAGGTAGAAACAAATCCACTTGTATTTTGTTTCCGCTTTAACGAGCATAAAAGTCAAAAGCTGAAGATATTTATTTCTGCCGTAATCAATTTAAAAATATTTCTTGTTGCTTATGATTTTTTTTTGGTCGACGAGGTTTTGTTTTGTTTTGTTGATTAATAAACCGTACGTATATTTTAGATGAGGTTGGCATATTCTGATTCTTTGAATGGAAGTGTAAATCCAGCTTTCGTTAGGCCAAAAGCAAGCTGATTAGGTAAAAGAAAGATAATGCACAGATGATCTGACTTGTTATTTATTAACACATCTCAAGTCTTGTAGACAACTAAAGCACTCGAGAAAGCCCATAAAACAAGGCACTGAAACTGTTCAACTACATCTTAGGTTTCTATTGTCACTTGTCGGATTTCTTTGGTGGAAAGATGAACTCTTTAACGGAATCCTGCACTGAAATGATCGTCCGTTTGATCTGGAAATGCAAAAATGTCATACATACGTAAGAACCACATAAGTCAATAAATTGGTTGCAAAATCCGCATTAGATTCGGCAAATATGATTAAGGTGGTAAGAAACAAAGAACCATAAGCAATTGATTACGTGTTCGGGAGAAAATGAGAAATAGCAGTAGTCAGTTCAACAGCAGATTCTAACAAAAGACATGAACGCTAATGGGTATAAAGAAACTGTTTCCTAGAGATCTGCCTTCCAAAAGAAAGTTATCTAATAAGTCAAGCAAGAGTTAATCATGGAGGATCAAATTTCAAACCTGACAAGTAGCAACTATTAAGAGATGTAACCAATTTCAATTCCAACCTAGGAGAGGGAGATCCAAAATCAGCAACTATGATTCATGAAAAAAAGGAAGAACTCACAGGATCAAGAACATTAGGCTCGGGACCGTAATCAGCGGTTACGAGGAAGTAGGCTACAACAGCAGTCGCCGCCATAGTCGTTCTTCTCACGATCTTGTCAATTTGGGGATTCATCCAAATGTTTCTTCTTCTTCTTCTTCTTCTTGTTGTTACACAAGACTAATTTCGGTGTTTTTAATAAGGCTACGTTTTTCCCCCTTGGAAAACGACACACAGTCCGATATGGTAAGAATTCGTGCCGTTTCAGTTTCTTCATATATGGGCCCATTAGAGGCCCAAGATTTATTACACTTCAGAAACTCTTTCACGGCGTCGTTTAGAAAAATCTCGGCTGCTACATTCGCTACGTTCTCAGGTGCTTTGATAGAGATAGAGATCTGTTTGGGCGGTTGAAAACCTTTGAAAATGGAGAAATCGACCTCCATGCCAACTCAAATCACTGAACCTCCTCCTGCTTCTGCTACTTCATCTCTTCCAGCACAAGATCAGAGATCAGCTGAGTTACCTTCGCTCGCTGTGGACTTGGATAGCTCGCCGGCGGCTCAGGTGCCTTCGCCTCCGTCGACTGTTACGACGGATCCGTCGTCTAAAGGTAGAAAGCGACCGCTGGAAGGGAATCTTCAGATCGAGAACTCAAACTACTACAAGATGCGTCTCCTTCTCAAAGATCTTCGTCCTCACGTTCTTGAGGTACTCACTTTTTACTTTTTAGATGCAATTTTTAATAAAAGATTCCAACTAATTTATTTCTGCTACAGATATTACGAACTCCAGACTTCAGGAACTGTAAAGCAGCTATCGATATTCAAGAGAGTGAGCTTTTTTTTACACTCATAATTTATTTTGGTATCCCAATAAAAAAGCAAAACAAATTCCCAACTCTTTTTGAAACTTTGCTGTTTGCAGTGATGAAGCTTATGCTTCAGCTGTACCAAGAGATGATTGGAGAACCACCCAAAGGTGAGAAAACAACCAAGACTGAGTCCTTACCCAACGGAAAGGCCATTTATCAAACACCTCAGACTACTACTACTGAACTGAAATCATCTGAGACGAGCTATGTTCAAACTGAGAAGGACAACTCTAATGGAGATGGTGTCAAAGGAGGAGACACGCTGGTCGGAGGGGCCTCGTTTGGTTGGAACTTCGTAACATATGGAGGCACAGAACCTGTTTACGGTGGAATGTCAAAGGAAGATTACAGAAGCTCTCATCCAATTATCCAACCGGAGGCAGAGGTTGAATTGCACAACAACTCTTTATAAGCTTCTTCTTTTTAAGCTTTCTACATCTGTTAATTGGAGTTTGTATAATGTACACTTTGGTATCTGTACATCCCAAGCTCTCATGTATCAACTGAAACAATGGATTAGCTTCTATGATGTAGATTTAATTAGTACAATGCTTAACATCTAAATGGCTCTTCTTATTCATCAAATGAAACATTAGACTACCTTCCGCTTGTTTCACTTCATGGAATCAAAGCTTCTTCATCTTTTACCAAAACCCAAAAAAGTAAGCCTTCAGTTCTGTGTGGAAGGTGAAACCTTTCTGGCTTCAAGGTTGGATCCTTCAATAAGTGCGATTTGGGATTCCTTCTCCATTCCCAGGACGGCAAGAGCAACAGACTGGAGATACAATGCAACGTACCACACAGGAGATATGCCTTGAGCTGTCATTGCATCATCTAAAGCTTCTTTCCCCATGTTACTCATTACGTAACTTAGACTGCGCCTCGCATAGACTGTTGCAGAGATCATTCCCAAATCAAGAAACTGGGCCAAAGTTTACAGACAGGGGCATCGTCAACTAAAGAGTAAGGTCTTGCTACAGATTCAAGTGCGGAAAAAGACCGACCTGCGTGTAAAACTCAATGGCTTTACTAAAGTCTTTCCGTCTAAATGCAGTATCGCCTTTTTTCCTCGAGTTTATAGCCTCTTGCATTTGGTCCGTCCACAGAAACGAAAGCTGCACTTACACATGTCAACTAAAACCATGAAGAAGCCTTCATGGGATAGGAACCATCAGCGTTCCAACTTTTAAGTGATACAACAGTTTATATAACCATAAAACTTACCTCTTCGTCGTCTTTGTATCCAATTTTATCCAAGATCTCAAGCATAGCGGTCAGGTCTTTTCTCGAACAAGCCTCACCAAAAGGAGACGGAGGTGACACAAAAGTACCACAATGAGGCAGACCCATTAGAACATGAGATGGAACCTGTGTGTCTTTCTGAAGAGATATCAGTGCGGCGACCAAATATTTTATGGTTGGTCGCTCACGAGCTTCGTACTGAAGACAACGAGATGTCAGGCGTACTAACTTTGTGACATCAATGTCGGAAAATTGTCCCTCCAAGCAGGAATCACTTAGAGTCTGAAGATTTCTGTCTCGAATCAAATCAAGGGCCTAAACACACAACAAATGGGTGAGATCATTAGTAAAGAGGAATCAAGAAACAATAATAGTAGCTTACCATGGACACTTACATGGCTAGGAGGAATATGCTTTCCGGTGAGAAGATCAAGCAGAAGAGTGCCAAAGCTGTAAATCACACTCTCTGCTGTGATTCTCCCTGTAACAACACACACTTAATCTCAAGGTATAAATTGTTGGAAAAATATGACCTACAAGAAGAAAGAATATTAATTTCACCAGTTTTTAGATACTCGGGAGGGGTAAAAGCAAGATTTGTGCTATAACTTTTCCCATCCCGACTATTCTTCATTAACCCAAATGTTGAAAGTCTTGGATTGCATTCCTTTTAAGAGGTCCACAAACGCGTCAGCGGAGGAATATAGCTTAACACAAACCATGGTTTCTCAGAAAAGAGTTTAGTTTGAGTAATTACCTCGTCAAATAAAACTCGGTAACCATTGAGATCATGATACAGCGGGTGTCCATTGTTGCTACAGTATTCAAGAGCTTCTAAAATGTATATGACAACCCTTAGTCGCATCACCCATTTCATTGGCTGTATTTCCCCTGGTAGATAAATAAAAGTGCTAAGCATATACTAAGAGAAAATCTGAAAAGAGCATAAAAAGATTCTTGATCAAAAGGACTTACAGTGGAAAAGGTGTTTGACTAGTGTCTCATTAGGCATAAACTCAGCCACAAGTAACCTCTCACCGCCTTCACAGCAGTAACCAAGTAAATTGGCCATTCTTTTGCTGCGTAGCTGACCAACCGATCTTGCTTCTTCCTGGAAACGGGAATATCTAAAGTTAAGAGAAATGAGGATTGGCCTTAGATAAAGTGAAAGATACAAATCATACAAGGAACTGGTGTGGATCAGGCCAGGCCGTTCCAGAAAAGCGCTTGATAGCAATCTTCATAAAATTCTCCAATTTCCCTTTATAGACAACATTTGGAGCTGTATCTCCATGTTCAGATACAACATTCTCCAAAGCGAAATCAGAGGTGGCGATCTTAAGCTGTTCTAGTGTGTATTCACGAAAAGACGGCACATCTGTTACCTCACTATTCCTTTCGTTTTCTGTATTTAGAAAAAAAAAAGAAAAACAAGGATTAAAAGAAAACAGCCAAACCCAAAAAAAGAAGAAGAAAAGAGCCAAACAGAGACGTCACCAACATCTGGAGCTTCAAGGGCAACAGTCTTGTGTGATGATGAATTCAGACAACATCTGGTACCAGTCTTAGAGCTTTGACCTCCCATGGACGGTTTTGTTTCAACTAAGGCAACAGCGGTAATACCTGGAAACAAGGAGATATATCGCTCAATGTTCAAATTTGAAAATTAATCTTTCAATTCGAAACACCTAAAAATCATTACAAGTTGTAGTTGAACTAATAGAAACGGGTCGTACCTTGTCAACTCGCTGCCATTCGGGTGAGCCAACTCGGCTAGGGACACTGTGACGAGTGAGACTTCGGTGTTGGTGTTCGTATCGAAGGGATTCCTATTTCTCGCAGTCTAGTAGCTATTTATATAGTTTCTATATACGACATCTAATTCTAACATGACCAACCAGATGGAAGAACTTGTTTCTTCAGTTAAGTATGGACCGTCAAGTCCATTATATGGTTTCAGAAAGCTGCAAATAATCTAAAGCCACCACAGCTTTAACCAAGTAAATTCAATTGATTGATTGATTCACGTACAAAAATTGGGGGGTTTTTCGGAAAATTTTATAATATGTGGCTGCCAAAAAAAAAAAAAAAAATGATGGATTCGAAAGCAAGTTGTATCTCCTTAAACACTTTCCAGTAACAGGCCTCTATATGGGCTTTTGTTACGCTCTATTTCAAAGCTTACTACTATATGGGCTCAAAATATACCAAAATTATCGCAAAACGTTTTGACAATCCTATGATTTTTGGTGGTTGTTATGTCATCTCGATGCAATGGTTTATTTTGGCCAAATCATTCACTTCATAATGATAAAATCTGAAATTTCTGATGGTGCAAAACCCGTGTTTAGAAAAATGATGAACTCTAAAGGCTAATTATTATTCCCCCGCTAAATTCTAATTAAATCCGCACCAAAAGGATAAGCAAAGTCTACGGCCAATTGTGAGGAAAGAAATAAGTCAAAATTTTAATTCTAAAACAAAGAAAACATGTACATCATGAATCCTCAACTCCCCAATGATGTCCGGAACAAACTTCACCACATGTGCTTACATACACACATAGATACATGTGTATGCGTGAATATAATATAGAGACCCTCTAATATATCTAATGAAGTAAATATGGCCACAACGTGACAGCATCAAAGTCTTCTTGGTTTTAAGACGTGACCAGCCTAACGACCCAACCAAACCACTACTTGTTTCTTCTTCTTCTCACCCTCTAAAACCCCCTCTTACCTCCCCTACTTTCAGATCATCAAACCCGAATTTCAAGCAGACAACATGGTATGTTCTCCTACATTTCACTTTATCCATCTGGTATTGCCAATCATGTAATGTGTTGTGATCATATAAGTTGACTCTGCGTGTGTGTGATTTTTCAGGCTAATTCAGCCTCTGGGATGCACGTTAGCGATGAGTGCAAGCTCAAATTCTTGGAGTTGAAAGCAAAGAGGAATTATAGGTTCATTGTGTTCAAAATTGATGAGAAGGCTCAGCAAGTTATGATTGACAAGCTCGGTAATCCAGAAGAAACTTACGATGATTTCACCAGATCTATTCCTGAGGACGAGTGTCGATATGCTGTCTATGACTTTGATTTCACCACTCCCGAGAACTGCCAGAAGAGCAAGATCTTTTTCATTGCATGGTACAACTCCTTGCCTTTGTTTTTTTCATGATTTGGGAATGTGGAATTTGCTATAATTGAGACATCCATTTTGCTTCAGGTCACCTGATACATCAAGAGTGAGGAGTAAGATGTTGTATGCAAGCTCAAAGGACAGATTCAAGAGGGAATTGGATGGGATCCAAGTTGAATTGCAAGCAACAGATCCTAGTGAGATGAGCATCGACATCATCAAAGGACGAGTCAATCTCTGAATGGAACTTACCGCATCTTTATTCGTTTCAGTCAAATTCATATTTTCTGCTATCATTTCTCGTTTTCTTGGGGTTTTCCGTTTTACTTCTTTGCTATTTGTATTTTCTGTGATTTAAGGTCTCACCTCTTCTTTTTTTTCTTTTCTTTTTTGGGAACGTAATCATCACAATAATAGTTAATTATTTTGCTTCTCTAAACAAAGCTGTCAAAATTAAGCAACTAGTTGACGATAATGAACATAAACTTATGATGCAGAGAAGCTAGGTTGATAGATCAAATAGGATGACATACCTCACGACTGATTTATCAGAAAATCCTCGTAATTCAAGGGTTTTGTTAGCCAATTGTTGAATGGATACTTTCCTTTAAAAATCTTTGACATCAAAGAATATTCTATAGCTTTGTCCTGCACAGAATTAAAACCAAAAAAAAAAACACAAATCATCTCAGAATAAACCAGAGAACGATATCACAATCCTGCGAGTTGCAGCATGCATGCCAAACACTCACTATGAGATTCATATAACTTAGTATGTTAGTAGTGCCAGTGGAAGCATGTTAACCCAAAATGAAGCAGCAGAAAAGAATCAGCATCACACATACCTTCAGTTCTCGGTAAGATCTTTGTGACTTAGAAGATTCACTTTCTTTCCCATGAGTTTCTTTCAAGAATAGCTCCAGCAACCGTTGTCTAGGAAAAAAAAAAAAAAAATTGAGTATGATATCAATTAGAGATAAGCAAGGTGATACTCGGATAACAAGGCTCCTTCCCTTACTTGCATATAGATGATTGAGTAGATGGATACAGAGCTCCTTTAGCTGAGGTGCCTTGCTTTCTACCAGTTGTTCCAAGAATAACTTCATGTAAGCCAGAATGGTTCCAACACAAGGAATACCTATGAGACAACCAAAACATAGTCACCTACTCAGAAACAAAGAAAAGACAAATGTCTCATGTGATGAAGAGTTAAGAGAATTTGAACACTAACCCGCATGTTAAGGTAGCTTGAGCAGTTTCTGAATGCTGAAATTCTGATGGTGGTACTGGGGCTACAAAAAACAGAAGCTGGAAAGGAATTAGAACAATGTATGCAAGTAACTACAGCAATCTGTATGATACCTTGGTATAAAGTAGCTAATGAACCTTGTTCAAACGGAAGGAAGTAAGAAGCTCATCCGATAATGGAAGGATCCTCAGATACAAAGAACTTCGTAAGTGATCAGCCAAAGAAAAATTGTCAGGACAGTGCAGAGACTGTCCAACGGTGATGGTAGAAATATACACAGGTTGGAGGACTTGGGAAAGCAATGCCCCTTGAACTCCAAGAACATTCCATCGAGCTATCTTATCTGAACAGCTAACAGAGAGAGTGGTTTCACCACGACCAGGCTTTCTCTGTACCATATCTGTAACTCGTGAGCCATCATTACCTGAAATGGAGACATCCTAAGTAAGTTGATACCAACACCAGTCTAATCGACTAAATAACAGGAAGGTAAGCGGAGAGAACATTCTTGCAACTATCAGGCAGGAGGACTTGAAGACATTTGTTGCAATTACCTATCTCTGGATCATCAGAATGCCCCGAAGAGCAAATGTCAGCAGAACGTATATCTAATAATGAGTCGTCATCTACTTGTGCTGATGGAATCTTTTTCATTGCATATAACGGTGAACTAGTAGAAGCATAACCACCTACAATATGACAAACATATCAATGCCACATTAAGGACATTCTTGAAACTAATTACGAATTAAAAAAAATAAAAAATAAAAAATATAGAAGGTAATTTACATGGCAATTGAGAAATGTACATATGCAAGTGGCACCCAGATTTGAGCTTGTATATGACTTCTCCAGCACAGTTAGGGTCTAACTCTAGTATTGAACTTGTTTGGCTATCATTTCTCTGACGCTTGGCTTCATTACAAGATTTTCTCCCTTGCATCCGGTGAATCTCGGAATAGAAGAACCTGTAAAGATTTGGATATGTGCTTCAATAAGCAGCAAAAGGTTTGATGAAGCAATGAGTGAGTGTGACGAACCTCATCAAAGCTCTTCTGGCGACAACTTCGGCATGAGAATCGTTCACAATGTCCCCACGGGGACTGAGCAGCGACCGACTAACGCACTTGGTCCCCGTCCCTAACGCAATTACTTGCGGGTCTGGCACACAAACCCTAATTGCTCAAAATCGAAACCAAAATAAATAAATAAAATAAAGGAGAGTAGACCTTGGGAAGGAGAAGAGACGAGGAAAGCGGAAAGCACGGTGACTTCACGTCCCTGAGGTTTGCCCTTCTTCGGAAGAGAGCTATAAGCCGAAACAACCTTCTCCGATATTATCTCTCCCCAGTTGCTGCAGAATCCTTCCTCCTCCATTTGATTCTAGGAGAAAAGGGACCTGCGTCAAAATAGTTTTTAAGTTGATAAAGCAAAATTAGTGTATTAAGAAAAAACCTGTATTAAGAAAAAACCGTCCTTTTTTTTCTTAACAAAAAAAAAAACTAGTGTATTAAAATAAATTAAAATCAAATGGGATAAGCATAAACACACACACACACTTGTTTTAAAAAAGAAGAAGCATAATCTCACTTGCTCACGTCTCTCCCAAATTCAAATTCCTCTGCATAACCAAGCGTCAATATTCAAAATCGATCCCTTATCCAGTGAATTGTACTCTCATGGCGAACCCGGACGGCAGAGAGAATCTCTGCGATTGTGTGATAAAGCTGGTAACAATACTCATTTTGCTTCATCTGTTTTGGTGAAAAATGCGATTTGATTTTATTGAATTTCAGAGAGAAAATCCGAGGAGGCGAAAGGACACGGTTTACGTCGGATGTGGTGCTGGATTCGGCGGTGATAGGCCATTGGCGGCTCTCAAACTGCTCCAGAGAGTTGAAGAGCTTAACTATCTTGTCCTTGAGTGCTTAGCCGAACGAACTTTGGCTGATCGTTGGCTCTCTATGGCATCTGGCGGTGACGGTTATGACCCTCGTGGTATGTTTCGGAACTTTGGAGGTTGATGGATATTGAAATAGTCATTTTAACTTCAAAATCAGCCATTTTTCTGCTCTTGTCCAGTTTCAGAGTGGATGCATTTGTTACTACCTCTGGCTGTGGAGAAAGGCACTTGTATCATCACTAACATGGGTGCAAGTAAGCCCTTCTTTTTTTTTAAACAAATGTTTGTCTTTTCATCTGATTGATCCTGTTTTGTCGCTGTAGTTGATCCCTCTGGAGCTCAGAAGAAAGTTCTCCAGGTAGCCACTGAATTAGGGCTCACAATTTCCGTCGCTGTGGCTCATGAGGTGCATTTTCAAACAGGTACTAGCTACCTTTTATGGAATCTACTTTCATCCCTGGTAGATATACTTAGTGTTCTGAATCTGAAGCCATAATAAGTGTGTCTAACCCTTTTCTTTGAATCTTTTCTAGGCTCGGGATCATCTTTTGGCGGTCAATATTGCTCTTCAGGGGTAGGCTTCTGCTTCTCTAACTCCTCATCATATGTGTCAGTGGGATATTATCGGCTAGTGACAATTATTTTGATAGACCAGAGAAGATATTTACACATGGTTATGTCTACTTTGAAGGACTGTAGGTTACTTGTTACGAGAGTGAAGAGTTTTTAGATTACCATTTTGTTTACCTTTGTAGAGATATGAGTGGTTGTCCTGAAATTTTATTCTCCTTGTTCAAGGGTACTAGCACTTATCTTGGAGCAGCTCCTATTGTTGAATGCCTGGAGAAGTACCAACCAGACGTGATAATTACTTCAAGAGTAGCTGATGCCGCCTTATTTTTAGCACCTATGGTGAGGACTTGTCATTTGTCGAGTTATCTAATCTTTGACAGCCAGTCCGGTTTTCTTGTTGGACCAGATAACCGCTCCGATTGCATGCGAGTTCAATGTTGTAATCATATATGCATATATACATTGTTTCTTCTCCCTTTGGTTTGAATTAGATTCAAGAGGCTTTCCTGTTATGTGATTTATTCTGATCGTTTCCTTGTTGCATGGTTAGGTCTATGAACTAGGCTGGAATTGGAATGATTTGGAGCTGCTAGCTCAGGGAACTCTTGCTGGTCACCTTCTCGAGTGCGGTTGCCAGCTCACTGGTGGATACTTCATGCATCCAGGTGCATTTCACGCTTACTGGCTCAGGGGCTGCTGTTTTTCATTATCGGTATGGTCATTTCATTCTTCAATGTCCTGTAGGTGACCAGTATAGAGACATGCCTTTCCCTGTCCTCCAGGATTTATCACTTCCTTATGCAGAAATTGGCAATGACGGAAAAGTTTTTGTATCAAAGGCTGAAGGTAGTGGTGGAATTTTAAATGCCTGTACTTGTGCCGAGCAACTTCTATATGAAATTGCTGATCCTAGCGCCTACGTTACACCTGATGTGGTAAGTTAGATGTACAAAATCTAGAAGAAATAACTACAACAACAACAGAACCAGTCGATTTGAAATCCTTCTTTGCAGGTAATTGATATTCGAGACGTTTCTTTCCTTCCCCTGTCAGACAGCAAAGTACAGTGTAGTGGAGCAAAACCATCTGCTAACACTGCTGTGCCTGAGAAACTCTTGCGGTTGGTTCCAAAGGTTGTTTATCCATACAAAATGCTGGTAACATTAGATTGATACTAAAGAGCAATCTAAGGTTGGTTCTATAATCCGTGCTTTCTTTTCAGGAGTGTGGTTGGAAAGGATGGGGAGAGATATCTTATGGAGGACATGGATCTGTTCAACGTGCTAAAGCTTCAGAGTTTCTGGTGTGCCTATGGTTAAAATGTCTATGAAGTAGTAGCATTATTTAGCCCAAGTTTCGCTTGAAATGGCTCCTTATGGTGCCTGGAATTGGATTTTCATTTCTTGTAAAGTGTGTACGTAGTTTACTTGTGTTTTTTTTCAGGTTCGATCTTGGATGGAAGAAACCATTCCTGGTGTTAATCACTGTATTCTTTCTTATGTGATTGGGCTTGATAGCTTGAAGGCGACAAGCAACGGCACTGAATCATCTTGGCAGTCATGTGAAGATATTAGATTACGTATGGATGGTCTTTTCAAACTGAAGGAACATGCGGTCCAGTTAACGAAAGAGTTTACTGCTTTATATACAAACGGACCAGCTGGTGGTGGTGGAATTAGGTAATTCTTTCACGCTCAATCCAATGCTTATTGTTACAGTAGTACCAGATCCTGTTGATTTGGGACATCTTATGACTAGGGGCTTGACAAATACTTAACTATCGTCAAGTTAGAGCATGTTTCTGTCTTTATATCTGATTATGCAGACTGATGATCTTTATCTTGGCAGTCTCAATGTAGTGAAACTAGACATTTTTTTAAAATAGAGCATAAGAGATTCTGGATGGCCTTTTTGGTTTGACTTGACTGCTTGTAATTATGTGCAAAATTATGCAGTACCGGACACAAGATGGAGATTGTTCTTGAAAAGCGTTTGGTATGTTCTCTGTATCATGAAGTTATAACTAATATAGGCTTGCATAAATCAATTTCATGGCTTCTCATGTGATATGTTTGGTTATCCAGGTCAGCCGTGAATCTATAATGTGGAAAACTGGACTTCAGCACACCAACACATCAGAGTCAGTGACCCATGAACATCATTATCCAGTTGTTCGAGCGAAGATCCAAAAGGTTAGTGAGAAAGTTCTTGCTCCAATTGGGTAGTTTCCTTGTGGACTACTCTAAATGCTAAGACGAATAGATAATCTGTAAATGTGAAAGAATTCTAACATGTGCAGTTGTATTAACAATTTAACACCTTGGTATTGCTTCCATTTGTAGATCCCTAAGGATAATCAAAATAACCTTACAGTGAGAGGCGATCAATGGAAGGATTTATCTGGATTTCATCGCTCTCCAGCTCCATCTGGCCAAAAGATCCCACTCTACTCTGTTGCTCATAGCAGAGCAGGCGATAAAGGAAATGACATAAACTTCTCAGTAATCCCATATTACTTCCCAGATATCGAGCGACTGAAAATCATCATAACTCCTGAATGGGTAAAACATGTGTTGTCAGTTCTGTTATTAACCTCAATGGATGCAAAACCAATGGATGAAAATGTGTCAGTAGAGATATATGAGGTTAAAGGCATTCATGCTTTGAATGTTGTGGTACGGAACATATTAGATGGTGGAGTCAACTGTTCCAGGAGAATCGATCGGCACGGAAAGACAATCTCAGACCTCATCTTGTGTCAACAAGTTGTGTTATAAGACTAGTTTACTTTACATATCAGATTTTCCTTATTCAACTATTATTGTTTGGTAGTGTTAATAAAAGGAGGCTTCAACTGTACCATTATAATTATATAGAGATATTGGAAAAGGAAGGAATCGACTTAGTGGTGCTTCACTTTCTCTATTCATAAAAAAATGATTTATTTTACAACTGGATAGCTTGATAGATACGCATAACAGATAAGCAGCTCTGTATTAAAGGCATATTTTTTTAATTGACAAAGAATAATAATATAATTAAGCAATGTTAGGTTGTTATATTCGTATTTGCAGGTCCTTGAGACATCTGACATGGTTTGCACCACCTCAAAGACAGTTGGCTTAAAGTAAACATCGCTCAAAGGGTTGAAATTGTCAGAAACCACAGCCCTTCTTTTGCTCAACTCCAATAACTTTGCCACCCAATAATATCTCGTTCCTCCGTTACAACCTCCCAATTGCAACAAGCTTTCGTATAAAAGAGGACAGAAATTTCGCTGGTTCCTCCTTTGTCTGAGGTAATTAAATCTTTAATTTCCCTTCCTGTGGGTTTCCTTCTTTAATTGATTCCTCAGATGACCTCTTGATCTCATAAAAAAAAAGAAAAATTATATCTGATTCATTCAGGATCTTGGAGAAGACAACAACAACAAAAAAAAAACCCCCAAAAAAAAAAAAAAATGTCGTTCACAGGAACTACCGACAAATGCAATGCTTGTGATAAGACAGTGTATGTGGTGGACATGTTGTCCATTGAAGGAATGCCTTACCACAAGTCTTGCTTCAGGTGCACCCATTGCAAAGGAACCCTTGTGGTATGTTGCATTACTCTTTTTCTTATAAGATCATTTAGTTAGATTTTGTGTTTAGATCTTCTGTGATCATACCCTGTTGATGGCAGATGAGCAACTATTCCTCCATGGACGGTGTCTTGTACTGCAAGACTCATTTTGAGCAACTCTTCAAGGAATCTGGCAATTTCAGCAAAAATTTTCAACCAGGTTCATATTATTACAACCCCAACCATCGAATCTCTTTTATCTTTCTTCGTTTGAATCATCATCATGTGATTGAAATAAGTTTCTTTCTTTTCTCAGGAAAAACTGAGAAGCCGGAGCTGGTACGTTTCATATAATTAGCGTATCCATCTTTCATTATCATTCTTTTATGACGATTGACTAAATATAGGATCTGTGTATTGATAATTTCAACATTACAGACTAAGACTCCCAGTAAGATATCTTCCATCTTCTGTGGAACACAAGACAAGTGTGCCGCTTGCGACAAAACTGTTTACCCTCTTGAAAAGGTTAGAGTTTGCATCTGCACCCCTAAATACTAAGAAATTTAATGAAAGCTCTGACTTATCCAAATATTTACCATCAGCATCAAACAGGGAATAACATTTTGATGTTTGGTTTGGTTTACCCTGGATTCGATTTCAGAAAGTCATGTTGGTTTGGTCCAATAAAGTGTGGAATCAATTGGTTTAATAGGAAATTTTGGTTCAGTTAAGTCCGGTTTACTTTGGTGAACTTATGGTTTATATGTGATGATAAAAACGGTAGGTGCAAATGGAAGGAGAATGCTTCCACAAGACATGTTTCCGGTGCGCTCACGGTGGCTGCACGCTGACTCACTCGTCGTACGCCTCCCTAGACAGTGTTCTGTATTGCCGGCATCACTTCAACCAACTCTTCATGGAGAAAGGAAACTACGCTCACGTGCTCCAAGCCGCCAACCACCGTCGTACCGCCTCAGGCAACACTCTTCCGCCGGAGCCTACCGAAGACATCGCCGTAGAGGCCAAGGAAGAGAACGGCGTTTCAGAATCTTGAGATTATCTTGGCGAGTGTTGAGTGAGCGATTGAATGAATGTTGCGGGGGAAAGATTTGATTTAATTTGTAATGAGTTGTGTTCCATATCAAGACATGATTTTTTCTCTTTTTCTTTCTTTTTTGGGATTCGTTGGTTATACATTATTATTAACACAAGAAGAAAGCAACAATTTGATTTTTTTTTTGAGTGTGTGATTATGAAATGCTTTGCTGATGGTGATGGAGATTTCGTATTCTAGTCTTTCGAAATATCATTTTAATCCTGATTTGTTTGGATTCCTAGACTCTATCGAGGTTTGAATTTATATGTAGAGTTTATTACCTAATAGTTGATGTGAAAGAATATATATATTCGGTTCATAAAAACTTATATACCGGATCAAACCAACTGGTTATTGGGTGATATGAATCATTCATTTGTTCGTTAGGTAAGATGAGGGTGTATTCGTAAATATGTCTAAAAACGGGAAAATATAATAATCCTTGCCAATGTCTGGTTGGCGGAGGAGAGAGACAGTATTGATTGACTGAGAAATTTGAAGAGACGAGAAAAAATCTGTTTTGAAACGAAGAAGTGAAGAGTGAAGACGAACCTCTTACTCTGTTTCCGTCATCCGTTTTCGAATTTTGGTTATCGTTTAGAGTCCGAATGTGATATTTCTGTGGAATTTCGACAAAGAAAGTAAGGCTAGTTCATATTTTGGTTGGAGATGGAATTTGCGATATTATATAATGGTGGGAGTTACTGTTTCCCAAATCGATTGATAAGTGCCAAAGGAATCAGCACTCCATTTTGGGATTCTAAAGTGAACTCTGGTTGTCGATTCAGGAGAAATGTTGCACAAACTGCTACTTTGAATTCGAATGCAAGCTTTCATTTGCTTCCTCCAAAATCAATACTTCGATTTAGGTTGAGTTGTCTAGGCTATGATCGAATTGGAGATTCTTCTGATAGTAGTGATGAGAGTAAAGCTTCAGTTTCTAAAGAAGATAACGAAACTGATACTTTGGAGGAACTCAAGGAGCTACTACAAAAGGCTGTTAAGGAATTAGAAGTTGCTCGACTCAATAGCACCATGTTTGAGGAAAAGGCTCAGAGAATTTCAGAAAGAGCCATTGCTCTCAAGGACGAAGCCGCTACTGCTTGGCATGACGTTAACAGAACCCTCGATGTCATTCGTGATACTGTTGATAAGGAATCTCTTGCTAAAGAAGCTCTTCACAAGGCTACTATGGCGTTATCTCTTGCTGAAGCTAGGCTTCAGGTTATACTGGAGAATGATACTCCGCACGAGACTAAGAAAACAGATGATGTTCAATGTAAAGATGATGCTTTTTTAGCTGCTAAGGATGATATCAAAGAATGCCAAGCCAATTTAGCAACTTGCGAGGCCCAACTCAGTTGTTTGCAGAGCAAAAAAGACCAGCTGCAGAAGGAAGTGGACAAGTTGAATGAGTTTGCTGAGACTATACAGATCAGTGCGTTGAAAGCCGAGGAGGATGTCGCTAATATTATGAAATTGGCTGAACAAGCTGTAGCTTTTGAGCTCGAGGCTACTCAGCGCGTTAATGATGCAGAGATTGCTTTGCAAAGAGCAGAGAAGTCTCTCTCCATTTCTCAGACTCCAGAGGAAACTCACTTGGATGAAGAAACTTCCGTCGAGGATGAGGTGGTACTCTCAAGTAATACTGAAGATGTTAGCCATCATGTTGAAAAAGAAACACCTAAAGATGAAGATTTATCAGCGGCACAGAACACACCTGATATAGTTGGTCAGAAGACGACTCAAAAGCTAATTCAGTCTTATGAGTCAAGCGATCATGAGAATGGAAAGCCAAGTGTAGAATCTTCTAAAGTGGTTGAAGCAGATTCTGAAAAGTCAAAGATTGTTGTTCAGACGAAAAAACAGGAAACACAAAAAGATCTGCCGAAAGAGGGTTCCTCTCTTAATTCTCCCAAGGCATCGTTTAATAAATCCTCCCGTTTCTTTTCTGCATCTTTCTTCTCTTCCAATCCAGATGGGACCGCGACAGTGTTTGGGAGTCTGGTTGATTCTGTCAAACAGCAATGGCCCAAGCTAGTTCTTGGGGTTGCACTTCTTGGAGCAGGGTCAGTTTGAAACTCTACTCTTCTTTTCGTCATTTTTTTAAGGATCATTTTAGTACATAAAAAGTTCTGTCTATTTGTTGATATGAGCTTCTTATTCATTCCAGATTGACATTATACTCCAATGGAGTAGGGGGAAACAATCAGCTGCTTCAGCAGCCAGATGTTATCAGCACTAGTACAGATGATGTTACGAAGCCATTGATCCGGCAAGTGCAGAAACTTCCCAAGAGAATTAAGAAACTACTTGAGATGCTCCCTCACCAAGAGGTATTAATGATTTTTCCTTTTTAAAGTGCAAAATTGTATGGAATGCACTTTGCAGGCTGATTCTTTCTGCAATTATTAGGTCAATGAGGAAGAAGCTTCCCTTTTCGATTTTTTGTGGTTACTGCTGGCAAGCGTCATATTTGTGCCTCTATTTCAGAAACTTCCTGGAGGTAAGTTAGGATATATATTTTTTTGTTATTTCTATCTATTGCATCCCTATTTGTTTTCCCTTTCCGTCAAACTCCTACGAATTCCATAATCTCATCAGTTAAAAACATTTTCAGTTCTGGTCTCGCAATCATGTTGCATAGAGATTTATGTGCCATCTTGATGGCTTCATCTGCTGCAATGTATAGGCAGTCCTGTTCTTGGGTATTTGGCAGCTGGAATTCTGATTGGTCCTTATGGTCTTTCGATAATCCGTAATGTGCACGGAACTAGGGCAATCGCAGAATTTGGAGTTGTTTTTTTGCTTTTCAACATTGGCCTTGAGGTACTAGTTAATATATGTTTTTCTACCCTCTTGCTTTTGAACTGTGTTTGGTAGAAAAGCCAATTTTTTTATCTGTTTGACAGCTCTCTGTTGAAAGACTGAGTTCCATGAAGAAATACGTTTTTGGATTAGGCTCCGCTCAGGTGATTTGAAGATCCACCTATCTCATTTTACATAATTTATCAACTAAAATACATGCATGCTTGATCTTCCTGTGTCCAAGTTGTCTAATCTACACTTGTACTGTTGTTATCTAGGTTCTGGTGACAGCAGCAGTAATTGGATTGATTACCCATTATGTTGCTGGTCAGGCTGGTCCAGCAGCAATAGTGATTGGAAATGGCCTGGCACTGTCCTCCACTGCTGTTGTTCTTCAGGTAACATTTGTGGTTGTATTCATATAGGGATCTTAATGGAAGGAATTTCATAACACTTCCTTTCATTTGATTGTTTTTATGCAATTACGCTACCAATTGGTTAACCGAAACAATTTTCTTGGTTTTCAGGTTCTACAAGAACGAGGTGAGAGTACATCTAGACATGGAAGGGCTTCATTTTCCGTCTTGCTTTTTCAGGTCGGTTCAGAATAGAGTTAATTATGTATGTGTATAACTACAACTATGCTGGGAATTTCTCATCAGTTTGTTAATTTTCTTCACAGGATCTAGCTGTCGTTGTTTTACTGATTCTCATCCCACTTATTTCACCGAATTCGTCGAAAGGAGGGGTAAGCTCATCTCTAGGTTCCTTCTTTTTCTTGATTACGGCTTGCTTTTCTGTTTGATGCCATGTGTTGGCAATTGTCTAAGTAAGAGGTTTGATCATTTCTTTGCTCTCCTAAGATGAAACATTGTGGTCATCTGTTGCTTGTACTGGTTGAAAGTGCTAGTATGCCAGATATTTTATATATATTCAACCAAGTCTAGGAAGTATCAGTGGTAGCAAAATGCTAAGTTGCTAACTGCTCTTTTCAGATTGGATTTCAAGCCATTGCTGAAGCTCTTGGGCTTGCTGCAGTCAAAGCAGCAGTTGCTATTACTGCCATAATTGCTGGTGGCCGTCTTGTAAGTCTCAGATACTTCAACTTTTGAGAATCTAGATATCAAAATAAGTTCATTGCCAAAATTATAAGGTGATATGTTTTAGATTTGCTACAAAAGGAAGAGGCATGTTTCCATGAACTTATCATGAAATTTTACTGTGCTATCACTGCTACTTTGGGTACTCATTCCTATGTTCCAATGGAGTTATAATCTAAGGCATTTACACTATTGTGCCATACAGCTTCTTCGACCAATCTACAAGCAAATTGCAGAAAATAGAAACGCCGAGATATTCTCTGCTAACACGCTTCTCGTGATTCTTGGGACTAGTTTACTGACAGCTAGGGTATGAGCGAAACCTTGTTGGTATTTGACTAGTTTACTGACTTGCCAGTTTTTTGTTTCTGCTAATTTTTTTTGTTTTTATAAATCAGGCTGGACTTTCCATGGCATTAGGAGCATTTTTGGCTGGTCTACTCCTTGCGGAGACAGAATTTTCCTTGCAAGTAGAATCAGATATTGCTCCATATCGTGGTCTTCTACTGGGACTCTTCTTCATGACGGTAATATATGAGTTTCTAAATAACTTTGAAAAAGGAATTATAGATGGTAAAATGGAAAAATTTACATGTGTTCTAGTAAGATTCTGATATTGTTTCAACTGTGAGCACATATAATCACAAACATAAAACTAACAAAAATAGTTCCACTCATTTCAGGTTGGCATGTCTATTGATCCGAAGTTACTTCTCACTAACTTCCCTGTCATAGTGGGAACTTTGGGACTCTTGATAGTGGGAAAGACTATGTTAGTTGTGATTATGGGAAAATTGTTCGGCATTTCAATAATATCTGCAATTCGGGTCGGTCTACTTCTGGCCCCAGGCGGAGAGTTTGCTTTTGTTGCTTTCGGAGAAGCTGTCAATCAGGTTTGTTATCAAAATGTTTTTTTTCCCCCAATAAGGTATATAAGCAACAATTTTCCTTAGACATATATTTGTGTCAACTGTTCTTCCAGGGTATAATGTCTCCTCAGTTATCTTCGTTGCTGTTTCTTGTCGTGGGAATCTCAATGGCTATCACCCCTTGGCTAGCTGCTGGTGGCCAGTTAATTGCGTCTCGATTTGAGTTGCATGATGTTCGAAGTTTATTGCCGGTTGAGAGTGAGGTAGGAATCTTGATGATTCGTTTATAGAATTTAACTCTGTTAGGCAATAATCCATCACAAATGGTACCACTTGACTTCGGTCTGAAGCTCACACGTTCTCTGGTTGAGGAAATCATTACATGGCTGACTGATGAGTATTTTTCTTTTCTGATTTTATTTGCAGACGGATGATTTGCAGGATCACATAATTATTTGCGGATTTGGACGAGTTGGTCAGGTTTGTACATTATCTGAACTTCTTCAGTTTATGCTCTCAGATGAGAACCTCTCCATAGATAGTCTGCTTCACAGGATAGCCCACAGTGTCTAACCTCGTGGCCATTTTCTATTTGTTGCTTGTAGATAATTGCTCAGCTTCTCTCGGAAAGACTTATCCCATTTGTTGCCCTCGATGTCAGCAGGTAACATATCATCGCTTATTCTTTTCCTCTATTGTCTAAGTATCTCTGTGGGCTGAAGTGAATTTCAAATATTATACCGAAAATGTGGGAACTATCAGTAACTTGCACACATGCTGAGATTACATTTCAACCTCTCTGTTTTATGAGTCTTGTTTCAAGACTGATTGTATTGCGCCAGCCAGTTTCCCACACCTCTTCCTCGCATTCTACCTAAAAACCTCATATTTTAATTTACAGTGATAGAGTGACTATCGGACGTTCCTTGGATCTTCCTGTTTATTTCGGAGACGCTGGTAGTAGAGAGGTACATACTCAAAAATAAGAAAAAGACGAATGAGACAGATACAGATTATATATACCAGCATTTGAATATTACTTCACTTGTGGAAACAAACAGGTTCTTCACAAAATTGGAGCAGAGAGAGCGTGTGCTGCTGTGGTTGCCTTAGACGCACCAGGAGCAAATTACAGATGTGTGTGGGCTTTGAGCAAGTATTACCCCAATGTCAAAACCTTTGTCCGTGCACACGATGTTGTTCATGGTCTTAATCTAGAGAAAGCCGGTGCTACTGCGGTAATGTTCACAAGCCCTTCACTCTCCTCTAGACAATAGAAGAATCTCGTACACTAATATATCTTGATCACAAAAACTTTTTAGGTTGTCCCGGAGACTCTGGAGCCTAGTCTACAGTTGGCAGCTGCTGTTCTTGCTCAGGTAAAAACATAATGATTTCTTATTTGTGGAAGTAATCCAAAACACAGTGAATGATTTTTTTGGGTTAAAACCTTTTCAGGCCAAATTACCGACATCAGAAATTGCAAACACGATCAACGAGTTCAGAACCCGTCACTTATCTGAACTAACCGAGGTATGTTTCATGATCGACCAAATTCACCTAATTTTGTTGAATGAGAATCTTGTTTCGTCTGATTGATTTGTATTGGGATACGGTGTAATGATAATGGCAGCTAAGTGAAGCAAGCGGAAGCTCTCTGGGCTATGGTTTCTCGAGGACGAGTAAACCTAAACCTCAACCAACGGATGCATCTGATGATAACCAGATAACCGAAGGAGGCACACTCGCCATCTGATGACCTTTCTCCAATCTGGTGAGAACAAGAACAGTTTTCACCTTCCTGTGGTGGCCATTTTTTGCTGCTAGTTTCTTTCGTCTATAACATGTTGTTTAATCATCACCAACTTGGCGTCGCGGTGTATGGTGAAATGATTCATCCGATCATATGAATGTGTAAGTATATATATATTAATGGTCAGTACATTGGGGTGGAGTCTGATCTCAGAACAACCAGACGTGAACTGGGGGAAATCTGATGTAACAAATGAATATTTTCATATATAGTTGCATCAAAGGAACTAAATATGAAAATCCCTTAATAACAAGAGTCAGAGACAATACTTGAAATGCTAATCAACCTAAATCACTGTATTAGCAATGGCACTTGATTTCCTCATTAGGTTGTTGCTGTTTTGCCTTGTTTAGTGATCACACCTTCTATTTGAGCTATCTTGAAGCTCTACATTCAAGAGTTAGCGGTCATTCATGTGCTTAATAATAGTAGCTAATTTAAAGTTAACATTCAGCAACAAGGTTGGATCTGTATGTGAGATTCTCTAAAGAGACTGACATGGTTAAGTGTATGAGAGCCTAAACCATATTATGTTAACTTGTGTGACTCCAAACTAAATAAAAAAAATTTAACAAAAGAGATGATATATTCCTACTTTCTCAATGATGGTCTCGATCGTAATTATAATTTTTTAACTATTTCTACGAAAAAAAGAAAAAGAAAACCCCCCTATTTATACGATAAAGAATTGGGGATCTGTTGTTTATAGTATTTGAAGATCATACACCACACTCGACTCTGTTGCAAGATTGAAGCTTTCACGAACCTTTCCCTTTCTCATTCTCCGTTTTGATAGTTGTGTGACCTAGACAGTAATTTGAAACCAATTGTTAGTAGTTTGAAGCCAATTGTCTCTGATATCTCTTTGTCTACTTTATATGAAACTCAGTTTTTGTCAATCAATGATAAAATGATCTCTTCTGGCAAAGATATTATTGGTCTTATTCAATTATAAATATAAAAAGCTCGCGGTGTCTTCCATGTGCACACAGTTGTTGTTTATCTTTTTATTTTTTAGTTGAAATATAAATACAGAAATGTAAACTGAAATACTACCTACTATTTTTGCATTATAATTGAAAGCAGAGCCATTACACAAGGAGATAGCTCGTTGACTTTTCTGTCATCTCATCAATTCAATGGCAGGCTCAAGGTTTGTGCTTCCTCTTCCTCTCTAACCTCGGCTTGGAAGTTTTTGTTCAGATTTTGATTCTTCTTCTTCTTCTTTTGGTGTCTCCAGAGTTGCAGTTGTAACTGGTTCAAACAAAGGGATTGGGTTTGAGATTTGCAGGCAACTAGCAGCTAAAAATGGGATAACTGTGATTCTAACTGCGAGAGATGAGAAGAAGGGTCTTGATGCTGTCGAAAAGCTCAAGAGAGAGAATGGTTTTACTGATCAATCCATCGCCTTTCACCTACTTGATGTCTCCAATCCAGACTCCATCACTTCTCTTGCTGCTTTTGTTAAGTCCCGCTTCGGAAAACTCGATATTCTGGCAAGTTTTTTTGTGATTTACATACATCTGCTCTCTGATCTTACTTAGTTTGCAGTTCCCTTTCCAAGATCACATTTCTTAATTAGGATTTGATTCTTTTTTAGGGATTGATACTTGTTCTGCAACTTCTTGTTTGTTGCCATTAGGAGACATGTTAACTCTTGAGTGACCATATCTGGAAATATCAACTCTTTTTTTATTACTTTTTTTTGGTATGTCTTCAGGTTAATAATGCCGGAGTTGGAGGGGCCAATGTCAATGTCGATGTTCTCAAAGCTCAGCTTGCTGAGGTACAGTATTTTAAGATGAAATCTGTTTTAAGAAATTGCGCAAACTTGAGAGGTGGTCTTTTATCTTTACATATAAATGACAAGTACAGGCTGGTGCTACTGATTTTTCTAAGATAATGAGCGATACATATGAGATAGTTGAGGATTGTGTTAAAACAAACTACTACGGGTTAAAACGGATGTGCGAGGCCATGATTCCTCTCCTTCAATCTTCTGATTCCCCAAGAGTCGTCAACATCGCTTCCACCATGGGAAAGTTAGAGGTACTACTACCTATGTTCTTGATTTCTTCTACTCAATCAACTTATAGGTTAGGGATGGATGTTCAAAAAAGTATGAATCTTTTTTTGGTGTTATATACTTACAGAATGTGTCGAATGAGTGGGCAAAAGGAGTGCTGAGTGATGTTGAGAATCTAACACAAGAGAAAATAGATCAAGTGGTTAATGAGTATCTCAAGGATTACAGAGAAGGCTCATTACAAGTCAAAGGCTGGCCAACAGTAATGTCTGGATACATACTATCAAAAGCTGCAGTGATCGCATTGACACGAGTTTTAGCTAAGCAAAACAAATCATTCATCATCAACTGCGTTTGTCCTGGTTTCGTTAAGACAGATATCAATTTCAACACTGGGTTTTTGAGCGTTGAAGAAGGTGCTGCGAGTCCTGTGAAACTGGCTTTGCTCCCTAATGGAGACCCGTCTGGTCTTTTCTTTGATCGCACTAATGTCTCCAACTTTTGACTCTCTTTTTTTTTGTTGTTGTCTTAAACAATCTTATGCGTTCGGTGTTGGAGCCGAAACTTTATAATATCAAAACAAACATGTACCAAACTATTATTCCCTGTAACGGTTTTGTTATCCCAAAACACATAATAGTATTATCCTTTTGGCAAGTAAGTAAAAGTGAAACATGATCGGATCCTAACGGCAAAAACGTAGTAGATTAATGCCTGCGGCGTTTTTGTAACGCAATAGTATTGGGCCGCGGGAAAGGCCCATTTAAGGTCGAAAAAGTGAGTGAGTCGGTGAGTATATATAAAGCCCTAAGTGTCAACGCATATTACTCGTGTAGCCGTAATTTCTCATAATGAAGCCGGAAACTAAGAGAAGCAGCACAACAACAATACGAGACGGTGACTCTTCTCCGTTCGATCTCATCTCTCTCAAGCAAGCGATCGACGGCATAGATGTTGCCGAGGGAACTACAATCGACCTATCGTCGTTGTCAGTGGCGTTATCCGCAGCGAGTCGTGAGATGAAGCAAAAGGAGAATCGTAAGCGAGTAAGAAGAGAACACAGGAAGAAGCAGAAGAAACTAATGATCGGGAAAAAGCCCGAAACGCACGCAGAATTGAGACGATGGTTTTCAAACTTCGACAAATCTTTCAAACTATCATTGCCGAAAAACCTCACAGTATCATTGTCGAAAAAGTGCAATCATAAAGTAGTAGCGCCTAAAACCTTCAAGGAACCGCAGATTTGTCAATTTAACACAGATTTCACCATGAATCTCTGCTCTGAATCCTTTAGATTTTAGCAATGAATGATGATTCCTAACCTGTAACAGGTTTATATATTTACGGGCTTGTTTTTCTTTTTCCTATTTTATCAGAGATTTTTTACGTGTTGGAGGGTTATGCATCATTTTTTATCTATTAAAGATCATTTATATATATAAAGTTAACTTTTTCTCTCTTCTCATAATGACACATCAGCATCCACATCATCATCAAAACTAAATTTTTATTCCATTTAATCACTCATAATAGCAACAATAACAACAATTTAATTATATATAAATCTTGTCAATGACCTAAATACTCATAAAAATTATTATATTAATTAAAACTAATTCATTAAACATAAATATGACAATATCAACAAAAAATAAATTGAAAGAAACCCAATATACAAAAAACTAATAAAATCATAATATTAATTACAACTAATTCATCAAACACATAAAATTTATAAAATTAACAAATAAATAATTTAAAAAAAACTATGAGAACAACACACGAATAATATTAAAAGAAAATTTATTAAAATAAAAGCTAAAATAACAAAAATTAGTTATATGTTAATCTTCACTAACTACCTAAGTAGTCATAAATAATCATTATATTAATTACATGTAATTCACTAAACACAAATATGACAATTTCAACAAATAAATAAATTAAAAGAACTCATGGAAATAACAAAACAAAAACAGATTTTTAAAAAAATTGTATAAAAAAAGAACCACATAACAATATCTTAATAAGCCAACAATGAACTAAATTAAACGAATTCACCGAAACAACAAAGTAAAAAAAGATGAATGAGAAACTTAAAAAAAAATTAAACAAAAATAACAAAACTTAATCATATATGAATAACAATCCCGCGCTTAGCGCGGGCAAATTACTAGTAGTAAATATAATAATAAAAATAACCATATGGCGTGGATATAGGAACATCAGAGTTGATTTGTTGTTGAGTAATCTCCACGGAAGATTGCAAGAAAAGGCAATTCACATATATATCGGAGAATCATGTCTTTGAACTACAATTAATCCCTCTAATCATCGGAGCTTCTTTAGACATATTTTAGCATTACTCAAGATTTTTATCATTTTTTTGAGTTTTTTATTAGTATTATATTACACAGACTGCAACGTTTATCATTATGCTATGCCACAAAATCTAACACCAACAAAAAGTATCAAGAAAAATTTAACACAAGTATTAAAACTATGGAAGATCTGGACATGGAACTAGTTTGTTTTTTCTTCTTCCCATTTCTCAGACCGTCTTGGACTTGGGATGTGACGGCAATAACTGCACAAGCAAGATATTGTTGGCTTTTTAGTCATTGATTGAATTGACCATATGATGGCAACACATAAATATAAAGCAAAACAGAGTTTTCTTGAAAACATGTGGAACATACCTGATAACAAGAGATAAGAGAGGAGGCAAATCCAAAAGCCCCTGTGACCCGTGGAGTGACTTTCTTTGGAGCCAATTGAAGCAATCCGAAAGCTACAACTACATCCATCCCTGCTTTGACCAGAGCCAATGACCTCTCATTTGATTTCTCTAGTTTCGCACGGTATTGCTCGTTCTGCATAATGTTATATCAAAATCAGTACAATTTCTTCTTCAATACATAGGAGAAAGAGAATCATGGTTTAGATCTTGAGGAAGCTTACCTGGTGTTTAGCCTTGTTACCTATCTCTTTTTCTAACTTCTTTATTGATGCTGAGAGCCTACCAAGCTCCCCAATCTAAACATTGACATTGAAAAGTAGTTCATAGCCATTACACAATGCAGTACAGCATTTGAACCAGAGATTAAAAAAAACCAATTCAATGGCAGTGAACAAACCTCAACCAAGGATGTGCAGACCGAAGATCCCATCCAGCAGAAGAGGGATATACGTCCAAGAAGCTCAGCGAGTTCTTTGTCCTACACCAGCGGATTCATAACAGAAACAGAAACCTCAGTTTAACCTGAGAAAATAAGCCTCTTATAATGCAGATTTCTCCTCACCTTGTAAATCCCAGTCCTGCCAAGCCACACAATTTGATCGAGGAACAAGAAGGTAGACAGTAACGCGTTTTTGGACTGCCAAAATCAGAATATGAATCATCAGATCAATCGATTTGTGGAAAAGAAAGAAGCTCTAAAAGCAAGCAACAACAATACCTTTCCGAGCAGAACAAGCGGGAGTGGAGTCCCTTTGGGAACAGGGCTAATAAGAGCATGAAGATCATTCACAAACTGCACCACAAGAAGAACACCATTTACAGCTTAGTGCAAGTGAATCTCAAAAAGACAGTCAATTCCAATTTGCAAGACAAAACCATTTGACCACTAAGATGTACAAGAAGAACACTGAGCATAAAGGCAATGATACTCAAGGATGGGACCTTTTCATTTTCCACTAGATGATGTGTATTTCAAGAGCTAAGCATTTATTCCCAACTTCAACTAGTTTATTCCCACTATAAATGCTATATCTAAGACATGATTCTAAGCTCCAACTTAACTAAGATAAAACCATGAATCTGAAATTTGATAAACCCAAAAAATAATAATAAGCAAACCAACCTTGAAGAGCCGGAAAACTTTCCTAGCCAAGCTGGTGGACTTGTCGACAGTTTGAGCAGTACCAGGTTGTCCATCACTCAAGAACTTGGAACCATATTGAATAGCTCGACAAATCTTGTCTCTCGCCTCCGCTTTATTCAAATACAAAACTACCAGACCAAGCTCAGCTCTCGTCGTCTCAAGGGTACTCATCTTTAAGCTCAAGAACAAACCTTTAACACAACATTTGGCTTGGGGTTAAAATCCAAAAGAAACCAAACAAAGAATACCCCGATATATCCATCAATTCACAACAAAATCTCATCTGGGTCAAGTAAATATTTATAATTTTGTAGTGAAATTTTCAGAGGAACACAAGTCTAAGTAAAAGCCCTAAAACTTGTACCCAAACCTTGCAAACACAGATTCATATTGTTTCATAAGACAAATAAAAGAGGAGAGAAATTGAGATCCACGTATATCTTTTTACCTTTATGAATCCAAAAGGAGGAATCGAGTATGAAGAAAACAGAGTAAAAATGTCGAGACTCCGGTAAGAAGAGGCTAAGAGCTAATCCTTGTCACGATGACAAAGTGAAGAAACGCCAGACCAACGCACCATCATCTATTTCTGACCGTTGATCATGTTGACTGTCTCTATCTCCCTACCAAAAATATCCCTTAACAAGATAGCGAAAGCCCAGGCCCATTAAAAAGGTATTCGAACGCAAGAAAATAATAAGGAAAAGATCCCACATCATACGGAAAACATCCTTTTTTCACGAATTTTACATTTGTTTAAGAGTTGAATTTTCAGCTTTCAAATTATTATTTTTTTCCTCTTTGATAATTTTCAGCTTTCAAATTTATATAATTTTAAATTAACGGAAAATTTGAATATGAAATATAAAAATTGAATTTTTATAAAACAATATGAAATCTAGCTGAAGTTTAGATCTTATCATTAGAACAATTTAATATTTTCAAATAAATTAGAAATTTTCCATAATCATTTTTGTTTATCATTTAGATAACTAATAATTTTAAAAAATTTGACTGCCTTTAAAGAAATTTGATTTTTATACGGATTATAAGATTTTTTTTAATTCTGTATTAATTTTTTTTTTAATTTGATTTTTACTAATAAAGTTTTAAGGACTTTTCAAATTAACCGGAAATTAAAATACTAAATATACACACGAAGTTTGAAAGCTAGTTAGATATGGGTCCCACCCTGTTAAAGCATCGTTTTACCGGTGAAAGAAGCTTCTCAGCTTTCCTCTTTCAAGTTTCTCGAGAAGCTTATCGGCGCCGTTTACTTCCATCTCCGACAGCTTCTTCAGATACCCAATTGCTCCGTACGACACCATCACTTTCTTACTCTTCTCGCATCCCGACAATCCCAACAGCCCCGCCACGGCGTACTTCTTCGCCGTGTTTCCAGGGTTCGAATCCAGCAACATCACCAGATTCGTCACGCTCTTCCCGTCTTTTCTCATTTCCCGCCGAATCTTTCCTTCCGTTACCAATCCGGCGATCGCCTGAGCCGCCGCTTCTCTACATCCGTTTGATTTCGATTCCAGAAGCTTCACGATCACCGGAACGCACCCGGATTCTCCCACTAGCCTTTTCGTCTCCGGCGAGCAAGCGAAACGGCAAATCGCCGATGCTGCTGCTTGTTGCGCGCCTAAAGATCCTGATTTGAGCACGTGTGTTAATCTTGGAAGCAAATTGAGAGCCACCCATGTCTCTGAATTCACCGACGGGATTAGGTTTCTGAGTGCCGTCACAGCCGGTTCTTGCGGCAACGGACCGTCGAGGTAAGCCAAGAGACTCGGAACTCCGCCTTCTGAAACAATGGCTTCCCGTAGAGCTTCGCTGGCTGCAGTGAGATTCTGCAAACACTCGGCCATGTGTTCTCTTGATCTTAACAATATCCCATGGTTTAAAAGATCAATCGAGACTCTAACCATTCCTTCTTCCGCAAGTAATTGTCTCAGCTCTGAGACTGCTGAGATGTTCTTCAGAGCAGCTGCACACGCACCTTGTGACACCGAATCCCCTGTTTTACAGAGATCCATCAGCGGTGTGATTCCGCCGTGTCCTGCGATTTCCCGTGCGTTTTCCTCTGTCATCGACAGTCTCTGGATCGCAATTGCAGCTTTTTCTTTGGTTTCAAGACTTCCTGATTCGATTAGCCTCACCAGAGGAGGCAATACACCTTCAGAGATTAGCCATTCCTCACAGTGTCCTGATTCGGCTAATACACTTATCAGATTCACCGCTTTCTCTCTGATTCTTGTTGAAGTTGCTGTTAACAATTGAACCAAAGCTGCTACGTTGGCTCGTCCGATCAAAGGCAGAACCATCTTTTCATCCTCTTGCACCGCACGAAGGAGGTTTTCGAGAGCGTTGTGCTTTGATTCCAAATGGCCGATCTGAAGCCTCGCTAGAAGCTCTTTTAAACTGGAAATTATGGGTGTTTCTGATGAACTTGAGATGTAAAGAGGTAGTGTAGCTTCACCGAGAACACCAGTCTTGATCAAAACCATACAGTCTCTTAGATTCAAATCCAGTTTTCCATATAAAGCATCGAGATTGCTCTGCATACGTAGCTTCCCTTCATACTTGTCAGTTGAACACAACTCGGCAAGCTCTATCACTTCGTTTAGTGTCTTAGCCACAGATTGCAACTGTTCGTTGCAGAGCTTGTTCTTGGAGAAACAAGGGTGGCTTGATAGGTCAGATAAACAACCTGGAATCTGTTCGATCTTTGAGATTATCATTTTCCATCGTCCTGCAAAATTCTTAACCAATTTAGCCTTGTTGAGGACTGTTGGTATATGGACGCGTGATAGCCATTCTTCAGCTGATTGTTTATCCATGACCATCTTGTTAACTTGCTCCTCTTCTGCCATGGGGCCAAACTTTCCCATGGTTCCCAATTCTGCCATTGTTCCCATTGCCAAAAAAACTCACAGCTTCTTATGCTATTTGAACATTCATTCTCTCTTCTCGATCTGTGTTTGATGAAAGCTGTAGAGAAAAACCAAAACTTTAATTGAAATTTTACATGTTCAGTGTGAATCATAAAGAAAAGCCAAAACCTTACCCTGTCTTCTTGTTCCTTAAACTGCACTTGAACAAAAATATCCAATTTTTCCCCGCACTTGTCTTCTTGTATTCTTCACTGACAATTTCAGATCACGAATCTCATTAACTGCACTTGGACATTAAGAAAGCTCAAAACTTAATGAAAAACAAGAGTAGAAGACAAAAAGTATAAGTTTAGATGAAAACAACATCTAACTGAATCGGACAAGCTATTGCTTAAGAAAGGAAAGAAGTTTCCCCACGACATATCATTTCTGTGTGGTTTCTAGATACATACTCATTTAATGCTACTCCCTAATCTATCATATGAACAACACATCAAACTCATTCATAGCCACGAAATATACTCACTGTACATCAACTATCATTGTCAATTCAAAACTCGCAAAAGGGTTAATTTCGTGATTGGAGAAAATTCTTTAAAAAGGGGAAGCTCAAGTTGTAATTTTTGTGATCAGAGTTATTCAATGTGTTGATAATAAAAAAATCTGGCTGAGGATCAAAGTTAACTTGCAGACTTTTCTTTGAAGAGAAGTCAATGGGAAGTCTCTATCTCACTATTCATTAGACACAACTTGTAACTTGCAAGCCCCAACGTAACGAAGTTAGATACTGAGTAGTGATCTAAAGGTATTAAACTTAGCCCCAAAATTTAATAAGTATGATCTAAAGAGAAGACTTTGTGTATATTTTTTTACCTTGAGTTTAGCAGTTGACTTGACTGCTAAAATAGTGCATCCATTGAGAAACTCCAGACCAAAACTTGAACTGTGAAATTTAGAGAGATTCTGTTAGTATACATACATGTCGGTGATAAGCAAGATTTATAGAATTATGCAGTATGATCTTTAGGCTGTGTTTGGAATCTAAAATTCAGAACAAAAGACAAGAAATGAGATATATAGACTGCATATTGATCTTTTGCTTGAGCTTGTAAATTAGAAGAAATAATCCCAGAAAAAAAAACAGAAGAAAGATCACTAAATTGTCTCTATCGATGAGAAAGCAAAAAAACTGACCAATTATAATATCGAGATCACAACTTTTATCACCACTTGAGCTTTTTATTGTGAATGCAAACATCAACCGCAAAGAACCAACCTTTTAAGATTCAGAATCTCAAAATAATTCTCATCTTTTTTGTTGTGGAAATCAAAAAGACAAAAAGAATTTAACTTTCGATTTTCTTTTTTTTTTTAATAGCCAGAAAGCAGAAAGAAAAAGAAAAAAAAAAAGCTCACGGATGAGAGGTAGACAGCAGATTCAATAAGAAATTTGAACCAGAATTAAGTAGAAAAATTACCCTGAGATTTAATTTTTAAACCTTCAATGACAAAGCAATTATGCGAGAAAACAAACAATACAGAGGTTTTGTTTATGTTTTGTTAATATGATGGATGATGACATTAGAAAAGTTAAGACATGAGAACATGATTTGGATGAATAATCCCAATACTTACTTACCCAGAAACCTTTTTTTGTTGTGTAATGAAGAAAACTAAAGCGGAGCTGTTGAAATCTTGCAAAAATACAAACAAAATTCAGACAAACTGCTGACTTCTCTTCCTCTAACTCCAAACGATACAAAACAAACACCTGCTCCTCTCTTCTTTCTTTTTCTTTTTTTTTTTCTTGCTCAAGATTAAATATTTGAAAAAATTCAAATCACAACCACGATTTAGAGAGAGACAGAGGGTAAGAGAGATAAAGGGACATAGCTAGTAGCAGCACAGAGTACAAAACTAAAGACAACTTCGATCAAATCCGATTCTATTTAATAAATCTTTTTTAAAAAAACCGTATTTCTGTATTTAGCTGATTTTACTTCCTTCTTAAAAACAGTTGACAAAATAAAATAATATAAAAACTAAAGAAACGAAAGTAAAAAAGTTACAGTGTCGGGTCGATCTGTCGCTGAGATTCCCCTCCCAAGACCTTAAAAGCGGTAACTTTCCTTGGGATCCGACGGCTGTGATTCATCTTACCACATTCTTTTTGACCGTTAGATCTGGTTGTGTTTTATAACGTTACACACAGTTGACGTGTCTTGTTTTAGGACCGTTCGATCTTTTTAAACTGAACTGATAATATATTACCGGCTATTACGTGGCTACTGTACCACGTGTTGTGAACAATTTGAATCTAAAGAATTCACCAATTTACAATGATGGGCTTCCACTTTAGTGATATTACAAAATTGCCAGACATAGCATGTGCGACTCGCGTGAGCTATGGTGCTATGGCCCACTTACTTACGTCCAGTTGCTTTATTTAAGAAATATATTAATTTGTTTTTTCCTGGAATATCTCTACTTTAATTACTGATTTTTATCATGAGTTCCAACTTTGGCATACGGACATAACAATTCATTTATTTTTAAAATGGTGGTGATTCACGTGACATGATTCATTATTCCCGTAGAATTTGACAAGAAATTTTAAAAATAGTGATTTGTATTGTTAAATTAAATAATATATATTCAAAAATTAGAATGGAAAGCTCTTGGATCGCCAAAACAGGACTAGGTTTTGTGGATAATTGTAGTTTTTTTTTTGTTTTTTTTTGGGTTGAGGGGGGGGGGGGAATGCATGGATATGCTATTTTGATTATGTTATGGGAACAATAGTTTGAATTTAATTTGGCCATGTGATGTCTCTATTACGCAACACATCATTATTTTCAGATCATTAAATGCTAAAAAATAGACTCCAGTCTTTCTCTCCCTCGCACACACAAAGGACACTTTTATTCATTATAAAGAGAGCGTCTGGGAAGAAAAGTGTACATGCAATGTAAATGATTAGATAAAGCCTTACATATTATTCATAACCTTTCCACTTTGGAGTTATTATGAAAGACCATATAGTAATTGTACTATTATATGATAATGATGAACTTTTCCTTGTCAACAAATCACTTCATGAATTGGTAAACTGGGTTATAAGTGGGATTTGTGCGTCTTGAATTGCAAAACAAATTGAAGACCCTCTTCAATTTCATTAAGAAACAAAAATATAAAAGGCCCACTATATAAAAAGCCCACTAAATATAAAAGGCCCAAAAATAAAAACAGCATTTACAGAAATAAAGTACATATCATCATCATCAGTTTCTTCTTCCGACCAAACTCTGCTTCTGGCTGTGACTGTAATAAAGTGTTAAAGAGAATCTAACACAAAATATCTGGAGATATACATAGAGAGTAAAGATGATGGGAAATACAGAGCGAGTAGCTGAGCTGATATCATCGCTGGAGCAAGCAACTCTAATGGCCCAGCAAATCGGAACTACCGTGGAACAGAAACAGCTCTTCCAAATCTCATCCGCTCTCCGCATCGCCCACCACCGCCTCTCTGCTTTCATTACCTCAATCCCACGGACGGCAGCGGAGAATTCCCTCTCATCCGTCGAACCGATGCAATTAGGGGATGAAGAGAACAGAGAGGCTGAAGCGGCGGAAGAGGATAAAGATTCGACGGTGGAGAAGGTGGAGGAGAAGATGCGAGAGTGTTTCATTAGAAACAAAAGGGCCAAGCGGCCACTGTCTCCGTCGTCGGCCATGGTGGAGACTTCGACGACGGAAGACAGAAATGGCCGTTATTATGGGTTTGATTTCGACCCACACGCCACCAAGTTGAGAGCTTTGGATCTTGTCTACCAGTTTCATGGATGATGATCTCGCTGTAAAATCTAGATTTTTAATTCTCCCGTAAAGGTTAAGCTTTTATGATTGTAAAGACGTATCAATTTGGGATTACAAATCAACAATTTAAATCAAGGACTGAATATTCTACAAGAACAAGATTGAGTCTGTGTTCTACCTACTTGCTGATTTACTGATTATATGGAGATTGCTCATATTGTCTTTCTGGATTATGAAGTGTGTCATCTGCATCAACAGTTTGATCTGGACCAATGGCGTGTCTTCCTCATGTTGTTGCCGTCATTGTTTTGTTTTTCAGGTGGCTTCGTATGATTTGAAAGCCAACAAAACATTGTTACTTGTTGTGGTCCTTGTCGTTGGTCTTATTCTCCGCCGATTACGTTATGCAACTTGACAAAGTCATCCAAGGTAAGCTCTTCAGGCCTCGACTGCAAGATAGTTGAACACAAAGATAAGATTAAATATTGATTGACTAAAAACTTGCAAACCTACAACAAGTTCTCTAACTAGATAAGGGTCATGTAAACTGCTGCCCAAGAGTCTCATATAAGTCACCAGAGAGATTACTCACAGTGACTGGAAGACCAGCAACTCCAAGAGCTTTTTCAATCTCAGGAGACGAGGATAGGTGCTGGAGGGATTTTCTCAACATTTTTCTCTTCCCATTGAATGCAGAATTAACCTGTTGTGGAGTTTGATTCAGATATTTTGATGTTAAAAATTTAACAAGTAGACTGAAGAGAGTTTTAGCTAACCAAAGAGAAGAAACTTTTGGTGGAGGAAACATCGGGATAGTCCCTCGGATGCTTCAGCTTGAATGTTACAACAGCAGCATCAACCTGCAAGGAGCACAAGAGGAAAAACAGCCATATATGTTGTATATGTAACTGTAGCAATATTTAGTTGTGATTTGAAAGTTTGGAGAATAAAAACTGTGAATTAACCTTGGGCTGAGGGAAGAAGTTTTCCCTAGGGACTCTGAAATTGTATTCCGGTTCTTGAAACAAAGCAAGTTACATAGTTTCTCAGCAAACAAAATTTGCAACATATAAAAATGGCGATCATGGAACAAATACCTGAATAGAAGTTGATGAAAATGTTGATGGGTCGGTATTCAGATGTTCGCAAAGCTGGTTCAACCAATCGCAAAGCTGCCTCATCCTAAGATTGGCAAGATTAATAATATCATTTGAAAAAATGCATAGAACAAGGAGTGAGAGAGAGAGAGCAAATTGTGGTATTACCTGGAGTAAGAGAACAACTTGTGAGAAGATGTCACCCATAGGAAGTAGAAGCTTGACAACATCAGTACTTATATTAAAAGGTAAGTTGGAAACAACCTGCATTAATTGATTTGCAATTAAGAAAAATGTGGTTGGTGGTGCTGAGTTAGAGAGCAAAGTGACCCAAAAGAGAAACTTATGACCTTAGCAAGAGCAAAGTCTGGATCTGATGATAAGCTTCTACTCTCTAAAATGAGAGAACGGATGTGAGACTTGACAAAATCCTCTTGCAAAACCTAGAGAAATTTGTTGGATCAAACTGTGCCAAAGCATCAAGAGAGAAACCACACAAGTAGTTGTGTACCTTGAAGTTGTCAGAACCTGCAAATCTTTCTGTCACCAAAGCCACCATATGAGGATCCTAAAGATAAAGTTGCAAAATCAAATCTCAACATTTAGCTACAAAAACAATTGATAGAGTGGGGCTGTAGCGAAACCTTCTCGATGGCAAGAACAGTAGCACCTAAATTGAGAAGGACATTGGTTAAAGAACCAGTGCCAGGACCAATCTCTAACACAAAATCTCCAAGTTTGACATCAGCCGCTGACGCTAGCTGATCGTTGATATCCGAATTCAACATGTAGTGCTGTGACACGAAGAGACGCAAAGAGTTCAAAGACAAGGTGTTGGACCATTTGTCTCAACATTAAATGTGGATGTTCTCTGACCTGGCCGAGAGATTTTCTGGGAAAGCGACCACGGGAATTGAGAGATTTGAGGGTTGAGTGGTAATCATCTGGGCTCTTGGCGCATGACACCTTTGTCCACCTCCGCTTTAACGGCCAATTGCTTATCCATGACGCCAACGGCGACAGAGATTTGGTTGATGTTATTACCGCACTCATTATTCTCGATAACCTTTGCTCTCTCGTTCGAATCACTTTTGAAATGTGCTGTTTTCTCATCCCAAAAACTAATAAGGTTTTCTAATAAACTGATACAAATCATAGCAAAAGGTGCTGTGGTGTAGTGGTTATCACGTTTGCCTTACACGCAAAAGGTCTCCAGTTCGATCCTGGGCAGCACCATTTTCTTGTACACATTTTTTATTAACTTTATTTTACACGGCAAATATCTTTAAACGAGCCTAGTTCCTCTAATATATATACACAGACCAAAAATTGGGTTTACTTTAGAATCAAAAATTTTCTATCCAAACAATAGACGACGCCTTACAGACTTTGAAAGGTTACTGCTACTATTAGAAGTTGCTGCTCTCTTCTTTTCTGCAGAAGAAGAAGAGCTCTCTCCTGTCACTTTACTTTGAGCTGCTGCTGCTGCTTTTGCTGAACGGTAAAAATCAGTAATACTTCTTTGTACACCCATTCTTGTTGTTGGTCTTGGTGTTGCCGATTCTTCACAAACATTCTTCTTTTTCGACTCTCGCAGTTCCTGACAGTTAACAAAATAAACTAGTCAAGGCAACCCACAGAGAAAGAGAGAGATTCATTTTATTACCTTCTCATGTAGAAAATGCTCTGTTTCATCAGGGAAAGCAGACTGAACAATTCCTATGCGTTCATCAGTTAGCAAAAAGCAGTCACCATTTTCATCTTTTTGCACCTGTGGTTCATTTAAACCATCTAACGGATCAACTGATTCTTCGTCTTCCACCAATTCTTCTTCCAATATAACAATGGACTCTTCTGGTTTGCCTTGAGATAAACAACTTGTTGATATGGATTTTCTCCACCTTATCACAAAGGACTGATGCCCATATCTAGTTTTTATGCACTTGATTGAATGAAATTCGTATTTGTCACATAACAAAGGGGTTCCCGTCTTGTTTCTTGCCCATTCTCTTAGATAAATGGTCGACAACATCGGAAGCAACATTTTTCTAACATAAGATGGGTCCCAATGCAGTTTGAAAACCATGAAATCCACTAGCATTTCCGTATCAGGAGTTTCCCAAGACATCGAAGAGCCATCTTCTGCTTCAAAGGTACATAAAGATTAGGATTCAAAAAGAGGATCCTTTAATTCGGACATGAAGTTATGAAGTCATTTCATACCTGTGAAACTATCGAAGAGATATAGTTCAATAATCTTTCTGTTGGGAAATTCTGGCCCTAGAGCAATCTTATCGCAGACTTTGATCCACCAATTATCGGTTTTCTTCTGTTCCTTCAAATCTCTATCCTTGAAACAAAAGGAGCATTCACATTTAAACTCTAATGGTTTTTTAGTGCAACCACTGTCACAACCGCAATGCTCACAAGAGGACTTAAAGTGAGTTTTCTTGCTGCCCGGGTGTCCACAACGAGAACAGTGAGGAGGTCTTTTTTTCATCTCTGAGCAGGATTCTGCACCATCATCCACAGATTTGATTCCACCAAGAACTGCAGGTTTCAACCCTTTTCCAAGGTCATGTAGTCTGCACGAAAATATATCTCAACACGTTCAAGAAATGGCCAGTCACCAAAAAGCAGAAACAAAAAGTTTATGGATAATACCTTTCAAGTATCTCGTCTTCGGAAAACTGACGAACAATGCGAAGTGCTTTATCCACACCAATCCCAAGAACGCCGCCTGAATCATAGTCATTTCCAACCAATAGAGAAATGGCTATCAAGTGTTTTCGCTTCAGACCGAGGCCAGCTTCAATATCTGACATATGGTAGCATTCAAATGGCTCCTGCAAACAATGAAATTAAAATGGTAAAAAGGCCCTTCATTAGTGAGTGAGGCTAATGCTCAGCTACAAATGAAGACTTACTCTTGAATTAGGCTTGATGGCTTTGATGACGCACTTGGCACCAAAGAGAAAAGCATCACTATCAGGAGTAATGCAAGCATCCACAAAACCTTCACTGTTTAACTGTGCACAGAGAGCTTCAGCCTCACCTTTTGCTTTCACCACAGGAATACCAAGCAATTCGAGTAGTTCCTAGAGAACAAGGAAGTCATAAGAAAATAATAATGTGAAACAAAACTAGAATCAAGGCTTCAAGGGAAACCCATCTTACCACACATTCCCTAACCCATTCACAAAACTGCTTATTTCTCTCAACCGAGACGCCATCTTTGATCACAGGTAGACTCGAAGTATCAATTCCAGAAGACCGGAAATACCTGGAGATTCTGGCTTGAGATTTCAAAGGTGATGGAGTTCCATCGACCACAAAAACTGGGTAGGCTCCAAACTGCAAAACCCTAAACCGCATTATGATCATCTCGACAGCAAGAACCAAGATTAGCAATAAAGCAAAACGAAAATTAGAAAAAACTCATATTTCACGAGCACAGAAAGAGACAACTAAACCAAAAAAAAAAAAAAAAAAAAAAAAAGAGTAATTAAAGAGAAGAAATTGGGGAATTCAATTGAGGCAAATAAAAAAAATGGAACCTTTGAGAAGAGATTGATTGTGCGGAAGAAAGTGAGCCTGAGGTGAGGTTTAAGGACAAAACCCTTAACAGCAGTTTCATGCTGAACGATCCAGAAGGAGAGATCAACAGCGACACGTTTGTTTGTGAGAAAATCAAACCCTTCTTGTCGACCATAAGGTCTCAGCAAGTCCCAAAACTTCCCTCCCACACCCATCAATTAGCCGAGCGGAGCAGAAGACCCAATACTCTGTGTATACTGCCAATCGCCAATCCACAAGGCGTGAGTATCAAAAAAAGCAAGTCCGATGGGAATTCTTAATTTCTTACCGTTATATGGAGTCCAGACTCGCTTCTGCCTTTCTCTCTATATAAGGCATCAGCACCCGCCACGGTTATGGGCCCGATAACTGGCCCGGATAATACATAGCCCATTAAGTCTTTTAAATACAGTCCAAATAAAAAGAAATTTAAAATAATAGTCAAAAAGAGCGCCCACCGTGGGCTCGAACCCACGACCACAAGGTTAAAAGCCTTGCGCTCTACAAACTGAGCTAGACGGGCTTTGGTGATAATAAAATAGATTAGTTATCCAAATGTACAAAGTAATACATACACCTTGTGTGCATTATCTTTGCTAAGAGTGAAAATACTATAAACCAATTATATGGTGTATAGAGTATATTAGGCCTGGGCATATGGGTAACGGGTCCGGGTTCGGGTAGGACCCGATCGGGTTCGGGTCTATCGGGTATTTGTATTTACTATCCAATAGGGTATTTATAAAAAATCGGTTCGGGTCCTGTCGGGTTCGGGTCGGTTCGGGTTTCAAATTGAAGAACTTACAAATACCCGAAAAAAATGGATATACCATCGGTTCGGGTATTTAATACCCGAAAACTCAAAATATAACCGATAGTCTACCCATTTACCCGAAAAACTTGCAATATAAAACAGAAAACAAAAAATATCCAAAACCAAATTTAACATCCAAAATAATAACTCCAAATTTAACATCCACAACCAAAAGATAAAAGATGATAGAGTAGTAGAGAGTAGAGAGTAGTAGTAAAAACTGAAACATAAAACTAGAAATTGAAACTGGCAATACACTCATGGATAATGACTTTGTTTTGATTGTTGAATGTTAATCACTCCTGAAATACATATAAAAAGATAAAATAAATGTCAATTTCATAGTTTACACTTTAAATTTAAAACAATGGCAAATACCTTATAGCTAGTCGAGAGTTGAGACATTACCTCATTCTCATTGGCCGGCTCAGTGAGTCACTCTAAAGACCCTCAGCATGTTTGAATTCGGGTTCAAACTCTATAGGAAAATGAAAAATTAAAGAACAACAAGTTAGAAATTAAACTTGTAAATTCTAATTTGTATAGCCGAATTAAAAGAGAGTTCAAATGAAATAAATTACCTCTCATAAGTTCATCTTCCAACTCTACTTCCGCAAGCATTTGTTGAATTGTTGTGACTCCTTTTTCATTGATATGAATTTCACATTTTAACCATTGTTGGGTGCACATCAACACTTCAATCATGTAGTGTGTCAAACAGCTTCTGTATGGATCCAAGACCCTCCCACTAGTGCTAAACGCAGATTCGGATGCCACTGAAGACACTTGCATTGCGAGTATATCCTTAGCTATTAGTGATAGAACAAGATACTTCACACTGTTAACCTTCCACCAAAATAACATATCGAATTCTAGACCTTTTAGAAGCGGTGAAGTCTCCACATTCTCTTTCAAGTATAAATCCAACTCATTAGATGAATCTTGAAGTCATGTTTCTTTCACAATCTCATTATAGATGTTTTCCATACTCTCATATCTGAAACTATTACCCAGAACTGTTCTCTCACAAAAATCACTTCCAACTTGATCTTGGGACTGAGACTGACACCATGATCCTGGTGACTGACCAGATGTCGCTGACCCACCACTACCATGTTTGTTCAACAAACTGGCTCTGCCGCTATATTCATTGTACAAATCCTTCAAGATCCGATACACTTCATCATAAAGATGAGTAGACTCCACACTATTTTTACCATAAAGCGTATCAAAACAGAGCCCAGTAAACTTCATCTTCTTTCTAGGGTCAAAAACACTTGCTACCATCACAAGCCTATTCATTTCAACCTTATCCCCAAATGGATCCCAATACTTCTCCAACTTCTTTAACATAGATAAAGCTTTCTCTCGTAATTCTTCATCAGGTCCTGAACTTTTGCTCAATGCAGTTAGGTTTTTTGTAATGGACACTATCTCATTGTAGAGTTTATGAGAGGCAACAGAAGTTGAAGCTGAAAGAACCAATGTGGATTTATAAAATAGAACCAGAATTTGAACCAACCTGTCAACTTCATTCCAATCATCTCCCATAGGTGGTCCAATCCTTTTCTTTCCCTCCTCATTTTCCAGAAAGTAGTCGTTATACGGTTTATCTTCAGCCTCCATCTTCTCAAATGCCAATCTAAACTTCAGAGCTTGTTCTATCATAAGATAAGTAGAGTTCCATCTGGTCTTCACATCTAAAGGTAGGCTTCCCCTTTTAATCTTCCCAGTTTCAACACGCAAATCAAATGATTTGAGCCTATTTGTTGAAGACCTCACAAACTGAATTCCATTCCGAATAGCAACCACACTTTTATCTACCTCCTGCAAACCTTCCCTCACAATCAAATTCAGTATGTGAGTAGCACACCTTAAATGCATATATTCACCTTTCAGTACCAATGAATCATCTCCAAGCTTCAGCATTGCTTTCTTAAATTTAGTCATAGCAGAACTGTTGGCTGTAGCATTATCTACAGTGATGCAGAATACTCTCTTTATGTCCCATTCGTCTAAGCATTCAAGAAGAACATTACAAATGGTTGCACCCTTATGATCAGAAACATTCTTGAATCCTATTATCATCTTCTTTAGCTGCCACGTAGCATCAACATAATGAGCAGTTATCACCATATAGCTGGCTCCAGTAATGGTTGAAACCCATATGTCTGTAGTCAATGACAACCTCTGCTTGTTATGCCCAAGAATCTTTTTCATAGCTGCTTTCTTCTTAACATAAAGCTCCACAATGCCTCTTGTGGCTGTTCTCCGAGAATGAGGCCTATACAGTTGAACTTTAGAGCAGAAATGCCTCCAAGCTAAGCTCTCTATGAAAGCTAATGGTAACTCGCCTATAATCAGCATCTCATTAGTAGCTTCTCTAAACAGTGATTCAGAAACCTTACTAACTCTAACACAACCAGCAGCACCATCAGGAGTTAAAACAGTTTGGCCATTGTTGTTATTAGCACTTGTCCATGCCTTGAATGCCCTGCATGCCAATTGATTATGTTTCTTCAAAGTAGATGTGCCAGACTTGGAAGGACAAGACAACTCTTTCCCACAGTAATTGCAATTGCACTTGTCTTGCTTTTTTTTCTGTTTGGTGAAGTGATCCCAAACCCAAGACCTCGTCTTCCTCTTCTTAGAACTAGTGTCTCCTTCACCGTCTCCCTCTTTCTTCTTGCTCTGATTTTCAGGCGTCTGAGTTTGGACATCATCATCTGATTCTGTTCCACTTAATTCAACATTATTATCTGGTGGTGGATCATCAGAAGACGCCATCTGCATAAACAAGTAGACAAAATTAACATAACAAGTTGACAAAATTTACAACAAGACAAGAAAAATAACAAACAAACAAATAGAAGATGGACATGAGGCTATAAGCAAACAGACAAATATAAGATGAACAAAACAAGACAATAACAAACAAGCTTTCTATCGTATAAAAGCATAAGAAAACAAACAAATCCAAGTTGACAAAATTAACAACAAGAGAAGACAATAAGTCAATAACAAACAAAGTAGCAAATAATAAATTAATAATAAAGTGAAACTTATTGTTTTGATTTTTGAAGCTTTCCGCCGTATAAGACTAAAAGCACAAGGGTATAAGCAATTATCACCATATAAAATTATAAATCTACAAGTTTTATAAAGTAGATGAAAAAATCAATATTTTATTTTTTTTTTGAACTTTTGAACCTTTGTATTTTGTAATCGATTAGAAAGTAATGAAAGCTTCATAAGCTTTGTAATCAAACAAATACCAGAAGCTTCGTAATCGATTTGAAATCAAACAAATACCATAAGAAAGTTTGAATGATTTCGACTAAATAGGGGAAAAAGAAGTGAGAAGAGAACTGAGAACAAACCTCTGACTGATTTCTTGACAACACTGACGGAGGCGAGTTGATCGGAATTGACGGTGACGGTAAGGTCTCCGAGAGTTTAGCAACAAGGGTTTCCAGGTTTGTATTTGGGGTTTGAGATCTGATAAGTTTTAAGCTATATTAATAGCTAAAAGGCAAAGGATCAAGCTTCGAGAGAGAAAATGAATCGTCTAAAGCTAGAGGTTTCGACTTTGAGAGAGCTAAAGAGAGAAAAGTAGGAACTAGGAAACTTTACCGACAAAACTTGAAAGCCCTAGTTAAAAATGTCAAGAATCCTATTCCTAGACTTTAGACTCAGTGTTATTATGTCGGGTTTAGTGGGTACCCGAATGGGTATCGGGTAATACCCGGACCCGAACCGATACCCACGGGTCTGGCAATACAATACCCAATAGAGTAATCCGTTAATACCCATAACCGACCCGAACCGGTTTTTTCGGGTCGGTTCCGGTTCCGGTTTTCGGTTCCGATTTTTTTGCCCAGGGCTAGAGTATATATTGAGAATTAAATGGGAAGATACGATTATTAATATCTCTGTCTTCTTATTTGATTGAAGAAACTAAAAACAATGTAAGTCGTCGCTTACGTGTTCCAACTTGGCTTCAAAGCCAAGAGAGAGGGTGTGTGAAATCAGCAAGTGTGAACAAGCAATGATTTGAATCATAGGAAATATAGATGGAGAGCTCACAAAACTTAGATATTGAGTCACGCCGCAATTATTATTCCCTTGTCCCCTCATTTAATGTCTCACCTACTGACGGTGGAATCTGCATCCCCATCCTTCTTCTAAACTACCACCTGTTTTTTTTTTTTTTTTTTTTTTTTAAATTACCACCTGTTTTCTATTCTCATTTTTTTAAAAAAATACGAAACCCTATCAAAACTATACTTTTAGTATAAAAACAAATGCAGGTTTCGACTAATTGTAAGACATTATCATTCATTTACGACATAAAATGCTGTTATGAGTTTATGTGAAATTGCGATTCCTAGGTAATATCGTAGAATTATGAAATATGAACAAGCATTTACAATGGAACGATGAAACTGTTACACGATAGTTCCTTTTAGTTATGAAGTTCTGCTAATTTTATTTTTTCCATCGATTTTACATAAATTACAATTTAAAAATCTGCAGAAAATGATGGGTCAAAAAACATGCAAAGCCAAAAGGTTGTAAATCTACGGATTACGCATCTAAGCCTCGACTTATTCCTTACGCTCCAAACTCTCCTAAATTAAGTGTTATACTATAATCAAAGGTTGTATTTAATTGCTTCTTTTTATTGGTAACTAGCTATATAAATGCACCCACGATTCCTAAAAGCAACGTTGAGTAACAAAAGGACCCGCACAAGAACCACACAATAGCGACAGTTACAACATCACTTATTTCACTTAACCTTTTTTATACATTACTCTTTCTAGTCACATTTTACTCAGCTCACAGCTCACAATATTCTCACGTCACACATATCTTTATGTGTTATATACCCCTCCCTCGGATACGAGTCCTAAGAAAACATAGATATCATAGATACATCGCTTTCTTTATTGCTCTTATTTCCTTTTAACGACAACCGTCCGATGATGTTCTTCAGATCATTAATCTTCTTCTACTTTCTCATTTTCTTCACATCTAATGCATCTTCCCATAAACAAACCTACTTGATCCACACTGTCACAGCCAGTACCAAACACATCGTAACTTCACTTTTTAATTCACTCCAAACAGAGAATATTCAAGACGATGATTTTCCTCTCCCCGAGATTCAATATGTCTACGAAAATGCCATGTCCGGTTTCTCCGCGACTCTCACCGACGACCAGCTTGAGACAGTGAAAAACACTCAAGGGTTTATCTCGGCTTATCCAGACGAGCTCTTATCTCTACACACGACATATTCTCACAAGTTTCTTGGTCTCGAGTTTGGGATGGGACTCTGGAACCAGACGAGCTTATCTTCGGACGTTATCATCGGCCTAGTGGACACAGGGATCTCGCCGGAGCACGTGAGTTTCCGAGATACGCATATGACTCCGGTCCCGCATAGATGGAGAGGTTCGTGCGATGAAGGCACAAACTTCTCTTCTTCTTCGTGTAACAAGAAGATCATTGGAGCTAGCTCGTTCTACAAAGGCTACGAATCCATCGTTGGAAAAATCAACGAAACCACCGATTTCAGGTTAGACGGTTCTAAACTCGGATTTATTCGAGTAATCAACGCTCGAAGCCTGTAATTCCAACTTCTATCATCTCACATTGTTGAGTCTCTATCTTTTAATTGGAGTAGTGTGCAAAATACCTTCCAACTTTTAAATATCATGCAAATTTAACTCGATTAAAGGAAAAGAGATTTACGTTCAATCGTTTGATAGACCACAACGCTGTACCAAAGATGTTTTGGATAACATAAATATGTAAATTTTACTTTAAAATTGATTTTTGTTTATGGTTAAGATGGTTGTCATTAAAACTGTGATCCTTATAACAAAAAAAAGGTGATTTCATAGGTCGGCTCGAGACGCACAAGGACACGGAACGCATACAGCCTCGACTGCTGCCGGAGATATTGTTGTAAAAGCGAGTTATTTCGGGCAAGCCAAAGGCTTTTACGCTTCGGGGATGAGGTTTACTTCCAGGATTGCTGCCTACAAAGCCTGTTGGGCGTTAGGATGTACCAGCACCGACGTCATAGCAGCCATTGACCGAGCCATTTTAGACGGTGTAGATGTGATCTCTCTCTCGCTTGGTGGCTCGTCACGCCCGTTTTACGTCGACCCGATCGCTATCGCTGGGTTCAGAGCCATCCAGAAGAACATTTTCGTTTCTTGCTCTGCGGGTAATTCCGGTCCAACTGAATCCACATTGAGCAATGGAGCTCCGTGGTTGATGACTGTTGCTGCCAGTTATACCGACAGGACGTTTCCGGCGATTGTCCGGATCGGGACCGGTAAAAGGTTTGTTGGATCTTCCTTGTATAAAGGGAAAAGCTTAAAGAATCTGCCTTTAGCTTTTAACAGAACCGCTGGAGGAGGAAGCGGGGCCGAGTTCTGTGTTCGGGACTCACTCAGTAGAGAACTCGTCCAGGGTAAAATCGTAATTTGCTTAAGAGGATTCGCTGGCAGAACTGCCAAGGGAGAAGAGGTGAAACGGAGCGGCGGAGCAGCGATGCTTTTGGTTAGCAGAGAGACCGAAGGAGAGGAGCTTCTTGCTGATCCTCACGTTTTACCGGCGGTTTCAATTGGATTTTCCGACGGTCAAATCTTACTGAGATATATCGCTGCAGCAAACGCGAACGGTACAGTCGCATCTATTCGATTCAGAGGAACCTCGTACGGTGCAACCGCCCCGATAGTTGCCGCGTTCTCGTCAAGAGGACCAAGCGTCACCGGACCGGAGATTTCTAAACCGGACATTGCAGCTCCCGGTATGAACATCCTCGCCGGTTGGTCGCCGTTCGCGAGCCCTAGCCTCCTCAGGTCCGATCCAAGACGCGTCCAATTCAATATCCTCTCTGGAACCTCCATGGCTTGTCCCCACGTCAGCGGAATCGCCGCTCTAATCAAATCGGTTCACGGTGATTGGTCACCGGCGATGATCAAATCGTCGCTCATGACGACAGCGAGGATTACTGACAATAGGAACAAACCGATCGGAGATATGGGTGCGGGACCTAAATCGGCGGCAACAGCGTTTGCGTTAGGGGCGGGACACGTGGACCCCACGCGAGCGGTAGATCCGGGGCTGGTATACGATATCTCCACCGTCGATTATCTTAACTACTTGTGCAGCTTGAATTACACGAGAGAGAGAATACTCGGGTTCTCCGGCACGAATTACACGTGTCCTACTAACGGCGACGTTTTGAGTCCCGGTGATTTGAACTATCCCTCGTTCGCCGTCAACTTCGTCAGTGGCGCGAAGTTGAAAACGTTGAGATATAAGAGGACACTGACAAACGTTGGATCAGCGGCGTGCGAGTATGTGGCACACGTTGAGGAACCCAAAGGTGTGAAGGTGAGAGTGGAGCCCAAGGTTCTCAAATTCCAGAAGGTGCGAGAGAGGTTGAGTTATACTGCGACGTTTGTTGCAGAAGCTTGGACAAATTCATCATCTTCTTCTTCCTTTGGAGCTTTGGTTTGGATATGTGACATGTACAAGGTCAGAAGCCCAATCGCGGTGACGTGGGAGTAAACTTCGTTTTCATTGCCATATTTATTATACCAAAGAAAATGAAATCATTATCGTAATTTGTAAGATTTTGAATATAAATCAAAGTATCTATTGAATTGGACTAAAAAGACGAGTACACGTGGCATACCGCAATACATGCGACTGGTTCTATTTATGGGGAAAAGGTAACCTGGAGATTTTCTGAATCAACTACAGTAAAAAGTAAATAAGAAAAGGAAACCAGCATTTTACTGTTTCTTTTTGTTTTGATGAAAAGATTTATTTTCTCTTAATAAACTTAATTATATCACAGAGACCCTTCCAACTACAGTATCTATATATCTATACAAAAAGCACCTACCGTAAAATAAAACGATTTCATTGGTAAGAGTCTATATGCATGAGTTATATAATACGTAACGTAGTCTTTGATTATTACAACTGAAAAATAACAATAAAAGATGATTCTGTTCCGTCCTGATTCCTGTCCTATAAAGAGTTTTTTGCCAGATGAACAACTATAAAGAAAGACTCAGTTTTAATTTTCCACCTATAAAATTGTTCAAAACAGAAACCACAAGAAACCCAGATCCAGAAGACACCATGTAGAAAGCAAGTGATTGCTGCTGGGGAAAGAAACTTACGATTAAAGGTAACAACAAATCCTTGTCTTTAGCCACTCTTGACCCTTTCGAGTTCTTCTTCAGCTGTTTTCAACTGCAAACGCAATGTGTGTACTTTCCGCTCCAGCTCTTCAACATTGCTTCTGCTAGTAGTAGGATGGTATGGCGTCAAGAACTTATGTGAAAATGCCTTTAAGGCTTCAACCCCTGTCACCTGTGATCCCCAACAATTGTAAATCTCAGCATATTATAAACTAAGTCTTTGGTTTCGGTTTGATTTTGGACCGATTCAATACTGTTCCTTATCATCTCTAATTTATGTCATGCCTTCTTACCTCTTCAGGAAGCAGAGGAAGTTTTGTGATATTGAAGTCATCGTATAGCATATAAAACTGATCAAGATACTTCTGTTGCATCTTCATCCTTGCTTTCAGCAACTTGGATTCCACATCTAGAGAAGGAAGAGATAATTGAGTATAACCATGGAATTTGCATGTAAAACAAGTTTAAAATGACAAGATAGACACAACTGGAAAAAAAAAAAAATAAGCACCTTCATCATCGTATAGTACTTGGTTGATAATAATGTTATGCGTGTCGATCTCAAACTTGGCGAGTTCCTGAACGAGTCTCTCTGTTTCATAGAGAGACAAGAACTCGGGGATGCAGACACAAACGAACGTTGTCATATCCTACGCAATGGAGCCAAGCGTTTAAATTTCTCATCTTAAAATGCAGGATTTGTTAGATATGTATCAGAATTTTCACTAACGCAGATGAATGCTGTCAAATCTTATGCTACAGAGCAATGCATGCATATGGAAGGTAACTCCAAATGCGAAAATGTTGTAGGTATCGGAAATGTAGAGAAATATAAAGCTAAAAGCATTAGCAGAGCTGAGGAAACAGCCAATGAGTACCGAAAATAGCAAAGAACTTAAACAGATAAGAAAATATTATCGGGTCTTTAAATTGCCGGTTTACTTGAAAACACCCAATGAGTATTGAAAATAGCAAAGAACTTAAACAGTTGAGAGAATGTTACCGGGTCTTTGAATTGCCGATTTACTTGTTCAATCACATCTTTCAAGCCCTCAAGTCTTCCCAACAGAGCATCCTCACCAAACTCGTCCTCTATGCCAAACATACGACTCATCTGCAATACCAACAAGTTTTGTGAAAAACCAGCCAAAAAAGAAACACGAAAGAGCCAAGCATACAGAGTTTCACAAGCTTATAGACATGCCTGATTCATCAAGCCACCAAATCTACTCTTCAATGACATCAACTTGGAAAGTCCCTTTTCTAATGTGGCGGGAAACTGTAACAGGCGGAGAGTATGTCCAGTAGGAGCAGTGTCAAAGACAATAGTTGCATAATCCATTGTTTGCACCAACCTAAGGTAACAAAAACATGTCAAAATATGACTGGGATTGTTGGAAGAACCAAAAGGCTTGGAGTGTAATAACTTACTTCAACATCTCAGCAAAACTCATGGCCTCGTCGATTCCAGGAATGGCATTTGCCAAATCAGAGAATAAACTATCCATCCCTTCTGGACCAGCCAAGTCATCAGTTTCAACGGTAGGATCCACCTCCTGAGAGAAGCAAACAAAGGAAGGAGGGAGTGTGAATCGTATTCAAAGAAGCATTTGCTTATAGAATGTGTGTATATATATATATATATATATATATGAATAATACAAATACAAATTGCGCTCCAAGTTCGTATATGTATATTTCAAACCTAATCCCCAAAATCAGTGTGGGCATATGAAAATTCGGATAAGAAAAGTACAGATCATCCCGAATTTATGCAAGCAATAAATCTAGATTACTGACTTCCACATCAAAATTGATCCACGAATTCAGCTAAGAAGGAGCAGACTGAGATTGGAATTTGATTCAGAGAGCCCTAATTTTCGATAAGATCAAAATCCCTCTAAAATCCATCACGATCTAGAAAAGAAAAAAGAAAAGGGAGAAAGATTACCATGGCAAAGAGATTAGAGAAACCTTGAACCAAAGTGGGCGATTTAGTGAAGCGCTGCTGAAACGCATCACTAAGATTGTGAGCAGGGTCGGTGGAGATGATGAGGACGGAGGATCGAACACTGGCGAGACAAATTGCGAGAATTGAACTGCACGTCGTCTTCCCCACACCTCCTTTGCCACCGACGAAAACCCATTTAAGAGAATCTTGGTCCAAAATGTTCTGAACTGTTGACTCCGGCAAATCCGCCGCCATTGTTATTGCTTCTCTTCTCTCCCACGATCTTGTTAAGAGTTAAGAGCACCCTTGTGAGATATTTGGCGTATGCAAGAGTTTAACTGCGAGAGAGAGACTTTGATGCCCGGTTCGATTTGGTTTGGATGGAATACTTATACAACAACAAGTCTGGTTTGATTTTTTGGGTTACTTTTCATTTCTTCAATTTATCTAAATAAATAAAAAGGTGTAACAGGCTCAGTGTGGTGGATACAAAAGCCCACAGAGATGAAGCCCTGATGCGACATCGTTTCTGCTCGGTTTGACCGTTTCCTTAAACCCATCTCCGACGTTTTGATATTCGCCGGAGGGATATGGCGATTCGAGAAGAAGAAGCGAAACTCGAAAGATTTATAGCTTGGCTTCAGGTCTGTTTACGGGATTAAGTGATTCCTTATTCTCTCTCAGTCCTAAATTTTTGCGATTATAATTGCAGGTGAATGGAGCTGAATTAAGAGGCTGCAACATCAGTTATTCTGACTCCTCAAAAGGATTTGGCATATTCGCCTCCACCTCCACCTCCACTGCACCTTCCGATGGTATTTAACTTAACTTATGATACATCATTTCGTCTTTAAGTAGTTTTTTTTCGGGGAACATTGAATTAACTACCACTGTATCTATTTCGGTATTTCCTCTTTAAAGTTTTCTTTGTTTAATTGATATTATTAACCATTCTGATTCAGCTTTGGAAAATTTCAGATGTTTTGCTTGTTGTTCCGCTTGATTTGGCCATTACCCCTATGAGAGTTCTTCAGGACCCTCTCCTCGGTCCAGAGTGTCAGAAAATGTTTCAACAAGGTGAAGTTGATGACCGGTTTCTCATCATTTTGTTCCTCACTTTGGAGCGTCTTCGTAAAAATTCTTCTTGGAAGCCGTACGTTTGTATCTCTTTCCAGATGTTTACTTTAATTCATTGATAATTATGCGTATAGTTAAGGGGATTCATTTGTCTATAAATGATATGATAGGTATCTTGATATGCTTCCCACTCGATTTGGCAATCCTCTTTGGTTTTCCGATGATGAGATCCTTGAGCTCAAAGGGACTAACTTGTATCACGCAACCGTGTTACAGGTATATCTTGAACATCATTTATTCCACTATGTTGTTTATCATATGATCCCGGAAATAAAATTAGCAGCCACATTTTTCTCCTTCTGTTGATTAAACCAATAATTCATCATGAACTCATTCTCGTTTGATGTACTGCTTTTTCAGAAGAAGAAGTTGCTGTCGCTTTATTATGAGAAGGTGGAGGTCCTGGTGAAAAAGCTTCTTATCTTGGATGGCAATTCCGAGAGGTTGACATATTTACACTACTTTAAGCGAAATTTTCTGTTCATTGATGGCGAGCCAATCATATTTCTTTTCCCTTTTCCTGCAGTGAGGTCTCCTTTGAACACTTCCTCTGGTATGTTGGCTAGAGTGGTGTAATTGGTTTTATTTCTTGTTAGTAAAACCAGCTTTTTTTTTTTTTGTGTTGTAAACTGCTGAGTGATCTTGAGCCTTTATGCCAGGGCAAATTCTGTATTCTGGAGTCGTGCCTTGAACATTCCTCTTCCACATTCTTTCGTGTTTCCACAAAACCAGGAAGATGTCGGGGAAGGCTCATCAACAAGTCATACACCAGAAACAGGTCCAGTTAGTTCGAATGAGGAAAAAGGCAAGTCATTCATGTTGGTTTGCTGAATTCTGTGTGAATTGTCGTTTTCTATCCTTCTGGCCTGTTAACTAAAAACTTCTTGAGCTTCTTTACTTTCTGCTGGGTAGATATTCGGGCTCAGGTCCCTGGTGCGACATCTGTAGGATCTGGAGATACTGTGTGGGTTGAGGGGCTTGTTCCTGGCATTGACTTTTGCAACCATGGTATGCCAATTATTTTAAAAATAGAATAAAAAGAGACTCTATTTTTGGTTTCCCTCAGTTCCTTAATGTTGATGTAGTTTATGAGTATACCCACGGTTATGTGATATGATGTACTATGGCAGTATAGATTTGAAGCCTGTGGCGACTTGGGAAGTTGATGGGACCGGATCAGTATCGAGGGTTCCTTTCTCCATGTACCTTCTCTCCGGTTGGCCAATAGTTGTTTGTGTTACCTCTCAATTTCTACAAATACTGCATCTATCATATAATATGGAACTTTACTTTTTCCTCTCTTCTTTTTGGTCTGTATGTGGAGTTTATTTTATACAATTCTTTAAATTGAACAGTTGCTCAACATCCTATTCCAAACAAGGAGATCTCGATCAGTTATGGTAACAAAGGAAATGAGGTAAGACGTTTTGCAGTGCCTGGTAGCTTCAATGGAAAATTATATATAGTGATCCTGTTAGTGATCCAGTCAAAGATTTTGTTTTGTTTGCTAGAATATCTTGTAAACATTATAGGTTTCTAGAGTTGTGGATATGTGTGTTTGTTAATTGTCACATCTAGTCCTTTGTTTGGGTGATGTGCCTTCTTGCTGTATGCAGGAGCTTCTTTACCTGTATGGATTTGTGATAGAGAACAATCCAGATGACTATCTCATGGTAATATTTGCTTCCACTTTTGGGTGTTCCTTGCTTTTCAACCAGAGATGTATTATGAGTCTTGAGGATGGTGACAGGAAACATAACTTTTAAGACTTGTCAATTTTGTTCTCACGTCTGTTGTTAGGAATAACACTAGATTTATCCAGGTACATTACCCTGTTGAGGCGATTTCGAATATCCCATTTTCTGACTCAAAGGGGCAGCTTCTTGAAGCTCAGGTTAGCAGTAGAAGTGTTCGCACTATCTTACCCAAGTTTTGATTTCCCTCCCCCTCTCCACCTCTCTTTAATACATTTCATTTTGATTTAATGTGTAACTGTGGAACTCCGAAATTTTCATTGCAGAAAGCTCAACTCCGGTGCCTCCTGCCAAAATCAGTCCTAAATAATGGGTTTTTCCCACAAAGCACATCAAAAGTTAGAGAAAGCGATGAGAAGGAAACAAACAGATGCTGTAATTTCAGTTGGTCTGGGCAGCGTAAGATGCCCTCATATATGAACAAACTAGTCTTCCCAGAAGATTTTATGACTGGCTTAAGGACCATTGCCATGCAAGAAGAAGAGATTTATAAGGTCTCAGCTATGGTTGAAGAGGTATGATCACCCTTTTTTTTTCAACTTAAAGCCAAATCCTACAAGAAAAATCCATTGCTGAAAGGCGCAATCAGATAAATATTGACAGTTAGTCTTCCATTCGATATTAAGCTTGTAGAGTCAAGACCAGATGAGCAACCTTCTGAAACTGAGGTCAGGATGGCGGTGTGGGAAGCATGTGGGGATTGTGGAGCTTTGCAGTTACTAGTGGATCTCCTTAATGCAAAGTAAGCAATTGATTATTGTGTGTGGGATAAGAAGAGAATTACAGAGGTCAATGCATTATGTCCTGACAGGATGATGAAGCTGGAAGAGAATTCGGGCACTGAAGAAGAAGATAATAGGGTCCTTGATGAAGAGGCGAGGTAGGAGGTGCATGCAACACTGTACATGTTTAGATGTCAGATAAAAAAATGTTGATGAAATATGTGTTTTGTGATAGGGATTTGGATGGGAGAAGGATGAGCAGAAACAAGTGGTCAAGTGTAGTGTACCGTAGAGGACAGAAGCAACTCGCAAAACTCTTGTTGAAGGAAGCAGAGCATGCCCTTCACTTAGCCCTCTCCTCCTCTCACCATTGATTATATCATATTATTTTGTTTTATTTATATAAAAGATTTGGACTGTCTCATTATACTAAAAAAAAAGCATCTTCTTTTTATTATTGTAATCCGAAAATACATGGTAAAGAATCGATGAAAAAAATATAAAAGAAGAGAATATCAAAATCAAAGTAGAAAACAGTATGTATTGCTGCTAATAATACGTTGGCACAGATATGCCTTTGGCTTTAAGACCAATGATGAAATTCTGATACTCGTCGTCGTCGGATCGACTTTCCATAATAAGGCTTATAATCTCGTGACGTGGCCTTTTGCTGCGTTTCATTAATTTCTTGATCACCGAGTTCCTTTTCCCGCCCGGATTCTTTGTTGTTCCGACACCATTGATAGCTACCTTCAGGGAGCTCAGATCAAAACATGATTCATCATCTTCTTTTGTCTTTTTTCCAACGTCAAGCATCCTCCCGCTACTCTTTCTTTCTGCTTTCATATCTCCTGATCCTCTTTCTCTCTCTCTGCTACTTAACCAATGTTCTCTCCTCTTCAACCTAAATTTTTAGGATACACAAATAAACACCTATATATATATATATATATATATTACTAGGGTACTACTACCGACTTTACACGTGTCTCTTCGCTTAGACTTTTGCTATAATGGGCCGAGACCCATAATTAATTGAGACATGTTTGGCTAGAGTGCCCCTCAAGTCAACAATAGTATCAAGTAACTGACTAAATGATTGAAGGGTCCCACGTTTCAAAAGCTTATCCGGTATTTGGATTTGCCGATATATCACTTTTACTTTAATGGCAACTCTTACAGAGGATATTTCAGTAATTCATATGTGACGGAAACAAAACAAAACAAAATTGGAGACTTCTTTTTTCTGCTGGGGCCGGTTTAAATGTCATGATCCCAACCTGGTTCAACTGTGCGATAACCGGAAAAAGAAATTAGATTGGGTTTCGGTTTGTATATCGTATAAATAGAGTGAACCTTTGCTTCAAAGTTCCCTGGGAGCAACAGAATCTCGACCTTGTTCATCGTCATTCATCTTCTTCGGATAAGCATTCAATCTTCTTGTCAATCCCTTATAATTTGAAGCAATGGTGTTATTCGATTTGCCTTGTGATGAAAGGTAATCTCATAAACAACAAATTAGGGTTCTTGATCTTTATTGAATGTACTCAAGAGTTTCAACAACTTTCACAGGATTCTTGGTCGCATGGATCTTGACGTTGGCTCAGAGCCAGAGTCAGATTCAGAGACAGAGACTGATGATGATCAAATAGTAGGAGGAGAATGTTATCAATTTCCTAAGCCAATCGGATACAGATTCAATCCGACTGATCTCGAGTTGATCCTGGGATATTTACAGCGATATGTAAACGGAGAGTCTTTGCCTCAGCACAAGATTCATTCTGTGAATGTGTATGATTATCATCCTGCTGAATTAGCAGGTACTGGTTGAGAATTAGCATCTACTTAAACTTTATTACTATTAGAATTAGCATCTACTTAAGCTACATTGCTAACTTTGATCCGTATAGACAGATTTGACAAGGGCAATGAAAAAGATTTCTTCTTTTTTACCCCTCAAAACCGTCTCGTGGGTGAGAGGGTTGCTCGCTCAGCAAAAGGAGGCTTTTGGCATTCTAATTCTGCTACCAAAAAACTAACTCTCGGTGATACTGAAGTCGGAGAGAAGCAGCATCTAACTTTCTACAGTGGTAAACCACCCAAAGAGGGAAAAAGCAATTGGCTTATGATAGAATATCGTCTTATTAATCCAAAGAATAAAGACAGCAAGCAGAAAACAGATTCAAAGGTGTATGTATGTAATGTCTACGACGAGAGACTAGTTTTTATCATTCACTTCTCATATGGACTAACTTGTTTAGAGATGGCTTTTGTTTTCTATTTCTTGATATTGTCTGATGGCTATTCATTTATGCCTCATGTCTGATTTTGTATTTTATTTCCTGTGGCTGTAATTCATTCATACAGATGCCAATAGTATTGTCAAAAATCTATGCTAAGTCTGAGCCAGAAGATGAAAAAACAGAAGAATTTGCCGATTACGTCAACAACCATCAGGATTATGTCACCCGTAAGGAAGTAATCTGGCATAAGATACAGTCTAGTCAGAACAGGAACCGCTCATAGACAATTATGTTTCCCGTTGTGCAGGTCATAGACATGTATGTTTCTTTACTATTGGTTAGTTTATATGCGCATGTGTTGTGTGTTGTGTCATATTTATTCGTTTCAGGGTTATAATCTATATACAAGTTTCTTTACTCTTGTGTTACTCATATTCATTCTCTACTAGTTTACTCTTGTGCTTCTTTTGTCTCTCTCTCTCTCTCTCTCTCTCTCTCTCTCTCTCTTTACAACTTATATGCATATTCATTCGTTTTTCTGTTGTGCAGGTTATAAAGTCCACAGAAATTGGTGTTTTGGGACCTGAGCCTAGATTGTTAATATACACATTTAAAAATGTAAATACTATTGTGTTTTTGGGTGGGAGATATGTCCTTTTGTATTTGCATCTGGCTTGTTACATTTTAATGATGTAAATACTCATTTCATCTAGTGAAGACATTCTCTCTTGGCCTCCTTCAAATTTACATTCCCTTGCTTGGCCTACTCTTCCTTATATCATTCTCAGTATTGGTCAATGTTATATCAAAATAAAAAGAAATTACAAGTTCGTACGCTTAAACAGCATGTTTTTGTTTTCTATGCTTCTGAGTTATGATCTTTACTCACTTATTATTTTCAAACTTTTACCCTCTTTTACCTAATTTACTCAAAACTTAACTGGAAATTAAATTGTCGTTGAACTGCTTTCAATGTTAAGAGATGCCATCCGTCTTTCTGCAGCGGCTGCTCTCTTTTCCCTCTGGGCCGCCATTGCTCTCCTCACTTCCTCCTGTTACAAGATTTACACAAAGAGAAAGTAAATGTTGATGTGGTTTCTCCTTGGATATCAGACTCATATCAGATTATACAAATTGTCTTTATGAAATTTAACAAAAAAACCAGAAAAAAAATTGTGTTTGTGAAACTAACCACTTTAGAGATTGGCTTCTCCTTCTCAGCCTGTGCAGCTTCGGCCTGCAAACACAAAGAGGGTTAGGTAAGAAGTTAACCGACTCTCTCTCTACTAGCTACTAATCCGAGTTTTGTTAGAAATAGGACACTGATTAAAACTTTACTTGAGCCTTCTTTTCTCGGGCTTTGCGTAGTTTCTTTAATTCTTTTGCTCTTGCTTTCTGCTTGGCGTCTTTTTCTGCCTAACCAACCATTATCACAAACAATCATCGTCACCAATCAAGTTACTCAGATGGTGGATACAGAATCTCATAGGAAACCAGACGTTTCTACATAGTATTTGACAGACACTGTACCTTAACACACCACCACACACATATCTATATCCATAAACTCCTAAATAGAGCTTAACCTAAAACCCCGTGCATAAGAATAGGAGTTGTGCACTAGTCCTATCTTTGCCTGATGCAGAATCTTTACAAAACTTCTGAAGTCAACATATAACAAATCAGTGCAAATTACCTGTTTGGCAGCTTGAGATTCCTCCATCTCTTTAGTGAGCGGGCTGGGTACTTTAGCATCATGCCAATTCCATTTTTCAAGGTTTGACGCCATAAACCGTCTGAAAGTGTTTCTCACTTCCTTCTCGTTTGCAAGCATGTATGGCGTTCTGCCTCTTTCATCCTTAGCACAAGGATCCATACCCTCTTCCAATAACCCCAAAACTCTCTCACAATTACCAGATTTAGCAGCTTCATGTAATGGAGTTGACGTACCAGTAACTCCATCCCCAAGATCCTCTTCTATAAGATTTGGTTCCTCTAAGCCTATGCTGGTAGAAAAAGTCTCATCAGGCTCTTCCTTGCTTGAGGTTTCGCCAGAATCCTCATTGTGGGTCTGCACCACTGTATTAGCTTTGGTGACTTCTGGTTGATTAATTAAAATCTCCTCAGTTACGTATGCAATCTGAGTCAACTGATTATATATACACTGTGACTCCTTGAAGGTTGGCCGCCGGATAGTAAATGGAACGTTTCTTACAGCGCAGTTTTGGCAGCTAAAATACGGTTTGCCTCCATTGTAAAGTAATTGCCTACTGCTTGAGGGAGCATGAACAAAAACACAAGCAGCACCATCAAAATACGGCTTCCAGCTAGCAAGTAGCTCTTGAATATCCTAACAAAATTGAGAAACATGACAAAAGTTACACTGCAAGGCTATGCGTTATTTTCATAGGGTGTTAAGAAATGTATAAACAATTTGCTTTAGTGGTTTCCTTCCTATGATTCTGAAGGCCGCCAATGTTTCCACTGTTTAAGAGATCTAAATCATGTTTACAAAACTATCCACCACACTACTGAGTCTAGAATTGCCTTAACAAATGTGCAGAGCTGCAGATATTACTATATAAGAAGAGGCTTTCGACTCTTTCAATGTCCCTAAGCTACTCTTTCCTCACCTAAGATAAGAGAACCATCTAATGTGCGACAAAGGTTATAGGAAAATTATGAACTGAAAACCATGTCAAGATAAAACAGTAACAGGAGAAAGTTCGCAAATCATGACAGCAACTTCAGAGACAGAACCTTTTTTAAAGCAAGTTCGTTGTAACGACGAAGTGAGGCCCCGGCAGAGTGTATACTCCTCCCGCTTCCGTCTTTTGTGGACTGCTTTTTACCAGCCTTGGCTCTTACAACGTACCTACACATGGGAAAGGGAATTAAAAGGAGCAGAAGAGGCTAAGGAAAGACCTGATTTTCACAAGATACAAAGAAGCTATAAGCAGCACATGTGAATGTTTTTTTGAAACAAGTGACTGATAATGTTTTATCAAACCAAATGATACGAATCTTCTTTTCTAAGAGTGAGATATAAATGTGCACTTAATTTATCATATAAGTTAAAATAGAAACAAGATTCAGAAGTAAAGAAGAATGAACAATGTGAAGAGACATACCTGTGGAATGTCTTGTGAGCGACAACTGATTTTCCATGAAAGACACTAGCGGCAAAGTGGCCACCACTAGCAAGCAAGACGACACGCATTTGCCTATCCTCCATATTCTCTCGAATTAAGTTTCTCAACCTCTGAGTCACTTCAGTCTCGGCCAAGCTCCCACAATCATCGAAAGAAACTCCTCTGTCATTCCCGAATGAAACCCTCTCGGACTCGTCCATGATTAAGCTTTTCCAGATAGAAACCTTGTCACCAGATTGAAGACGAATAAAGAGCTTCTTTTTATCAATACCCTTTTGAGCATCAAAGTGGAATGAGGGTCTAGTCTCAGCTTCGTCCTCTGATCCTGATATACTAGAAACATCATAGTCTTGGACCGACTCAGATGTCAACTCATCAACATCTTCTTCTTTCAATATAGCCTTGCCAGCAACACTCAGCTTGATCTACAACCACAGCAACCAAATTTGAATACTTTTTTTTTTCCGATGGTATCGTATTCGAAAAAAAGTAATCGGAAAGTGAAAAGAGGAGAGAAATTACGTTAAGGCGATGAATATCCGACTTGAAATGGGAGCGTTGATCTTGAAGAGATAGGAATTCAATTTTACAAGTGTTACAGGTCCATCTATCCAAAACCACGCCGTCCTTGGTGAGCTTCTCCTCCGCCTCCTCCTCCAAAGGTTCTAACCGGAGATACGTAAATTGAGTCTCCGAAGGATTAGACAACCGACACGAGTCAAAGAAATCCACCGTCAAGTCAAATATCGATCGAGGCTGTTTATATTCTGCGTTTACAAACTCACCGGCGGCAGTGGCCGTGGCGGCGCCGGTGGTCGCCATGAATTATGAATTAGATAGGAGTAGGACACACACACTATTGAACATTGATATTGGATTTGGAAGCGACAAAACGACTCCTTTCATTATCTTATAAATGGGCCACAATCTTATTAAATCTTATAAGGCCCAATAATACAAGGCGGCGATGTGTCCTGCAGAAAAATCCCGAAGGAACAAGGAGCGCCAAAAGCATCGACGAGACTAACAAAAAAAAAAAAAGGGAGGAACTGGAAAGCCTCTAGTTTCGAATTCGGCATCAATGGTGAGACGTTGATCCGTCCTTGTATATTTAGGTTTTTTAGTTTGTGTGTGTGTGCGTGTGTTTAATATCGAGTTTCGTGGTTTATGTTGTTGGCAGTCAGTAACATTGCACACGAATCTGGGTGATATCAAGTGCGAGATCTTCTGTGACGAGGTCCCAAAGAGTGCTGAGGTTACTACTTCTTCTCCCACCGCTTTCTATTTCTCTGAATTTGTTTACAAAATCAGTCAGTCGCAGGCAAATAACGAATTTCTAATTATTATCTCTGTTTAATTAGCTATTAGGCGAAATTAGGGTTGTTTGAATGTGTATTGGAAGTACCCTTTAGCTTTGGTTATGATTTTGGTGCAGAACTTTTTGGCTCTATGTGCTAGTGGCTACTATGATGGCACTATATTTCATAGAAATATCAAAGGGTTCATGATTCAAGGAGGAGACCCTAATGGCACTGGGAAAGGAGGAACTAGCATCTGGGGCAAGAAATTCAATGATGAGATCCGAGACTCCCTTAAGGTACTTACTCATCTTTTCCAAAGCCATCATCATGGCTCGTTGATATCTCTTTCTAAGTGTCTTGATGATCTATGTTAGCAGTCATATCTATATAGGATTCTTTTAGCTACATTGAGTTCATTTATTTTAGCAATACTAGCCTGATATGTTCCTTTTGACTTTAAGGTAAGTGTTAATGTGTTTTCGCCAACTAGTCATATTCCTGCCGTACTCATAACTGCTACTGCAGGCCACTTGGCAACTATTTACTTTCTTTGAACTAGACAGATATGAGTCTGTTGCGGATGACCATATCTATCTCTAGCTCTTGATAATGTAACTGATTCTCTTCTTTTATACAGCACAACGCAAGAGGGATGCTCTCAATGGCAAACAGTGGCCCAAACACAAATGGAAGCCAGTTCTTCATTACCTACGCTAAACAACCACATCTCAATGGATTATACACCATCTTTGGCAAAGTCATTCACGGCTTTGAAGTGCTTGACATTATGGAAAAGGTACACCAACCTTTCTCCCCCCCCCCCAATAATTCTCTTATGTATTTTCTTCCCTATTGTAAGGTTGGCCTGAATCGAACAATGGTTGTGAACTGAAACCTGGAACAGGATTTCTGATATGAAAACTCATATAATGGTTTGAATGATGTGATTGTGGGCTCTTTGCAGACTCAAACAGGACCAGGAGATAGGCCGCTTGCTGAGATAAGGCTAAACCGTGTGACAATCCACGCCAATCCACTTGCTGGTTGAGTCAAATGTGGCAGAACCGCACCAAGCCCTATTATTGTCTTGTCATTTGTTTCGGTAGAGCTGACATGCACACTCTGGAGTAAAAACCACTGGTTCACCAAATTAAAAAGTTTGTACTGGATTTACCATGAAAGGGGTTTTTGTTCTTCGATAGGATTGGGATCCAATATCCCAACACAATTTACTCTTGGGGCTATGTTAACTAATTACTCTGTTGGAGAATAGAATTTTAAATTAACAACTTTCGACTCCAGATATCAAACTCTAAAATTTAACCTCATATGAAAGATGTCTGACTATATTAAAAACCGTTTTCTTATCATGACATAAGATAACAGTTTCAATCAATCAATCTCACGATTGATAATAAGTTAAAAACAAAACACAGAAAGAAAAAGCAGAGTTTATGAGGAGTAAGATGATGTTGATAAAAGTATTAATTAACTGAAATGTAAAAAACGAGGCTTGAAAATAATGCACAAGTATTATTAGATACACTAGAACAAGGACAAATTCCTCTTTCTCTTCCTCTCCAGATCCACCTCCTCCTCCTCCTCCTCCTCCTCCTCCTCCTCCTCGTAACATAGCGACTGGTCGTTGACAAGCAAAGAAAAAGCACATCATCCAGTGGAAAAATATAACATGGCGTCAAATTAAGGCAAAAGATAACTAGAAAAACCCAATATTATATATGTAATAAGACAATTAACAGAAAAAGTGAGTAGGATGTTTACCTGATCTGCATGTTCTCTACTCTTGAGGTGGTTGGTGAAATTTTCAAAGCCTTGGACAGAAAGGCGGTCGCATGGTGAGCAAAATAAGGCAGGTTCATCCGTTTCACTACACTTGTCCTCTTGGAGTGCTCCTGAATCCATAGCATCTTAAAGAAAAAAACAAGTTCAGAAACAGCTAATTATTTCAAGAGAGAGAGAGAGAGAGAGGGGACAAACACCTGCACGTAAGCTTGGCAGTAAGCTTTCCCAGAGGAAGGACCTTGGGTAATCGAGAGCTTGTTGAGGATCATCTGGAAATAGTGACCGAACAATTTTGTATTTGCGCTCTAGCACGTTAAGAGTACCCGAGAAGACTTCCTCAGCAGATATGAGCATTAAATTAGCCGGAGGTTTATTATACCAGGTCCATTCAAGTAAAGCCCGCGCAATTCCTGAGATATCTGTTTCAGAAACTAAAAGACTTAATAGAGAGAGATATTTTTAATGTATATATATATATATATATATATATGATTAAAGGATCAGAAGATATCATTAACCTGTGGGGACGTGATACATACAGATTCCGCAGGAATAGAATTTTCTGAGCTTTTCAGTAGGGATGTCTGTGAGTAAACCAATGGCAGTGATGGTGAGAGGACCAGAGCAGCCTATTTTCTCCAACGCCCGTTTTATAACAGGACCCACCCTACCAACATCAACGCCATCGGGAACCGGACACCTCTTTATATCCCACCACACGTGTGTTACTACTGCCTCAGCCTCCTTCGCCTTCATCATCATTCAATACTTGAAAACCTAAAATTTTAAAAATCAAATCGCAGTTAGGTCTTAAATCTAGATGAACGGAAGATTTACAATGTTAAATTATCCACCTCGCTCGCTTCTTATCGAATCTGAAACGGCAGAGAGAAAAAAGATGGAGCCTATCAACCGAGGAACAAGTCCGCCGCAACCGTTTCGATCGAACCTTTGAGGGCAAGTATATCACTTTTCAGATGTCACCGTTAATACTTGTACTTGGTTTTATATACGGAGGGCCCATTACTTGTATCTTAGCGCACGGGCCCATTAGTCGCATGGATCGTTTGGTAACAATCTTGGCCTGTTTATTAAAAATTTGGAACTGGGACGGTTTCACTTTAACAAGGCGTTCTGATTTCGTCATCTCAGCTCTGTTGTAAGTATCGATCTCAAACCTAGATGCTAGTTTCATGGATTATATGACAAAATGCTATGCTACTTTTGTTCTATTTGATGGACTCATTTGTCTGATTGTAATATGACCGACCAGATTATAGGGTCTGACCACAAATTGTTTGCTTTATCTTATCACGTCTGTTGCTTTATATACAGCTGGGAGTCGAAAATGCTATCATAACCAACTTTTCTGATCTGCTAGTTAAATTTTATAAGTATTTCTTTTCTCTTGTCACTTTTCAGCTGCCAAAAGCGATGGTGCATGATCCCGATAATCTACAACTTTTGGCTAAGATAAGGCTAAACCGTGTGACGATCCACTTGCTGGTTAAGTCAAATGCGGCACAACCGAACCAAGCTCTATTCTTGTCTTTTCATTCGTTTCGGTAAAGCTGACATGCACACTCAGAAAAACTCAAAGTAAAACCACTGTTTCACCTAATTAAAAAGTTTGTACTGGAATTAGTTTTACCAATGATGATCCTTTGAAAGGGGTTTTTGTATGATCTTTTGCTGTATTAGTATAAGTCAGTTGACTTCTTATTACGCGATGTCACCAGCATCAGCCCCTTGAAGTACATAAAAATCCACAAAAAAAAAAAAAAGATTCTGCTGACAAATTCATGAAGGCCTTATAAAAGGGCTAAGCGAAACCCGACCCGGATCCAATAGGGAACGGATCCTTGCCCTTCCAGGGGTGATTCAGTCATTAAGGCAGGTCACTAAGGCTACCCGTTCGGCGCAATAAAAGCGAGCATTACGGGGACTGAACCACTCACTCAGCACAAACCTGGTAACTAAGGAAGGGTAAAACGCAGTGGGACCCATTTTACACAACGACTGTCTCTGTCTTCATTCAAATTCTAACGCGTGTGGGGCCCCTCCTCCTCCTCCATCACTGTTTGTAAAATTAAAATTAAAAAAACCCCAAAAAATTGAAGAAACACACCAAATACCACTCTTGGTCTTCTTCTTCCTCTATTCTCTTCATCTTTTGAATTTATTTCCTTGTGTCTTGACTCTGGAAGAAAGCAAAGTCTAATAGCAGATGGCTATGGCGTCTTCCAGAAATGGTACGAGTAGAGGATCCATGAGACCGATCTCTGGAGCTAATACCTCCAATCTCAGATCGTCTTCTTTCAAATCCAGGATTCCTTCATCCGCGCCTGCTCCTCGCCGCAACTCCTCTGCTGCTTCTCTCGGAACCGCAGACAATGGAGGTCCGTTATTATTACTTTCTCATAACTCTACTCAGATGTGATTTTTCTATCGATGGGTAGCTTTGTAGGAGAGGATTGTTGATTTGATGAATACTTTGTGTTACTGTTTAATCTCTTTTATCTTTTCCTTTTTGCAGTGCCTGGAAGAGTTCGAGTGGCTGTAAGATTGCGACCTCGAAATGCAGATGAGTTGGTCGCAGATGCTGATTTTGCTGATTGTGTTGAGTTGCAATCTGAGGTTTCTCTCCATTTCCTTATAAATCTCACTCAGCCCTTTCATCTTTATCACTCAATCCTCTCTTTTTTTGTTAGCTTAAAAGGTTGAAACTGAGGAAAAACAATTGGGATACAGAGACCTACGAGTTTGATGAGGTGCTTACCGAAGCTGCTTCTCAGAAGCGAGTCTATGAAGTCGTTGCCAAGCCTGTTGTAGAGGTCTCGATATGTTTTCTCCCTTCACTATTCTTCTTCCATCCTCCTTTTGCTCTCTTGATGGGTTATTTGTTTTTATTACTTTTGCTCTGTAGAGTGTTCTTGAGGGTTACAACGGAACTGTGATGGCTTATGGTCAGACCGGTACTGGAAAAACTTTTACCCTTGGAAGATTAGGAGATGAAGATACTGCTGCTCGTGGTATCATGGTTCGATCAATGGAAGATATCATTGCAGGCACTTCTCTTGACACTGACTCTGTCTCTGTCTCATATTTACAGGTATCTTTCCTTCGTTTCCAAACTATTCATTGATTCTTTAGTTACTGCTTTGCATTCTTTAGCTTATTTTGATTCCTTTTACTTTCATTTTTTTTCTTCAAACCTTTCTCTAGCTTTATATGGAGACCATCCAAGATCTCCTAGACCCAACTAATGACAATATAGCAATCGTCGAAGACCCCAAAACTGGGGATGTCTCCTTGCCAGGGGCCACCCATGTAGAGATCAGGAACCAACAAAATTTCCTTGAGCTACTTCAGCTTGGGGAAACGCATAGAGTTGCAGCCAATACAAAACTGAATACTGAATCTTCTCGAAGTCATGCAATTCTCATGGTAATTCACCTCATTTTGCCTTCTGAACTTTCTTTTAAACTTCCTAGGCGTTAGATACAACCTTATTGTTCATCCCTATTGTTATTTGAGTTGATGCATGATCAATAGTTCAGGTACATGTCAAGAGGTCGGTGGTGGAAAACGAGGATTCAGTCTCAAATGAAATGGAGAACTCCTCTCATTTTGTCCGACCATCAAAGCCATTGGTTAGGAGAAGCAAGCTAGTTCTAGTAGATCTTGCTGGTTCTGAACGTGTTCACAAGTCTGGTATAAACCCTTAATTGTCAAAGCTCTTGTACAAAGCAGATTTACTCATTTCGCCTCCATTAGAGACAGTATAGGAGAATTCCTTACTAACACCTTTCCTTATATCCTATGATGCTTTGTAAGATTCCACCTTATGGGAGTGCTCATTTTCACATTCTTACTTGCAACGCAGGCAGCGAAGGGCACATGCTGGAGGAAGCTAAATCCATTAATCTCTCTCTTAGTGCTCTAGGAAAATGCATTAATGCAATAGCTGAGAATAGCCCTCATGTTCCACTTCGTGATTCAAAACTTACTCGCTTGTTGAGAGATTCATTTGGTGGTTAGTTATCTTATTATACATTCTTGCTCATATGCTAAGTCCTGATGTCTTGAATTCCGAACTCCTAATAAATTGACTTTTCTGTATTATCATTCACGTATATATATATATATATATATATATGTTGTTTGCATTTCAGGCACAGCAAGAACATCCCTAATTGTAACCATTGGTCCCTCTCCGCGTCACAGAGGAGAGACAACAAGTACTATATTATTTGGTCAAAGGGTGGGTTTTCACTAACTTTACCCAACTGTAATGTAGAAGTCTGTTGAGACATTTCAAATCCTTAAGTATTTTAAATCGTGGGCAGGCAATGAAGGTAGAGAATATGTTAAAGATAAAGGAAGAATTTGATTACAAGAGTTTATCCAAGAAACTTGAGGTCCAACTGGATAAGGTGATTGCTGAAAATGAAAGGCAGCTGAAAGCATTTGATGATGATGTGGAGAGAATAAATCGACAAGCACAAAATCGTATATCAGAAGTTGAAAAGAACTTTGCAGAGGCCTTAGAGGTTAGTTCATGCAAAATCCAGTTAGGCACTCCTTGGCATATACACAAAAGGATCTGAAAATTAAAAATCAGAAAATGGTTTCATATCCGTCATATGTTTCAGTACCTTTTGGAATCAGGTAAAAAACTTTTAATATTCTGTTTACAGAAGGAGAAACTAAAATGTCAAATGGAGTATATGGAATCAGTTAAAAAGCTTGAAGAAAAGCTAATATCAAACCAGCGGAACCATGAGAATGGTAAACGCAACGGAGAGGTATGTTGTCCACATAACTCTTATTTTATTTTTCAGGTGATGGGAGTGTTCAAATCTTTAACCAGTAAAAATTAATTTGCAGGTCAATGGGGTTGTTACAGCTAGTGAACTCACTAGGCTAAAAGAATCACTTGAGAATGAAATGAAGTTAAGGAAGGCAGCTGAAGATGAAATGAACAAAGTAAAAAGCCAGTCAACACTTAAGACAAGATCAGGGGTACCCAGTCTTCAACTTCTCTCTCGCTCTCTCTACCTCACTCCCTCTCAATGATTTGACATCTTAGATAATATTTAACCAAGCTCTCTGGCGTTTTAGGAAGGCGAAGATGCTGGAATATCAAGACTACAAAAACTGCTGGAGGATGAGGCTCTTCAGAAAAAGAAACTTGAAGAAGAGGTCACCATTTTACGAAGTCAACTTGTGCAGCTTACTTTTGAAGCTGACCAGGTACAAACGAATTCAGATTTTGTAAAGGTCTCTCTTTTAGTACATCAGATAAAAGAGTAGTCTCCATCGTTTGCACTCTTTGAAAGTACTTTGTAACACTTGGGGAATAGTACAAGCACGGTTAGAGTTTTGTTGATCTAGCTATTGTGAATATGAGGCACATTTTTACATATCACCTGTTAGCCTGCTTCTGTACTTGATAACAACTGTATCTTGGTAATAATTTTTGTCCAACCTTGAGGTCTCATGAATTTGTTATCTAACAGTTGAATCTTATTCTTCCAGATGAGAAGATGCTTGGATAGAGGTGCCCCGGGGAATTCATACTCTGGCACGGACTCGTTACCATCACGGCATTCCCAAGCAAGAGAATCTGTGAATGGACAGAAGGCACCGTTTGCTACACTATGTGAGCAAGGTAATGGAATTTTTTTTCTAAAATGTTTGAACCGGAGTTTGTACAACTGCCTTCGTGGCACTTATAACTTTCTATCCTCTTTGAAACAGTGGGACTTCAAAAGATCTTGCAGTTGCTTGAGTCAGATGATGCAAACATAAGAATTCATGCTGTGAAAGTTGTAGCTAACCTTGCAGCTGAAGGTAACTTTTGCTCACTCACAGACATATATACATCATCTCTGAGGTCAATTTTTTTTTTCCCTATAGGTTCTTACAGTTTCCCTATTTTCTTTTGGTTTGATAAGCAGAGGCAAACCAAGAGAAGATCGTTGAAGCTGGAGGGCTGACATCGTTGCTAATGCTTCTCAGAAGCTACGAAGATGAAACTGTGCGAAGAGTTGCCGCTGGTGCAATTGCCAATCTTGCAATGAACGGTAAAGTCTCACTTACTGATTAGTAATTAGTAGTTAGAGAGAGAATGAAAGCAGAAACAGACTAATTACTCGGTGGGTTAGTATGTGCTCATGTGTTTTAGTTTTTGTTTGTGGGGTAACAGAAGTGAGTCAACAACTGATAGTGGACCAAGGTGGAATCAGCTTGCTATCTCTAACAGCTGCAGATGCAGAGGATCCACAGACTTTACGCATGGTTGCTGGAGCTATTGCTAATCTCTGTGGCAACGGTAAATTAACGTCATTTTCTTTTGAACAAGAAACCGATCAGTTTCTGAAATCCTTTTTTTTTTTTTTTTCTTTTTTTTGGTTTGGCAGACAAACTTCAAGCAAGGCTATGGTCTGATGGTGGAATAAAAGCGTTGTTAGGAATGGTTAGATGCGGACATCCGGATGTTCTAGCTCAGGTGGCTCGCGGAATTGCGAACTTTGCAAAGTGCGAGTCGAGAGCAACCACTCAAGGTGAGTATTCCTTGGATCAGAGAGATGTTGCTTTTTTTTTTTCTGGGGTTAATGTGAAGAGTGTATGAAGGTGTGAAGAGTGGAAGATCACTACTAATAGAAGATGGAGCTCTTCCGTGGATTGTACAACATGCTAACGATGAAGCTGCGCCAATCAGGCGGCACATAGAGCTTGCGTTATGCCATTTGGCCCAGCATGGTGAGTTAGTGTTGTCTTTAATTTGTGGTCTTTTTGATCCTCTTGTTGAATGATGTGTTATTGGTGGGGGGCAGAGGTGAATGCGAAGGAGATGATAAGCGGAGGAGCATTGTGGGAGCTGGTGAGAATATCAAAGGAATGTTCAAGAGAAGACATTCGAAGTTTGGCTCATCGTACTCTCTCTTCCAGTCCCGTCTTCCGTTCTGAGATCCGCCGCCTCGGCATCGACTTTTGACTTGGTTCGATTTTTGTATCATAAATTATCATCGAGATTTACAGACCATCTTCTGTATTCTTTTTATTTATTTATTTTATCATGTTGTTGTACTAACTACTATTTCATTGTAAAAACGCCATGGCCAAATCATCTAGTTTGATTCATTCAATCTCAAAATAAAATAAAAAATAAAGATACAGTTTGCTTAAGGCTTATTATGTCAAAAACACAGACTGTCTACTAATATTTTACAATATACATTGTAAGAAAAGAAACAACTCGTGAACGCTAATCTCTTCCCATGGCTACCAAACAATGAAGGAAAAAGAAGAAGCAAATGTGATAAGAGAAAAAAAAAACAACCAACCAATCAGGATAAAACGAAGAGAGATATTAGCAGCACGAACGGAGCAGAACAGGTCCCATTGATGTCTGAAGCATATCACTAAGAGCTACTTGTACCTCCCCCCCTGACCCATGTTCACAGCTTATCAATGTCGCTATCAAAGGAAACAACTCCGGCAAGTTCTTCTTGAACAGTGACTCTCCCATGTTTCCCAGTGTCTGAATCGCAGCTACCACTAGTGGAGCCCGCGCGGATAGCTCTTTCCTTTTTCCCGACCCAGAGGGAACCGCCCATCTAGACGTCTGCTCCCTTGAACACGAAATATCTATGTAGAACTCTAAAACCTCTCTGCACAGGCTTATGAGATGGGTTTCTATTTTGGCCTCCTCATAACCCACTGGCTGGTCTGCTATGAGGTTGTCTAAGAAGGTCATACATATTTGAAAGGATTCATTCTCCAGCCGCAGCAGAGGAGCTTCTTGGGATTCCGGGGACGACCCTAGTTCCTGCAACTTGGAACGTAAGAGTGGATCCGCGTTGATTTTGTGAGCATTGGATGCGATGCCGTGCATAGCGTCAAAGAGCATCAACATGTGATTGGCTGTGAGAGACTTACGGTACATGTTGTATATATCTGTTACAGCCTGCAAACAAAGAGCAAGTACACAAATACTCATAAGATTGTTTATATGTGTATATATCCATGCTTCATCACCAAATAGACTGACACTTGACTGACCTGAATCACAAAAATCTGAATTGAAGCTTTGGATTTCGCATCTGCTACAGCAGCATGAAGCTGCCTGTTTCTTCTTCTCACTGTGTTGTTGGAATTTTCATTTGTTTCATCCTCATTGCTTACATCCTCTGTCAAATCTTCACTGGTAACGTATGAGAAGTCAGGGGATGTAGCCTCTGCTGCTTCTTTGATACATGACACAACCTCAAGCCATTGTTCGTCTGAGAATTGATGACCGACGTCTCTCATCAGACGTACAAGCGCAGCAATACCCGCACCAGCAAGACTTTGGTGAGGACGTTTTATCAAGCTTACGAATAGCATCAGTACCTTCTTAAGGAGAGGGTTAACTGTCTTGTAGAAATTCACAAAGAGGTCTACAACTAGCTGTAGAGCTAATGAGCATGTCTCATAAAGCCAAGACTCTTGGTCTACTTCACCATCGTAACCTCTCTGATCTGTTGAATCCTCACTAGACGGGTAAACGTCGTGACGCACATAGTCAAATATCCGAAATAAAACAGACTCGAAAACCCGTTCCCATAATGACAGACTGAAATGGTCACCGTGGTTCCGCAGAGTATCAAACAGGACTTTCAATGCAACCTTCCTAATTTCAGCTCTTGGGTCGAAACTAAGTTCAGATAAACCTGCACGGAAAAGAAAGCCAGAAATGTCAAGGAGTGGCAAATGCTGATTTGAGAAGTAAAATCCATAAGACAAAAAGTGCGAAAATGGCTTACCGGCTAACAATGGAAACCAAGAATACAAATGTTCGTCACTTTCTAGAAATTTTCCACCATCTTGTTTCCCACTTTTTCCTCCCTGAGGAGAAATTGGAGGGTTCCTCCTCAACGATGAACCAACATAGCCTTCAGCAAGTTTTCTGGCACAATATTGAAGGAAAGCAATGGCTTGGAGACTGATATCTTTCTCAAATTTACTATTGGTGAACGCAACAAGGCAATTCACACAGTCTGTGAAGGTTGTTGTCTCTGTCTCCGTGATGTGTGGGAAGTAGTCTCGGATAATCTTCTCAACCATTTCAAAAGACAAGAACACAATATTTTTATGAGCATCGTTCGCTGCTGTCGTGAAAATCTGCAAGAGCAAACAGATTTCAGTAAGTACATCTGTCATCAAGAACTGAGAGAGAACGTAATAGGGAGTTTGATGGATCAAATACCATGAACATACTCTTCCATCCCGACTTGACATTGTCAACACGGGATAAAACCATCTGCGAGACACATCGTATTATCAATTCCCTGATCTCAACAGCACCACTTTTACGCATGACGACAACAAAAGGTTTCATAAATTCATTTTGGAAGTTATAATTTGCCAACTCTTCCCGCTCTAAGAACTTCATAGACAGCTGGCGCAAAGAATCCATGGCAAAAATTGCTATGGAGAGGTTATCAGAACAGCCAATAGTCACAAAGAAATCGGAGAGCACATGCCAGATGCTCGACCAGACAAGTCTAATGCGGTTCATATTATAGTGCCTGCCATTACAATCAATAGAGTACAAATAAGAAAGAGTTTGACGAAAACACAACAGATATCGTAAAGAAAAGATTGATCCTTACGCTATTTCCACAATCTTTGTTAGGCTGAAGACCCGTGGATCAGATGGAGATCGTAACTCATCCATGGACACTTTACAGAGGGCTTTAACAAAGTCAATTATGGCTTCACTGTTCAATCTTTGACTACGAGTAAATATCCGACTCATGTCACCAACTTGTTCTAGCAAATTCAGATTAGATATCAGGTTGTTCATCTGTTCAGATGTCACGGTATTTGAAGCCTTGCCAGCAACACCTGAACCATCGTAGGAACCCCTTATCACAGCAGATGCAGCATACTGAATTTTTCCAGGTGCTCTTTCTTTAACTGCAGGTACCGAATTTGGCTTAGCCCGTGGAGAATTTCCTGGCTCGGTTTGAGGAAATGCAAAGAAAGTAGCATCAGGAGGCGCTCCTTCTCCCAAGAGATGAAGATGCTCAAACCGTGAAACACAAGTCAATATATGCTCCCAAGCATCTTGTAGATAGTTACCTTCTTCCTCCGCCAGTTTTACTATTGCCTATCAGTGAACAGACAAAAACAGTTATTCCTAAGAAGCCACTTCGTATCATCCATTAGTGTTTTCAAGATTATTCAGGTTTGGATGTGATGCAAGGTAACCCGACTTAATTCAACAAAAGAAAACAGACAGAAACAGCTAACTCTATCACCACATCCTAGAAATGGGAAAAGTGAAAAAGAAATATGAATTATTTTTTCCCAAGACTTTCAGACACAAAATGTGAATGCTAGTCCAGCATAAAGTAAAACTTAGAACAAAATGAGATTTCCCATCTCGTTTTGTACCCTGAGTATAAGGTAGGAAGATGAAAAAAAGGATACACACCTTTATGGCTTCAATGTTTTTTTGCTTGATATCAGCAGGAGAGTGGAGGGAAGTAAATTTTGCTAGTGAAGTCACAAAGGCATCTCTGTGCGTTTTTAAGGACATTACAGAAGTGACATGAATGGCATGGTGGAAACCCTCCAGGCATAATGTTGTAATTACTGCATCATCACTCTGGTCAAGTGGAACACTGAAAGCTGCCAACATAGGAGCCCAACACACCTCAACCATAAATCTGAGTATAACTACATCCGAGGCTGCATAATAAACTGACCTACAGTGGAAAACGAAAATCAGAAACTATAAGATACACTTTTTTGGGTAATTCCATGTATAAAAATCATAGCTAATATAAAAAATAGACGTAACTACGAACTCCCAAATAGTGACTATCAGAGCATAAGCTGGATGATGCCCAAAAAAGAAAAGAATAGAAACAAAATCAACATGTATGAAGAAGACTACTGCACAACAGTGCAAAACAAAAGGCACAATAAAGGAAGCTTCTTACTCAGATTTGCGAGCTTTTTCTTTAAATCTCTCTTGCATATGCCTGATAAGATCATCACTGGTCTCCATGTACATATCATCACCACGCCTAGGAACAACAATATTTAAGATAGTATCTAAGCCAAGTAATCTACTTGAGTTTGTCGGCTGCTTTTGTTGCGGACCCAAACCGTCGTCCTTCATCTTTATCTCATTTCTAGATATCCTTTCATATAATGCACGTAGATATTCCTCAGGCAAGTCTTTCCCATCATCTATACCACGATTATTTCTAATAAAACCATCAGCTGTCATCTGCAAGTTGTAAATGAAAAGTTAAGTAATGAGTTACCTTGTTTGAGCATTGTACCACAAGCTTGAACAAGATTGGACTCAAGAGGGATTTTAGTAAGGTTGTAAACGAAACAGCGCAAATATTTACCTTGCTCTTCACCATAGGGTTATGTGCATCTGTGTTGAGCAAAATGACAGAGTAAGCGAGGACATATGCCGTATCAGCGCTAGAAAAAGCCTTTGGGTTACATTTACAGAAACGCTCTGCAAACTTTTCCATGATACGATCGATTTTTTGTGCTTCTCCTGGCAGCCTAAATCCCCGGAGAAAGGCTCGAATTGCCTCATCAAATTCCATTTCTTGAAAGTCGAAAGAATCCACATATGCATGCATCACTTTAAGAGAAAGGTCTTCTCTTTCCCCCAGATAATCCCCAACCAAAGTCTTGTTCAACCCCGATGCATCTTTGAGAAAAGCTGCTATTTCCTCTGGTGTGTCCCCCACCTTGTTAGCCTTGATTAGAAATTCAATGCCTTTCTTCGGTTTCTGGTTGAAAATGGAAATACCTTCCTGCCATCAATAAAACCAAATCAGGTTTTAGCTGAAAGACTGAGACAAAAGGCAATGCACACTTAAGGTAAATTATGTAAATTTTTACCTGAAGTTCAAGCTTGTAAGCTCGGCGCTGCTCTATTGCTAAGGCATCAGAAGTCCCACTGGACAATTCAGACTGAGATTCTGATCTTTCAAAACCCCCATGGCCTCCATCGCCCTTACCATTTTCCACAGGATGACTTCCTTCTTCAAGATTTCTATCATCAATTTCTAGAATTTTTGCTGAATAAGGATCTGGAAGACGCAACTGCTTATTCACCCATTCTCCCATAGACCTTAAAACAGCAACTAAACATTTCATGGCTTCAAGTTTCATGGCTGCTTCCTGAGGTGGTAACAAGGTAGTAACTGTACCAGGAGGAACTCCTTGAGCAGTCTTAAGGAGACCATTGACCATCCTAAAAACAAGGTATAAGAAACAAACACAGAAATGAATGTCAGTTCAAATAGTTCGCACTAGTTATTGATCCCAGCTCTTATACCCGTAAAAGAAAAGGACATAAAGATAATTGTCACTACAAATGAGTGTTTCTAATCTGATGACATAGAATAAGGCAACAACAACATATCAATTTCTACCTCTCAAATATATTGGATGAGTTGACATCGCAATCATAATTAATGAAGATATCTACCAAAATCTGTGAATCAACACAGAGCTTGTCCAGGAACCGAAGCACTATCATCTTCTGTTGAAAATCAGGTTGAGCAACATTCTCTAACATTCTTAGAACAATCATAGGGAAGAACACCCCAATCTCTGCCTTCAGCCCAGCACGAAATCTCGAAACCAAGCTAAGTAAAATCGAGCATGAAAGCTGGAAAATGATCATAAGATTTGAAGCACAGTTCTTCAGTAAGGAGAGACACAGGTATTGCTTGATGGCGCCTAAGAACCTGTTTAATAATGAATTTATGCCAATATTTCAGAAGAAACACCAATAACTAAAATATATCCTGCCGGAAGCAACTATCAAGCAGATGGAGATAAAAGACTGAAACTAGAGATAGCATAGCAAGCTACCTAATGTGGCTTATAACAATGCAAGAAGATAAGCAAAACAAACCTATCACTGGTTCTAAAGACAGCACCGGCATTCTCGAGCAGAATCTTCAATAGCTCGAGAGCCACAATCTTCCCTCTCATCAACTCTGGATCTTCCTTGGGAGGCGTCTTCATGGACAGCTTGCAGAGTGCCCTGAAAACCAAGAAGGCGTCTCTTCTCAGCTTATTACCAATCTGAACCTCAGAATCATCGTCTTTCTCCAATTCTCCATCAGCCAGCTCTCCTTTTCTTCCCTCGAGGGCAGACTTATACATACTGATCTCCCAGTACTTGGCATCCAACATATCCTTATCTGTAGAATCCAACAAATCTGTTGGATTAGCAGTACCAGGCAATGAAGACTCGAAGGCCCCGTCGTGGGCGCCGAATGTGCCCTTTGCGTTAGTTGAATTGAAAACTCCGTCAATATCCTGCATAATTTTGGTAATGAAACCTTGAACGGACTGAGTGGTTGATGGATCTGATTCAGATTTGTCGACGGGCTCCATCAGCTCGGCGACGACGATAGGCTGAATGGGGACAGTGGAAGAATCTGCCTCCATTCTTCTGAAGACGATAACAGACATCTGGACGAGGGAGGCTTTAGCCGTGGCCTGATTAACGACATTTCTGCTTCCTAAGTAGATACCATAACAAGTCCTGACGATCTGAAGCAAGGAATCTCCATGGATCCTAAGGGAAATAGAAGTTACAGCAGTTAAGAGCGTCTTCAAAACGAGCAACTCGAGTCCTTCATCATCCAACTCGTGACATGTGCAGATGGTTTCAATGAGCTTGGAAAGGAGTAGCGCCTCAGGTCCGCCGGTGGGATCGGCCTCACCGCGAACATAGCCATGTGCAATTAGCTTCTGGATGCAATCAACGGCAGGATCGACAATCTTGAGAACGCCGGTGCGGGAGGCGTTAATGAGAGGGCTGAGAATGATCTCGGACTCGGCAAGAGAGTATTCGGCGGCTCCTCCGTCGTGAAGCGGACCAGGAATGGAGGATCCAGATTCAGAGTCGGAAAGAGGAGAAGAATTATCAGGCGATCTGAGGCGTTCGATGACGGATTTGCACTCGTGAGCGAGCTTGGAGTGCTTACGCCATGAGGCGTTCTTAATGACCTTGTCCAAAGCTGGGATGACAACTCGACCTAAGCGGGAATCGACTTCCGTAGAAGCCATTCCAGATTGGTGGGGGAGTTCAACGAATCACCAATTCAGATCTATCTATAAGAAGCAAGAGACGACTCGGATAACAACAACAACAACAACAAGGTCTCCGAAACAAACGCCTCGTCAGCTCAGTGAATTACACACATCTACGAAGAGAATACCAGAAAGGGAGGAAGAAGAAGAAGAAGAAGAAGAAGGAAGAAGAGACAAACAAAATTGAGCTCAGTGAAGTAATATAAAAACCAACCGAGAGAACCAGATTCGGATCGCCGTCCTCTCCTACTCTCTCTTATTTTTTTCACTATTATACCTTAAATGACTTAAATATCCTTGAACAGACCCCGAGTAATAAGCTGCGAACTCGAGGGTATTTTGGTATTTTACAAATGAGGAAAATCTGTATCTGTTGACCGTCCCGGTGGACTCCCGGTCATGCTTCCAGTTTATGCTTTTTACATCAACAAGGTTTTTACAAATTAAAACTTTTGGTAAAAGTGATATCCATATTTGTATTTGTATTCGGATATATGTACAGTATTATGTCTTATATTGGAGACAATTATTCATAAACTTAAAAATCGAAATCCCCATTAATAGTTTTCAGTCATAAAAATATTTCTAGTATGTCTGATATGCAAAAAAAAAAAGAATAGCGGGCCATAATTCCAAGGGAGGCCCAAATTGAAGCAGGCATTTGTGGGTTGCAATCCGGTTGAGATTGAAGTAGAAGATGAGAGCAGAGGAAAGCTACAAAGTCTCTCTTCTTCTCCACCGCTCTAAATAATCTATCCACCACCCAAGTCTGTCTGTCTCATATGAACTCAATCTGAACCCTGTATTTGTAAGTAATCAGAGAAGCTCGATTCTGTATTTCTATGATTCTTAGGCCTTTGAATTTCTGTTTGCGTTTTCTAGAGAAACTTAGGTTGATTTGTGGATGTCTATAATGACAATTTATGGCTGCACCGCAGTTTTGAGTTTCGGCTTCAGTTGTCCATTTGTTATTGCAAGCCATAAGCTCATGTTTAGACGAAACCCATTACTTATAGAAAATAGGCTCTGTAGTTGCAAATGTGGTGCGGGTATGGCCATTGGCGAGGTTGTGGAGAAGGAAGATACAGAACGAAGCCCTAGGTTTGATGTTGCTCTGAATCTGACAGATGAACAAGATGAAGCAATTACTCGGATTCCTATTAAGATGTCAAAACGTTGTCAAGCGCTTATGAGGCAGATTATTTGCTTCTCCTCCCAAAAAGGGAGTTTTTCTGATTTGTTGGGTGCTTGGGTTAGGAGAATGAAACCCATTAGAGCTGACTGGCTTTCTATTCTTAAAGAGCTGAAGATTCTTGACTCTCCCTTTTATATCAAGGTACTTGCTTTCCTCATTCCATGCTCAATTGCTCCGAATTTAATAATCATTTGCTAGTTTGCTATTCGACTTTATCTTTTCTCACTTTCTTTCTTGCCTACATCGTTTCCATCTCCTTAGGTGGCTGAATTTTCGCTGCTTCAGGATTCCTTTGAAGCCAATGCCCGTGATTATACCAAGATCATCCATTACTATGGGAAGCTTAACCAAGTCGAAGATGCTGAAACTACTCTTCTTTCCATGAAAAATCGAGGCTTTCTCATTGATCAGGTGACCCTTACTGCAATGGTTCAGTTGTACAGTAAGGCAGGCTATCATAAATTGGCTGAAGAAACTTTCAATGAGATCAAATTGCTTGGGGAACCACTAGACAATCGATCCTATGGTTCAATGATTATGGCATACATTAGAGCTGGCACGCCCGAGAAAGGAGAGGCTTTACTCAGAGAAATGGATTCCCAAGATATCTGTGCGGGGAGAGAGGTTTACAAGGCATTGTTGAGAGCCTACTCTATGGGTGGAGACGCGCAAGGAGCCAAGCGGGTTTTTGATGCTGTTCAAATCGCAGGGATTACTCCTGATGTAAAGCTATGTGGACTGCTCATAAACGCATATGGTGTCTCGGGTCAGAGCCAGAATGCGCGTTTGGCGTTTGAGAATATGAGAAAAGCGGGAATCAAAGCGACTGATAAGTGTGTGGCTCTTGTATTGGCTGCATATGAAAAGGAAGATAAGCTAAATGAAGCATTAGGATTCATGGTTGAGCTTGAGAAAGACTCTGTAATGGTTGGGAAAGAAGCTTCTGCTGTGTTGGCTGGGTGGTTTAAGAAGCTTGGTGTTGTTGAAGAAGTTGAATTAGTTCTCAGGGAGTTCTCATCTAGCGAATCTCAAACCCTCTAAGATGTGGGCTTGCGCAGCATGCTTGCAAACGAGATTCACGCTTTGCTGTTTCTACGATGGGAGCCTGCACTGCGTACTGTTTTGACCGTCCACCATAACAGCATGATTTTTATTAATGTCGTTTTTGTACGTATATATACGCGTATATGTTCTGACTTTAAGATGTACTGTATACAGAGTCCATTGCCAAAAACATTACCGAGACTTGGGTCCAACTCAATTAAAACAAACCGGATTAAACTGTACTTGTAGTCTCTCTTTTTTTTAAAAAAATAATATATTTATCTCAATTCTTGTATCTTTTACAATTTGAATTTGGTGGTGTAAAATCTCCTGACTTGGTTGGTCATCGTAACATGGATTTATATAAAAAAATATAAATGCATGTAGATTTAGCTAGGAAATAAATTATCCGTAGGCAGCCTGGGATGTAAAGCTATTTTGGTGTTAAACCCAAAAATGAAGAGAAGATTGTCCTCGTGTTACCAAACTAAGTCGTGGATGGCTTGTTGGGCAAGGTAGGAATACTCTGTTCATCCCTGAAAAAGTTAAGTGGATCCACGGCTGTTTTAACTTTGACCAACCGATCAAAATTCTCTCCGAAATACTTTCTTCCGTAAACCTCAGCTTCTCTGTAACTGTTTGGGCCGTGGCTGTTGATCCCGATATCAAGATCCCTGTAGTTGAGATACGAGTGTCTTGGATTCTTGGTGACGAAAGGAGCCATGTAGCTGTAGAAGCTTCTCGTCTTTTCCATGAAACTGCTCTCGGCTACAGTGCCCGGGTCTTTCCAGTTCATCGAATGTTGGACCTTGAAAAGCCTCTTCCTGTGAGGGAATGGAGTAGCGGTCGTAGCCACTTGGCTCATTTTCCCTCCGTAAGGATTGAACACGAGCCCTAGTTTACCAGCTTCCATCAACTTCTTAGACAAGAAATCTAGGCCGTCTCTGCTGATCTCTGTCTCCACGTAATCCGATTTTCGTTTTAAGAAATTGGCACTGTCTGGATTTCGATCAAGCATAACCTCGGGTTGTACCTCCGTGGCGTTATCGACGTTAGCCCACCACATAGCCGACTGAATCCAAGTCATCTCAGTGCAATTCTCCGGCTTCAAACGAAGTTCGGGAAATTCTTTGGTCAGCAGAGATAAGAGATCGCTCTGTTTCCCCAAGAAGAGAGCCACCACGGCCGCTCGAACCGTCTGAGTTTCGTTTCGCGTAACAGGCTGCAACATTAGCCTCATGAACAGATCAGGGGTGGTCTTGGGAGCAACAAACTGCCATTTGTAGACCATGTCTAATGCGTTTTCTTCCAATGTTTGCTCCACTCTGAAAACAGTCACCCTCGGAGGAACAGGCACCAGTTTGATCTTGAAAGATAAGATCACGCCGAAGCTCGCACCACCACCGCCTCTTATCGCCCAAAACAAATCCTCTCCCATCGATTTCCTGTCGTGGACTATTCCGTTCACGTCTACGATTTTTGCATCGGTTACGTAATCCACGGAAAGTCCGTATTTTCGGATCATGTTTCCGTAACCTCCGCCGCTGATGTGACCTCCGACGCCGACGGTGGGACAAACACCGGCGGGAAATCCATGATTTTTGCTAATCTGCCAAATGTTGTAGTAAACCTCGCCGAGAGTAGCCCCCGCTCCAATCCAAGCGGACCCACCGTCGTCAGACATATCAATGGTAATGTTACGGAGATAGGACATGTCGAGGACGAAGAATGGTTGGTCAGAGATGTAGGAAAGGCCGTCGTAGTCATGACCGCCGCTGCGAGTCTTGAGCTGGAAGTTGAGAGCTTTGGTGCAGAGGACAGCGGCTTGGACATGGCATTCAGAACGCGCCGCGATTACGATCAGGGGTTTGGGAGACGTGGAAGTGTTGTATCGCGCGTTTCGGATGTAGGCACGTAGCGTTGGGGTGAAGCTTGCACTGCTTTGTGGCAAAACGACATCGCATAACTTTCCCGGAGGAGCGCCTGTCTGGTTGCTGAAACATTGGAGAAAGTTTTCGTATATAGGGTTCGCTGGAGCGGCCGCAAGAGAACTTGAGACGAAAAATATGAGAAACACAAAACAAGAGAGCTTCATTTTCTTTATAAGAAACTCTCTTGTTCTTTTATTTCTTTGTTGATTGATGTCTCTTGTGTGGCCATTCTCTCTGGTATATATAGTAGCGAATTTCAGTTATAAATAGTTGCTATAATCTATTAATGGTCAAAGCGTGATACACGGCCTTGTGAGATTTATTGGTTTATGGCTCAGGTCAAAGTTGAACTCAAAGGCATTCAGGGAATGAAACAACAAACCTATAATTCTAAAATTTAATCTTTTTACCAATGGGAACGAAACAAATAAAATATTTCAGAATTTAATTAATGTTCTTTTTACCGAATCAAAGTGTCTTCTTATAATTAGAAATAATTTAAATATGGAAGAAAAGAAACGAGCAAAAAGATACAAGCCCTAAAAATAAAATTGGATTCGATGAATTAGATAAATTTTGGGTCAGTAGGATCAACATAGTTTCATTATATAAAAAAAAAAAAATTAAGAGAGTTTAACCTTTGAATGATCGTGGGTAAGTCTTAATATGGTTGGTTTAAGCCTTTTAGTGATTAGTGGTGGCAATCCAGTGTAGCTAAGCGAGCTTTGACCTCTTTGGTCTAGCAAATGAATGACGAAGAACTAAGTTTGTATTGATTTGTTCAAAAATCATTTGACCTAATTCAAAAGATAAATAATGAAGAACAAGAGTAGTTGTCCACTTATAGAAAACCAAGCTCATAGTAACGTTGTTCAGACATTTAGTATAGCAGAAAAGATGTGCTGAGTAATTTTATTTTGGTTCCAAAACATAAATAATCATTCATTACATAGATAGAAGAGAAGCAAAGATCCTAAGTATCTCCTCCTCCTCCTTGGCCATCATCGTGAAACTCTTGGAGAAGATTGAGAATCTGAGCTTCCATTTTCCTGACACGAGCAAGCAATCGATTGCAGGATCTGAGGTAACCCTTAACGTTATCCTTTTGGCATTTATCAATATAAAGCTCCATGTCCCTAAGAATCTCCATCAGCTCATCAACCACCTGCGAATACTCCATGACCCGACCCGGGTCTCTCTCCACCACCTCTTCCAATTCTCTCCTCGCTATTTCTAACCACTCGGCCGATAAACGAATCCGAGCTTTCAAGGAGTCGTAGTTATCAGAGTCGTACACATCTAACAGTTTCAAGACCGTACCTGCCTTGATTTTGTAAAAGTGAAGCGCTTTCACATAACCCGGCTTTTGCTGCAAAGGGAGCTCTTTGATTGAACCTTCTTCCTCCAATTCGAGCTTCAAATCTACAGGAGCGGTGACGATGGGCGGATATTGGTGGAGACGGATGAAGAACCAGGCGGAAGCAGCGACTGCGATGGTGGGAATGATCAAGTGGCCGAATTGGGGATGTTTATTAGGGTTGTGAGGAGGAGGGTAAGGGTCCGAGGGTGAAATAGATGGAGATGTGATGGCGAAGAGGGAAATAGGGTTTTGAAGGTTTGAAGGTGGTCTGTAATAATGGTGAAATGGGATGTTGTGGTGCATCCACGCCTTTGCTACAAGACCCTCCATTTTTCACTGTTATTTCGACAAATTTTAGAGAATGATCTCAAAACCCACACTCAACTTCATCCATTTTCGATTTCGGATGATGAATTCTGCAATCCCAATTACGGAATTTTTTTATCTTCTTCCCCAATTTGCTTTCAATGGCGACTGCGAGGAAGCCAAGCAAAACAAAAACAAACACAATAATGCCTTAATGGGCTCATTATGCCCACTAACACACTATATTTTAGGCCTTACAAAAAGCCCATACTTATCTGGTGGAACCCGGTAATATCTTTAAAATGATAATTAATTGAACCAAGTTGTATCTCTCATTCTCTCTCCTCTACCTCTGCAAACACACACATGAAGAAAGTCAGCATCTGCACCCAGAGGCGTGCCTATGTGGCTTTCAAAAAGGCATTTGCCTTAGGCCCCCAAATATTAAGTGAATTTTAGGGTCATAATTTTAATTTTAATTTATTTATATATTGATAAATTATATATTGTATTTTTATTTTAAAATTTAAAATTTTATTTCATATATTAAAAATAGTGTTAATTATTTTTAACATTTTCCAAAATTTATTTTAAATTTTAGTATTTTTATCGATTAAAATAGTGTTCACTAAAAATAGATTACAAAAATAGTAGAAAAATTATTTTTATAGTTTAATAAAATAATACAAAATTTATCTCTAATAATTAATAATTATTATTTACTACTCCATCCGTTCTATTTTAATAGATGTTTTGGCTAAAAACGCATATCTTTAAAAATCTATTTTTTCTTACAAAAATATCATTTAATATTTTAGTTTAAATTTATTTATCAATCAAAACTAAATTTTGCATAAAAACTTACAAAACATCTAATAAAATAGAACAAAAAAAGGATAAAACATCTGTAAAATAAAACAAAAAAGTACTATATATATGTATATATATAAATATAATTTTTGGTATAACATATATTTTACGATAGAAAAATATATAACTATTTTTTTTGTTTGCCTTAGGTCGCTAATACCGTAGGCACGGCTCTGTCTGCACCGACCTTAATTTTACAAGAATCATCATCAATAATAATAATAATAATTTCCTTTATAAAAAATATACTATACAGTTTTTAATTTTGAGATATGAACTTATTACGTTATAAACCATTATCATGCCCTACTATATCTTTAGTAACGTACCCTTATATTATCTGTATGTAATCAGTAATTTGTTTAAAATTCCAAATCTTTTTACTATAGTAGTTAGCAGTTAGGGAACTTTGGTATGAACCCGTGTGTCCAACTGTACTGTCTGTACATAATAAACTTGATTAAAATAGTATTAAGTTATGAAAAGTGATGCCGAGACCGCTAAAAATAATAATATATTTGAGTCGTATATGCAAGTGTCCTTTGTCATTTCTTACATCACATGGCTTGGGCGGTTCCACGTTGTTTTCAATTTTCCTGATTTTATTAATCCACTTAATAAGTTTAGTAGTAATATTTTTGTTTTCAACAATAACATCATAATTACTATACTTATATAATTTTGGTAACTGAAATTTATATTAAGTTAAAGCTAATGGAGGAGTGGGGCATGGTACATGTATGCTTAGATGCGCACGTATAATTTTTCATCACGACTACTCTTTGCTTTTATACTACTCCCCATCCCCATCCCCATGGGAATGTGAGCCTTGAGATTAAGTTAACGTTTAAATGTATAATTAATTTGATCTACCATTATAATTAATTCCACGTGAAGATGTTGTTGGAGTGTACGTAACTACAAAAAATGAAGCCCCCAATATTAATAGCAAGTGCAAACAATGAATCTGAAATTATGAGCCTCTTATATAATTAAGAAGACAGAAGAATTGGTTGATTGATCCTAATCCAAAGTTAAAAAAAAAAAAAAAAAAAAAGGATACAAATTAATAAATGAGTAAAGAAAGAAGAAAAGAAAGCAGCAACATTTGATGTTTCATGCTCAACCACAATTAACTTAACAGTATGGAGGTAAAAGTAAAAGAGTCAACTAATAATAATGTATTAGTGAGATGTCATGTCACCTCTCAGTGGGGATTAGTTACAGTTTGGTTAATTTGACTATCTGCCTTGTTCACCAATTTGATTCCGTGTGTAATGTATATTTTTGAAATTTGAAAAAAAAACAAAAAAGGAAAAAAGGAAAGAAAGAGAAGAAAAAGATGTAATTGGGTTTGGGTGATGTTTCCATTGAAACCGGAGGCACTAAAAACGCGCACCAAAGAAAGAAAGAAAGAAAGAAAGAAAGAAGGAAGGAAGATTCTCCGACGGCATTGAGGTTTTTTTGACTCCGATGAAGCAACAAATCGACGACATTCCTTCAACGCCGGGGAAATTCAAGATGATGGATAAATCTTCCTACTTGCAGCGTACGCGATGGCAATCCTCCGTGGCCAAGCTTGCCTTTTGGTCTCTTGTCTTTCTCGGTTTGATTTTCATATTCTTCTACCGATCTCCCATTTCCTCCGATTCTTCTCGCCGCTCTCTTCGCACTTACTCTTGGGGCGGTCCCGATTGGGAGAAACGTGTCAGATCCTCCGCCCGTCTTCGTTCCCGCAACGGTCTCTCCGTTCTCGTCACCGGAGCCGCCGGATTCGTCGGTACTCACGTCTCTTCCGCTCTTAAACGCCGCGGCGACGGCGTTCTAGGTCTCGACAACTTCAATGATTACTACGACACAACGCTCAAGAGATCTCGCCAAGCCCTTCTGGAACGCAGCGGAGTCTTCATCGTGGAAGGAGACATCAACGATTTGTCTCTCCTGAAGAAGCTCTTCGAGGTCGTCCCTTTCACTCACGTCATGCATTTAGCCGCTCAAGCTGGTGTCAGATACGCCATGGAGAATCCAAGCTCCTACGTTCATAGCAACATCGCTGGCTTCGTTAATCTCCTCGAAGTCTGTAAATCCGCTAATCCTCAACCTGCCATCGTCTGGGCTTCCTCAAGTTCCGTCTACGGTTTGAACACCAAAGTCCCTTTCTCCGAGAAAGACAGAACAGATCAGCCTGCGAGTCTCTATGCTGCCACCAAGAAAGCTGGAGAAGAGATTGCTCACACTTACAATCACATCTACGGACTTTCTCTCACCGGCTTGAGGTTTTTCACCGTCTATGGTCCATGGGGAAGACCTGACATGGCTTATTTCTTCTTCACCAGAGATATTCTCAAGGGGAAAGCTATTTCTATCTTCGAAGGCGCCAATCACGGAACTGTTGCTAGGGATTTCACTTACATTGATGACATTGTCAAAGGATGTTTAGGGGCCTTAGACACCGCGGAGAAGAGCACAGGGAGCGGTGGTAAGAAGCGTGGTGCGGCTCAGTTAAGAGTTTTCAATCTCGGCAACACATCTCCGGTTCCGGTTACAGATCTTGTGAGTATATTGGAGAGGTTGTTGAAAGTGAAAGCCAAGAGGAACATGATGAAGTTGCCAAGAAACGGTGATGTGCAGTTCACACATGCTAATATCAGTTCGGCTGAGAGAGAGCTTGGGTACAAACCCACCACAGATTTGCAGACTGGTCTGAAGAAGTTTGTAAGATGGTATCTTGGTTACTACAAGGGCGGCAAGAAAGTTGCTGCTTGATTGATTGATTGGTTGGTTTCATTAACACATTTTTCTTTAGTTGTCACAATGTTTGGTTCCATACTTGTCTTTCTCGTATATTGAATTTGATTGATACACAACAGCACAAGTAAAATTGAGACAATTCGAGATTTTATATTCTTTGGCGACCTACGTTTGTGTGTTTGTCTTGTAATCTTCTCTGATATATTTTTATTTTGTCTAGTGGAATTTCATCAAAGGGATTCTTATTATTAGAAAGTTGTCTGATACTTGTAACTCAAATTGTCATCCATCCAATGGGGGGGGGGGGGGTGGGTGGATAAACAAAAGAGGAGCAGTGTGTAAAAGAGACAAGTAGTAAACAGAGTAGCACCATTTGATCATTCATGCTTAATAAAAAAAAAAGTTGGATAGACGCCATAATTGTTGGGGTATGAGTAGTTTCATTGTGCTGTCAAACTAAAATGACCTCACGGATCATCTCAAAAAAAAACCAGCATCGTAATGTTAAATCCAAAGCAGAAATGGAACAAGAAAGATTGCAAACTAAATCCCACTCTTTACAAAGAGAAGACTAGGCATATATGTTCATACGAAAACCGGATGAAATCAGAATAAAGTCTTATGTTGTTTAAGGATCAAAGATGATGATTGTAAACATAAGCTTATTGGTTGATTCATTATATGATATACACTAGTCGAGCATTGATTGATATGTAATAAAAAGGGGTTGTTAATTTAATAAGAGGTAAATAAAGAAAAGGAGAGAAACAAAGAAAGAAAGAAAGAAAGAAATGAGAATAGAAAACTATTAATAGTGCGAGAGCTCCCAATTGTAAGGTGAGCCACAAACAATATCGCTCTATGAGTGTCTCAATGATGAAAATGAAATCAGAGGTCGTCTCATTGGAAAGAGGGAAGCAATGTCGTTCTCGGATTCAGAGTCGTCATCCTCTCATGGAGGAGATTACAAGTTCTTTCGTCAGATGAGCCGCGATCGTAATAATCTCCTCTGTCCACTTGTATATATATATTGCGGTTATACAAAGGGTTAAGGAGTTTTTGGGTGGTTGCAGGGTTGCTACACGAGATGCTTGGATCTACCAAAACAGGGGATTCTAAAGCTTGGAAGGTCGCTCTCCTATTTCTCTACTTGTTCTTTCTTTTTTCTTTTTTTTACATTCATTCAAATCATTGTTTTTCTTTTATAGATACTAATAATGGATAGAGTAACGGTGAAAGTAATGTCTCAGTCTTGCAAGATGGCTGATATCACTGATCAAGGCATTTCCTGTAATTATGCACTCTCATCTTATATTCTTATCATTATTTTCGTTGCAATCCGAATACACTAATTAATATTTATTGATGCAATAATATATATATATATATATATATATATAAGTGGTAGAAGAACTTTTTAAGAGAAGGGAACCAATGCCTGGCATGGACGCTATCTACTTTATCCAACCTTCCAAAGAGAAGTTTGTATCTATCTCCTTTCCCTTCTTTCTTTCTTTCATAATCCTAATCTCTCTACTTATATCTGCTCTCTCTTCTTGCAGCATTGTTATGTTTCTATCCGACATGTCTGGCAGGGAACCCTTGTACCGAAAGTATATATACACCACTTTCTTTCTTCTTCTTCTTCTATCCCTCAGAGATCATCTCATCTCCTTTACTTTCCCTTCCTCTTTTCTTCAGGGCTTTTATCTTTTTCAGTTCCACTATCCCCAAAGAATTGGTCAATCACATCAAAAGTGATTCTAGCGTTTTGCCCCGCATTGGTGCCTTAAGAGAGGTTCTTACTTCTATCACCCCTCCCCCCACTTCCTCTTCTATTTCTCCTCATCCTTATTTTCTTACTACTTTCTCTGCAGATGAATATGGAATATTTCCCCATTGATAATCAGGTAATCTACCTTAACCATCTTCATTCTTTATGGTTTTTGCCTCTAACACTATGCAAACTTTTCCTTCTCACTCAGGGATTTCTAACTGATCATGAGCAAGCATTGGAAACCCTCTATGCTGATGATGCTGAGAACTCTCGCCATTTTAATATTTGTTTGAATATGATGGCTACCAGAATTGCTACCGTTTTTGCTTCCTTGAAGGTAATTAATTCTCTTCTGCATAATTCCCCATATTTTTTTTATCAATTTCTTTCTTATCTTCTTTTATGTCTTCTTAGGAACTACCCTTTGTTCGGTATCGAGCTGCTAAGTCCACGGCTCCCCGAGACTTGGTTCCGTCAAAGCTTGCTGCTGCTATTTGGGACTGTATCACAAATTATAAAGCCATTCCCAACTTCCCCCAGACCGAAACATGTGAGCTGCTCATCGTGGATAGATCAGTGGATCAGGTTTTATGGCTCATCTACTACAATTACTCCTTATAGTCCACATTGATAAATTTATTTCTCAATCGAGTGAGCTGTAACTGTAGATCGCTCCTATCATACACGAATGGACCTATGATGCCATGTGCCATGATTTGCTTGACATGGAGGGGAATAAGCATCTCATTGAGGTTTTTCTAATTTTATATCCAGTCCTTGTGCGCTGACTTCACTTTTCTCTGTTTCCCTCTTCCTAAATTTTCTACCATATGCTAGGTTCCCAGTAAAACTGGTGGGCCTCCGGAGAAAAAGGAGATTGTGCTTGAAGATCATGATCCAGTGTGGCTTGAGCTTCGACACACACATATAGCAGATGTATAACACAATTATCAAATATCTATCTATCTTTCCCTGAGTAGCTCACCATGTTGATACCATCTTTTTGCTTTCTAAAATAGGCTAGCGAGCGTTTGCATGAGAAAATGACCAACTTTGCTTCAAAGAACAAAGCCGCACAAATGAGATCAAGGTCAGCTCTTAAAAATTAGCTTCCTGTCTTAACAACCAATTATCAAACCACAGAACAGTTACCTAAGTTTGATATCTTGGAGAATTTTAGTTTCTTGTGATCCTTGATCCGGTTGTTTGATGTGTATTGTTCCACACAGACGTGCTTGAATATGTATAGTTAACATCATAGCCTAATGTGAAGCAGGGACGGTAGTGAGTTGTCTACACGAGATCTGCAGAAAATAGTTCAGGCTTTGCCACAATATGGAGAACAAGTTGACAAACTCTCCACACATGTAGAGGTTTGTCTCACCATTGAATTATATCATCACATTTTAATACATGTGGTTGCTAACACTAGAGTGTTTAAATCTCAAATTCAGCTAGCTGGAAAAATTAACAGAATAATCAGAGACACAGGACTTAGGGATTTAGGGCAGCTGGAACAAGATCTTGTTTTTGGAGACGCAGGTGCCAAGGACGTTATCAATTTTCTGAGGACAAATCAGGTGAAACGGTTTGAAACATGACAAGAAATTGCATAGCCGCATTGATTTTACTGTTTGCATGGCATGACACACAACTATCTAAATACAGGACACAAACCCGGAAAACAAATTACGGCTACTGATGATTTATGCAACAGTGTACCCCGAGAAGTTTGAAGGAGACAAGGGTGTAAAGCTAATGCAGGTAGCTTAGCTTTTGGTGTGATAGCACTAGAGAGCCACTTTTAATATCATGGAACAGCTTGTTAATAATGCATATAAATATATATATTATCAGCTTGCTAGATTGTCACCTGTGGATATGAAGGTTATAAGCAACATGCAATTGATAGCTGGATCTCCAGAAAACAAGGCTAAATCTGGTAGTTTCTCCCTCAAATTTGACGCCGGGAAGGTAACAAAAACAATCAGATTATTTATGAAAATTCACGCTAGTCACCGAGGAGAACAAGATGGAATGAGAATCTGACGGTTCATGAATACTCTTTTGGCATAGACAAAACAAGCAAACAGGAAAGATCGATCTGGTGAAGAAGAAACATGGCAACTGTTCCGGTTTTATCCCATGCTCGAGGTTGATTATTAACACCTCTCTTGTCAGTAAGAAATTCCATTTGAGATAAATCTTTGTTGTTGTTGTTGTTGTTGTTGTTGCAGGAGCTACTTGAGAAACTTGTGAAAGGCGATCTATCTAAAAGCGACTATCTATGTATGAACCAATCAAGTCAAAAGGAGGAGAGTGAAGCAAGAACAGGATCAGTGAGAAAAAGTTCTGCTCCTACAACGGTTCCAGAGCGAAAAGCCACCCCTCATTCTATGAGATCAAGAAGAACTGCAACTTGGGCGCGTCCTCAATCTTCTGACGATGGATATTCCAGGCACTCACTCTAAGCATTCTATTTTACGTATTGATTTCTTAGGGAGTTTGTTTTGGTGTTCTAAGAGTAGTATATTTTATCTACCTTCACACACAGTGACTCAGTGTTGAAAAGCACTTCTACGGACTTTAAGAAGCTGGGGCAACGCATCTTTGTATTCATCATTGGTGGGGCAACTCGATCCGAGGTATACAAACCCGACCTGAGTGAATGTTATGTTTCTTTATCAAATCTTGTATCAGCTTTGGACTAGAAGAAAGTGAGCATAACTTTTTTTGACAGCTCCGAGTTTGCCACAAGTTGACAAGCAGTTTGAGGAGAGAAGTGGTGCTAGGCTCCACTAGTATCGACGATCCCCCACGATACATCACGGTAACACATTTCTTTTAGCAGTTCATGTGGTGGCTAAAGAAAAAGAACCTCAAAGACTGATTTATAGAGAATCTAACAGAATATTCCAACTGTTTTAAATGTTGTCGCAGAAGCTGAAATTGCTGTCGGAGAAAGACATAACAGCGGCTCCTGCTCAGCCCTTCAACCCACAATACTGGTGAATTTGACACATCTCAGAGTCTCTAAATGTTTTAGAAGAAGAAGAAAACAAAAAAAGTTAGTTTTGTTGCAGCAGTTGAGAGAAAAGTCAACGAGCATACACTTTGTTCAGAGACAAGACCTGAGATCGGGTTAGTAGAAGCGTTACTGGACACTTGTTTTTTGTTCTTGCTTCTCCTTAACCCCCCCCCCCCCCCCCCCAACCCTCACCTTTTGCATCTTTTCTTTATTTCCTATTTTTCATATCGATCGTTCGGATCATATTCTATATGTGTAGTTTGTGTCATAAGTAACTCTAATATACTAGCTTTTAATTTCTGTAACTTTTGGTTATCTATTATTGATTCTCCAGCTGTTAGGTTGGCAATACATTCGTCGTAGTTTCATTTAAAGCATCAGTATAACACATACGTATGACAAAAAGCTACAAATAGGATAACACATACTTAAGAGTATGATCTAGGCATCAGTGGTGGGACCAGGATAAGCAGGAAGAGTCATGATCCGCTTGTCTAAAACCGGACCTCCCACAGTGAAATGGTAGAGACTCTGAAAGCTAGAGTCTTTAATCCCCAGAAGCTCGTGCACTGGATCATCGAAATAGCACCCAATCCCGGTTGCTGAGATCCCCATTGCATGTGCTTCCAGGTACAAAACTTGTCCAACAACACCCGTCTCCCAGAACAGCCGAGGGTACATCCATGACCCCTTCTCTTGCAGTGCTGGTTCGAACCGAGCCACCATACCTAGGCTGAAGCATCCATCCCCTGCAATGTCCTGCATCAACCACCATGATTCAGCAAAGATTAAAATGCATCAAAACTCTATCCAAATGGGTACCTGGTGACATGATAGTCCTTTTGCCAGCTTCTGGCAATCACCCTCGGTGAGCTTGTAAAGAGGAAGATCATCCGGGCATCCATCTGGTTTCGTCCAGTCAAACTCAGGCCTCGTAGCTTTCTTGAGATCGGTGAGATGATCCTCGTTTCTGACTAGGAAATACAAACCCTTTGGCAAACCCGAAACTCTATGCACAAACAGAGCAAGATGAACCTCGGCAGTATCCCAAGGAAGAGCCCGAAACGGCAGTGCAAGTTGCTCCTTTTGCGGCTCGCCTCTGGTGGAACCAGAAGGAAGACAGTGCATCAACATCTGGTAAAAGGCAGACTTGTCAATACAAGTAACACCGTCCATATCAACAGCACTTCTTCTATTCCTTATAACCTGCGTCGCTGTTAACTTGTTGTTATATGAACTCTGGGAAAAGACAGCACTGCTTCTCCAGGAAGCATCAACTGAAGAAGTGGTGGAGGAGATCAATGGAGGCTTCTCTACAGCCTTGGCAGTCCTATAGATGATATCCCAACACAAATGCTCTTGACTCAGATGATTGGGGTTTCCATACCACTCCAGAGCTGGGAAATCAGTAATGGCAGAAGTGATTTGGTGGTAGTCTAAGTTGATATCTCTAGTTCCGTTAGGGAAAACAAGGAGCAAGCAGTCAGGATGCTCGAATTCAATCTCAGGGAGCTTAGCTTTAGAAGACGAAGGTGCAGAGGGTATTTGGAATTCAGGGAAAACATGGAGCCCCAATAGGGTCTTGAGATGCTGAGCTCCGAAGCCATCGAGAAGCTTCAAGTCCCAGCCGAGCTCAGCGGCAGCAATGGAGAGAGCGGCAATGGCGTGGCCGACGTCGTGGTTACAGTACCTAAACGCTCGCTCACCGTACTTCCAAGCTTCACGCCAGAAGATAGAAGAAATTCCGATGAGAAACGAATTCGCCGGGAAAAAAGAAGGGAAAAACTCAGACGGGAGGTGTGCTCTAACCTCCAAAGAATGGTCTTTGGGAGCATAGTGAGCAACGAAAGCGGATTGGGAGAGTGAATGGATGGGCGGAGCAATGAGATAGGCCTCGGTGGGGTGCAAGTTACCGCTGCTGGGGTTGACGCGGAGGGGCCACGTGGAGAATCCGGTGGTCTTCCAGGCGGAAAGGGCGAGAGAATTGTAGAAAAGGTGAGAGATGGTAGAGAGAGAGATGGGTTTGGCGGGAGGAAGCGAATCGAATAGAAAAGAGTAGAGAGGAGAGTCGTCGTCGTCGTCGTTGGGATGTTGGAGAGGAAGAAGAGGAGCAGAGAGGTAACGGCGAAAGGGATTAGGCTGATTGGCCCAGTCAAGACCTCGAGGACCTCTGGCATAACCGTTGAAGGAGTGCTTCGTCTGGTTGTGGTACTTGAGAACCAATCTCAACTCATCTGAATAAGAAGACAAGGCCATGGCTGAAGAAGACGCGAACCTCCATGATGATATCGGATTCATTATTCGTCCTCGATGAGGAAGAGAAGAAGCCCCTCCTTTCCAATATTTCTCCAAACCACTAACCATGATCGCTTTTTGGACCGGACCGGTTTACTTATGAACCGGTTGAGTGATCTATCCTACTCACAAGTAACAACAATCTATATTTCTTCGACTGTGCCGTCCAAAGATGTGACTGTTTTCTTCTTTTTTGCAATAATAAATAAATAACCTAAAAGAAATGCAAATCTAAGAAAACTTTGTTGCTGTCAAAAAGTTACGGTCCATGTGTCTCTCTTAAGAGTTAAGAGTAAAAATAGATATCTCCTTTTTGGGTTGAAAAAGCTAAGATGCATTTGGGCAAATACGAAACACAGTCGAGCAGCAACAACCACTCACGCTTTCGTGCTTTACCACTTTCCCACACAAACTTACTTGTTTGACCATACTCACCCAAAAATGTCTTTGCTCATACACTTTGAAACACACAATCAAAACTACTTAGATCGGATCTACTTATCTTCTTTTGATTCTTTTTTTTTTTAAAAGAGGTAAATACTATTTGACCAATATGATGAATCACGCATTAAAAACTGAAGAGACCAAGTCTTCCTCCTCCGATGGCGCCGGGAGATTGAGATCTATCAGGCTAATGGTTCCTCTTTTCTCCGGAGCGGCGTGAGATCTTTTGTGACCTCCAAGAGCTTGACCAGATGAGAACACCTTGGAACAGATTGGACATTCGTGATGGCTATTCGTCTTCTTCTTTTTCTTCATCTCATCATGATGGTCAGCCTCATCTAATGATGATCCTCTCTTCTTCTTGTGGCTTGCTCTGTGTCCACCTAACGCCTGATACGACTTAAACACTTTCTCGCAAGTCTCGCACTCGAACCACTCCTTCTTCTCCTTCTTATTCCATCTCTCATCATCACTTTCCCACTTGTCTCTCGACAGCATCATGAGACTCAAGGCCACGTCTTCTTCCGCTGTTGCAGCGTCCGACACTGAGCTCAACGGTTCCTGCTCCGTACACGACTCACTTAGTTCTTGAACCCCGATCTTTATCATCTTCAACTCTTCTTCATTGGATTGCTGATGACGTGATGCTACGTAGTTGGATCTCCGGTTAAGTCTGGATCGTTTCCGGGTTGGCTTCTTGGAAGATTCGGTTTCACTCTCTCTGTCCTGGAGAACAAAACCTGGATCCGCTATCGAAGATGAAGCTGACTCAGGAAGGGGATCGAGTTTACTCGGGAGAGGATGATTAAGCATATGAGACCTCATGTGACCTCCCAGAGCCCTTCCATTAACGAAGCTCTTCCAACATAACTTACACTTATGCTTCTCTTCCATTTCCTCAATTACCAAAACAGAGCAAAATAAAAGAGAAGAGAGAAAGAGAGAGAGATATATATAAAGGCAGTGAAGAAGTCGGAGTAGGTTACAAGCACTCTTCCACCAACACCTAAGCTAATATACGAAGTCCCAACAACAAGAAAAGTCTTCTTCTTCTTTTTCAAAAATAATTAATGGATAGTACTTAATAAGATCGACGATAGCAGTTTACTTTCTTTTAATATCAAAAAACGCCTAAAGAAATATCAGTGACCATATTAAGCCTGTAAATATAATTATCAGTTATGTTTTTGTTTGTCTTGTCAAAAATATTAATTTGTTTATTTATTCACAGTGAAAGAAAAAAAAGCGTATTGATGAAGTGAAGAGGTTGATCAAACATGTAACATGCGACTCTCCCTCCCTTTATTTCTCTATTTATTCCTCCCGCTGACTTTTTTCCTAATTTTCCCAAATTACCCTTCTACTAGCCACAAAAACAATACTACTAGCTAGGAAAAATATCTCAGGATTTCTTTTTAATACTAGGAATCTTTTAAGTTTCAATCCTGCATATTTACGGCTATAAATATGTGTAGTAATAATACTAAGTAACTGATCATTTCATACGTTTGGTAAACTTGCAAACAAAACTGGTGATGTTTGTTGTAACGACGAACAGCACCAACACTGACCCCTTTCACATTGAGTAACTAATTACTAGTAATTACCAAATTCTAATGTCATGTCTGTGACTAATACACCAAATCTCAATGACACTTATGACTTAAGTGCTGACTCATTTTCACATGCGCTACAAGGTTGACCATCTTGTAATTTTTATCTTTATAAAGTATTGGATGAAGTTCAATTTTTTTTTTTTAAATCTACATCTGACTACTCTACAAATTTCTGCAAACAAAAATTACTCTACTAGCATAACATTCCCCAAAAAAAAAAGTTATCTAAAGTAAATTTTACTATTTAAATTTAACCACGCATTTATACAAGTTTAAGTTACTCTATTGTTTGAACGTGTACACCACATTGTTTATTTGCGCAAAAAGCTACTCTTATTATTATTCTAACTAGATCTATATATCTCGTAAACTCAACTAAAGTCAAGCGTCCTTTTGTTTAGGTTATATATATGAAAATCATAAAATTCTATAATGGAAATTTATATATTTTATCAGAAAATAATAATAAAATTTATGGAAATATATGACGTAAAATACATATAGCAATGAAAAATTTCCCAAGAATATCTAAATTGTTTTAGGCCAACTCGTTGAGACGAGTTAATGACTTAATGTCATACCACACTAAAATTTCCGTGTATAAAAAGCAAACTTATCTATTGCTGATTGAAGAATTATACCATACATGTCTTCAGGTTAAATGATTAAAGATCTTTTGATTGGCCCAAAGAGTCATATACTTTGCTTGAGATTTTTTTTTTTTTTTTTTTTTTTTTTGTTAAAGAACTTTGCTTGAGATTTTTTCAAAGAGAGATTGGATAGTAGTTGATATTAATCTACTTAATCCTTGTTTTCAGCTGATGGTTGGATTATTGATCAACTTCCTAATTAAAGTCAAAAGTTCAAAACTTGTAATGGTAACCACTTTCCCAATAGTATATCTTTTTTTTTTTTTTTTTTTGGGTCTAATCCCAATAGTATATCTATACATATAGACTCGTCTTGTGAGAAATGACCCTTTCCTTGCAATCGTGCTTAATTAAGACCCACCAATGGTGTTTATCTATTCCGTTGACTAATGTTTATGCGCTTTCGGTGTAGTAAGAGTGTTTTGGTCATAATAATATGTTTATCGCAAAGAGTTATCTGATCCGTTATATCAAGTTATTTATTTGTGATTTTATATATATATATATATATATATATATATATATATATTATAAGGCCATGATTTTTTGTTTTGTTTCAATGTACTTATTTTCTTTCCAAAAAGCAGATACAAGTATATGCGGTTCTGTCTTGGGCAATAGCAACTTATGGCTGTCTAAACAGGAGATGGCGTAAAGCTTAATTTTATAAAATCCATACAAGTGTATAAATTAATGCACTTAACTGTATATAAAGAATATATATATATATATATATATAAACGAATGAAAGTTAAAGAATATAATTAGCAGCTAGCGTAATTAATTTAGTCAGTCGTCAAGACCAATCACCACTTGCGAGTTTTAACCATGAAGATGACGTAGCGTTGTGATTATTGCCACGGCCATCTCTGTCGATCATCCCTACGCTCATGACCGTAGGATCAACGGAGTACTCTTGGCAAGCTAAGTTGAGATCGAGAGATGGTTGATCTAACGGCTGTGGTCTGCCAACGGAATGATGATGATCATGGAGTGACGTCATACGAAGATAATTGGAAGGTGTTAACCAGTGGCATCTCTTGTGGCCTCCCAAGGCCTGTCCAGAAGAGAAGACGCGATGGCAGATGGTGCATTCGTGAGCGTTGGATCTCTTTCTTGAGATATGAGGGGTTGATTTGTCTTCGTCCTCCTCCTCATCTTCGTCCTCTTCGTCGTCGTCATCGTCTTCTTTGTATTCCTCTTCGTCCTCCTCTTCTTTGTCTTGAGAGGCAAAACAACCTTTCACTTTCTTGTGGCTTGCCCTGTGTCCACCCAATGCCTGATGCGACGCAAACACCTTCTTGCAAGCTTTGCATTGGAAAACCTGCGCGGTTTTTTGCTTTTTGACGCTTTTGCCCTTACCGTGTCCATGCTTATGATCATCGTGTGGATTCCCAGAATTGGACAACAAGACAAGACAGTTGGCAAGCTCTTCGTCTTCGTTTGGAGACAAGTTAAGATGATGATGATGATGATGATGATGAGTGGATATGGATCTCTCCCTCTTCCATGGACGACGAGACATGTTGTCCTCATCGTGTTGTCCGCGACTGAACATGACGAAATCAATGCATGATGAGTTCATGGCTCAATGTGGGAGTGCAAGTGAGTGTGTGTGTGTGAATTAAAAAGGAGAAAGCCCTTGTTTTTAGTGGAAGGAATGGGTTTGGTGTCTTCTTGTTTATGTGGTTCCAAGTAGCTGACTCCTTGCTTTAATTGACACGTGTTGCGACTTTTGACTTTTTCCAACATTCCTATTTCCTAGTCACGTCACGTGTGCACCCTTTATCTATATATATATATATATAGATATATATGGTTTGGTTTAACAATGCTCATTTCATGCTTACAAATACCAAATGTAAAACTATTATAATACTCCCTCCGTTTCATTATATAAGTCGTTTTAGAAGTTTTGTTGTGTTTCAAAATATAAGACGTTTTCGTATTTCTATGTAACTTTTTACTTTATTGAATATTGTGTGACCAATAATGATCTGCAGTTTTTCTTTTTAATTGATTGAATTGTTTTTTTATATATATTAAGTAATACTTTTTAAAAGTAAAAGTAATTTCTTAATATGCGTGTTTTAGCCCAAAACGACTTATATTTTGAAACAGAGGGAGTATAATATAATCTTCTTTTCTTTATTCTAGTTGACAATTAGGGAGAGGTGGTGAGGCTGCGGATGAGAAGGCCTTCGAATGTGATTCCAGGTCCAAAAGCTAAGCCCAGTCCCCACTCTTGTGCGCCATCGCCTTTCTTCTTCAGCTCATCTCTCACATACTCCATCACATACAGTATAGTGTTGCTGCTCACATTCCCGTAATCCACCAACGCCCTTCTGCTGCTCTCTAGCTTCTTTCTCTCCAGCTTCAGTCTTGTCTCCAGACGGTTCAGAATCGCAGGGCCTCCTGGATGAACAGCCCAGAACATGTCATTGAACTCCATCGACTCATCACCAGCCTTTCCCATCAGCTTCTTGCAAAACTCTTCTATGTTCTCCTCTATCTTCTGCGGAAGGTCTCTTCCTAGCTTGAAGTTTATGCCTTCCTCCGACAACCTCCCATCGATCACGTTCTGTGTCCCCGGCAAGAACTGCTGAACTGCATAGTGCAGCTCCATGAAAGGAGCTTCACACTCTTTCGGGTCTGCTCCGATGATCACTGCACCTGCACCATCTCCAAACAGAGCAGCCCCGACCAGGTCGTAAGGACGAGCTTTGTTTGGTGGGCGAAACCCGAGAATGGTGGTTTCAGAGGTTGTGAGCAGAACACGGCTTCCCGGGTTGTTTTCAGCTATGTCTTTGGCCACGCGGAGGCCAGTCACACCTCCGTAGCATCCCAGAAAATACAGCATCACTCTGTTCACGTCATTCCTCAGGCCTAGCTTTGCTGAGAGGTAAAGGTCTCCACCGGGTAACCGGATCTCACTTGAGGAAACGTATACCATGTGAGTGATGTCTTCCACTGGCCTTCCCCATTCCTTGATGCAACCCAAACTGGCTTCAAATGCCATTTCCACAACCGCCTCGTTTGCAATTTCAAGTCTTTGCTTGATTGTTGGTGACCCCTCCGTTGTTAGCTCAGGGTATTTATCTAGTATCTCCCGCGACAACACCGTGTAACGCGTCTTCACGGTTGTGGTTTTGCCTAAACAACAGCACAAAACATTAGCAAGCTTCAACATTTCATAAGCGAGCACAGCAGTGTGAAAAATCAAAAAACTATATGATATAAAGATAGTGAGGCTTACACAAGTGTTCCAGCTTCTCTTTGATAAAGGCGTCATCACATTTGGTGTCGCGTAGAAATCCTTCCACTAGATTCTCCTGAGGAACGACTTGGCTTGGGAAGGCTTTGCCAAGAGCAAGCACTGTTGCCTTGCCGGGATTTGCGACACGCCTTGTGGGTATGCTGCTTAGCTTCTCAACACCATTCATCCCAGAATTTGACATCTCTTGTCAAGCGCAGAAGGAAACAAACTCAGTAAATTATTAAGAAGAAAGATTGGGGATGCAGAATATCAGTAAAAGCAAAGGATTATAAAGGAAAGGTTGAGGGTTTTCTTGGGGAGAGTTTGGTGCTGAAGAGTGAGGATCATGTAAAGAGAGACCTGGTTATTTTATTAGGGTTTGGTGATTCTTTGGCCTGTGTTGGTTAGAAATGCAAAAAACACCATGAAACCAATTTTTCCCGGGATAACTAATATAAGCCTAATCTGCATAGGTAAATAGTTACCATGAAAATGAAAGTTAGGAACAGAGAGTTGCAACGTCCATAACGAGACCTGTAACAGAGCAATGAATACTAACTTGTTAAATTTCTGAGGGGCAATAATTTTACCACTGACAATGGATAATTTTAGGCACAAAAGTGAAAACGGAAACAAAGAGAAAGGAGCCCCTTTACCAGAAATCAGATGCACGGTTTAACCTTCAGCTCAAGAAGATTTAAGTGATCCAGAGCAATCATCTGATTTTCTCATTGTAGCCATCATCTTTGACACAAAGTGAAGTTCTTCCAACTTTCCAGCAGCCTCTAAGGCATTTCTCAAAGCCACATGGCTGCTAAGCTGTTGGTGGTTTCCTAGTTCTACCAATTCTTTGTACAAACTAAACGCTTCAGAGTGTCTTTTATGCTTACAGAGTCTTTCTATGACTGTGTTGCATGTGCCGATATCTACCATTTGACTCTTTTCCAGACAAAACAGCACAAGTCTGTGAGCGTCAAGTAGTTTTCTATTCTCGCAGAGGAAATCAAGTAACTCTTCCATCATAACCAAATACCCGTTATCATAAAGCAACCTAACAATCAGAAATGCCTTCTCCTTCTGTCCACTGCTAAAAAGCAATCTGACAGCATGCGTTGAAAAGTCAATGTTCTGTCTTATTTGTCTTTCCAGCATTAGCCTTACCAAGCCGAAAGACTCGTTAGCACATTTCCTTTTCACAAGTTCTGCAAGTACAGAATGGAAAGTGGTTGCAACCGGAAGATAAGAGCTCCTTAGCATCCTTTGTAGGGTATCCTGAGCAAGAACAGCTTCACCTATCTTCAACAGCCCATCAATCAATAACTCGTAGGTTTCAAGATCAGGCACAAATTCCCGCCTCAGCATTAGAACCAACAGGTCGTAGGCAGCCTTGAATTTACCTTCTCTGCAGTGACCCATGATCAAAGTCCTGTAAGAGGGTGGATCTTGCACTCCTCTTTTCATTAGCTGCCTAAAAAATTTATCAGCTTGTTTTGTTTTCCCATTGGCACATAAGTACTCAAACATTGGGTTAAAAGCTGCAGCAAGCGGCTTGCATCCATCCTTGCCTAGCAATACTTCTTTCTCAAGTAACTCATTGAACAATGTCTCAGCTCTATCAAATTCGTTTCTCAGGCACAAAGTACGAATCAAAACACTAAATGAAGCTGAATCAGGATGCAACTTCATATTGACCATTTCTTGGAACACCTTCATTGCTGCATCCAGATGTCCAGCATCGCAGTGGGCTTTGATCAAAATATTAAAAGTGCAGGCATCTGGAGTAAAAGTGGTAAATGTATCCCTCCCACTCAAAATTTCTTTGATCTCATCATATCTGTGAGTCTCCGAGAGCCCCTTAATGAGAGTATTGTAAGTGACAGCATTGGGTTTCAGGCCTCTACTCAGCAAATCATGAAACACAAGCAATGCTTCATCGACTTGCTGCTTCATACAATAGCCTCGGACGAGAGTGGTGTAACTAACAATGTTGGGATGCACATCCGTTGGTTTTTTCATCATTCCATTCAAAACATTGTGAGCAATCCTGACCTTGCCGGCTCTGCATAAACCATCCATGATGGTGTTATATGTAACGACATCAGGATCGCAGTGATAGGGCTCCATTTCCTTAAAGATCCTAAAGGCTTCATCCACCATGGAATTCTTACAAAAACCCCTAATCAGAATATTAAAAGTGTATGAATCTGGGGTAACACCGTAGGTACGACGCATTTCGTCGAACAGGTCATGGGCCATGCCAGTTCTGCCACGCTTAAGCAAAATGGAGAGAAGACTGTTGAAGGTAACGACGGAAGGAGAGATGCCCATCTTCTTCATGGTCTCGAAGAGCTTCACTGACTCCCGGAAGAGCCCAGCGTTTCCGTAGCTCCTAATCAAGCTGTTGAAGTAGCGATCCTCGAGCTTAACGCAGCCATTAGACCTTTTCTCGATGGAGAACAGGAAATTTCGAGCGATGTTGAGATTCCGAGCTCGACCTAGGAACTCTAACATGAGGAAAAAAGACTGCTCTTTGTGAGAAAAACCCTTGTTGGAAACCCAGTCAAAGAATCGCAGACCATCGGCAGGGGTCTTGATGAGGCGGAGGGTTTGAAGAACCGTCGTCCTGGAGATGGATTCAGATGGACAAAGAGACGAGAGTGAAGACTCCACTTCGTCTGACCACGGCTTAGAGTTTACAGCACCCGCCATAGACCTCGCCAGTTTCGATTTGCTCGACCTTTCATTTCTAACTTTGGCTCCTCCGATTACTGCTAGATACCGCACAGGACGTTCAGGCTTGCTGGAGACAAACAAAGCATGGAGTTTTGGGACTGAAACCATTGCCGCCGGCGAACATGGTGGCTCCAAACCTTCCGGCACGTTTAATAGAGAGAGACCAAAAGAGAAACATTCTCTAAAGCCCAATCTAAATGGGCTCTTTTATGTTCCAGCTATCATAACTTAAGGCCCACATATGGGGATGGACCCACACAAAACTAGTTCAATTTTTTATAAATATCCTTGATCCTTCAAGGGCCAACATTCATTTGGTGTAAGAGAAGAGACCCACCTTGCCTCTCATATCAGTAATTTATGGTTTCATAAGTAAATTTGTGTGATAATTACATTCAGATTTTAATGCTAACCCCCAAAAAAACTTGTAACTGCACCAACCCATCTAGATTTCCTTTCCCTTTCGTTGGTACATTTTGAGTCAATTTGCCCACTAAATGCCAAAATTTTAATGTCTTGACTTAAACAATCGCTTGATTTTGAAACAAATACATATACGCGTATTGCATTTGCATATCTAAAAAAATATAGGCATCCGTAAAAATGGTCACACACATGCATGTAATTATTTTGCAGTAATTTGGAAAATGAGTTGGGGTGAGAAAGTGATAACAAAGAATGAGTGAGAAAAGTGCAATATGTGGTTTCTCATTTAGGAGATGTTGACAAGGCAACAAGTTTGGTGTAGCACTAATGCACTATCCTCCTCCTTTTCTTCGCCTTTTTCTCTATCCTTAAGCCCTTTTTTTTTTTTTTTTTTTAGCACGACTTTATTTCACCTTTTACTTGCAATGACATTCACTTTCCATATTTCAACTATGGTTAAATTAATTTGTGGATTTTGCATTTTAAGTTGACCACCATACGTGCACCACAAAGGGATATATAAAGTATAGTGACTTCCTTTGTACTATTGTAACTGTAACCCTAAAATGATTTGAGATTTTTCAAAAGGGTAATTTGTGTACATGTTGATAGATTGATTAAGATTTAAGAGATTCATTTAATTTGGACTTTGTGAACATCACAATAGGATTTAGTCCTTCATAGTTTGTGTCTTATATATCAATTGTCTCCTTTACTGAGTTTAAAAAAAAAAAAAATCTAGATGCATGCTTATGTAAAACAATAGGAATGCCATTTCAGCATTAAATACACATTAGCAACAAAGCATTGATTTTTTTTTTTTTTTTTTTCTCTGAATTTTATTGAATATAAACTGTTACAACTGAAAGCCTTTGTACGAAAATCAAAGGCAGAGCAGGTGGATGTTTACAAAAGGAACACATCCAACTAACCACAAAAAGGCTGACAAAAGCCAATAAAACAAAACCCAAACATAAACTTATACCGAGGATGATCTTCTCTCAGTTTCAAAGAGCTCATGTAACCATTTAGGATGACCTAAGGCTACATATGACTGTGAACAGAAGTCTCTTAAAGCACTTTGAGCAATGATAGAAGCACCAGTGTTTGTTGTAGGGGTTTCAGCAATAACCTTCCACTCTTGAATCTTCTCTAGAAGGTTATTCATTTCTGATCTTTGATGAGCAAAATTTGGCCAAGCTTTTGGTCGGTTTATAGCTCCCACCAATTCCAAGTCTTCAATCGCAAACAAAACTTTGTTGATTTTATGGCTATGCATACTTTCAGCTGCCCATAGAAAACTGCTAAGATTCAAGTCTTGTTTGTTATTTATATTTCCAAAAGACCTTCGGCTATGCAACAACACATTCCCATTGTCATCACGTAAGACCCATGCACATCCAGCAATGCCTTTCTTTTTGGCCCAACTTACGCCTAAGTTACATTTACACCATTGAGTAGGAGGGAGCGACCATGAAGGAATTATATCTATCCCATTCTTTATCTCATCATTCTCTACAGCTCTGTTCACTATCTGAGATAAACCCCAAGCATCTGCATCTTCTCGAACTTTCCTAATTGTATCAATAGGAGAAAATGACGTACCTTCAAAGATAAAGATGTTTCTATTCTTCCAAATGCGCCATAGCAACCATGGGAATAAACTTCTACTATCTTGAGGGATAACAAAGTTCTTCCCTAATTGTAGTAGGTAGAAGATATTAGAGTGCACAGAGCATTTATCAAATCCTCCACTCGGAACCGGGATACATGACATTGCCCATAACTGTCTAGCCACTGTGCATGTGAAAAGGACATGATTAATGGACTCCCCTTCCAGCCCACAAAGTTGACATCTTGTATCACCTTTCATACCTCTTGCTCTTATAAGATCCATGACCGGTAAGGCATCACTAGTTGCTCTCCATAAGAAAGCTTTGATCTTTGGAACTGTAAGGAGTGACCAAATCTGTGATTTTATCCCATTGGTAGACGGTTGCATCTGTGCTTCTTGGATGATCTCTGCATTATTCACTGAGCATGCTAAATGATAACCAGACTTAACCGAATATTCTCCACTTTTGGTATGTTTCCACGACCAAAAATCTTCTTCTCTAATAACCGGTTTGATAGTTTTGATTCTCCTTACATCTTCTGGGAAAAACAAATGATTTAAAAGATCTAAGTTCCACCCTCCATGTTGCATATCAGTAAGATTCTTAATTCTAAGATTAAGATCAAAAACCCTCTGTTTCCGGTATGGTGCTCTCCAACCATTATCAAAGATCCATGGATCAATCGAAACAAGGAAAGAAAAGCATTGATTTTCTTATAAGACAGAAAAAAAAAAAAAAAAAAAAAAGAGTAAATAAATATTGAAAAATGTATATGAAAACAGAAAGTTGTTTTTTTTTGTCTATATAATTTATTTAAAAAAAAAAAAAAAAAAAAAAGGAAAGGAAGGATAATAGAGAGTCCGTACGTTTGGGTCAACGTCGATGGCAGCCTTTGTGCAACGTAAAGGGGCCCACTTGGCTCTCCTCCTTTTCCTATTTGTTTTGGACTCATTACATCCTCACTCTCTCGCCTACTCTCATCAGGCTATACTCTCTCCCCCACGGCGCCACGTGTACATAAGATCTCCATGGGTACCGTCGATTAGTCGGGGCAGCGTGGCGCGTGAGGGAGAGAGTGGTTGGGGCTGAGTCGAATAATTGGGTGAGTGAGTTCGTAGCAGATACGATCGGTCACTCTGTCTTCCCTTAAACGATCCACCTTCACTTTTCCACTTATTTACATCTTTGCCATCCTGTCTTTCTAAACCCCAACAGCATTCTCGCCAGCTACCTTATTATTGGCGTCTTCCTTCCTCTTTTTATTTATTATTTATTTATTTATTTATTTCAACCCTGCAACTAAAGATACTATTTATTTTCTGCTGAAACAGTTTTCTTTTTTACAAAACCAAAAAAGACACCACGTGTAAACATATGATTGACTATGCGAGATTTATGATTTCTTATATCATTTCCCGCCTAAAAAATAATAATAATGTAATTGAAACAGGGGGGCCCAGGGGCAGATGTGGGTCCGAACATAATTAATATGTAGAACAAACGCGTTTACACTCCCTTCATCCTTAACCACACGATCACAACTGCTCTTTCTTTCTTTTCCCTTTTTTTCTTTTTTCCATTTCATATTTTACTTTTTAATCCTCTTAATAATCTCGATGAAAATGCAAAATCAGACGCAGTAAAACATAGGAGTAGTCTGTATGTGACTTTAAAAAAAAAAAAAAGTGTAACTTATATATGACTCGTATTTGTGAAAGCAAGATTAGTTAAGATTTAAATTAAGACACATATATAAGGTATAATTAACTAGAAAAGAGTAACGGGAAGAAGATGGATCGATGATTGTGGTAAATGAAAGGGGGCACAGACACTCACACTGGTTTCACGACCCATGTGAGTTTCCTTCTTCTTTATCTCCACTTTATAACTAGGACAAGACAGATACTCTTCTTTTTTTCTCTCTTTTTTAAAAAAATAAAAAATACTAAGATCAACAACCCATGCACCTCTTTTTTTATATAAAAATAAAATATGAAAAAAACCATATAAAGATAGTGAAAGAGAGTAAAAAAGAGAAGAAGCAGCCCCAAATAGAAAGTTAGGGTTTATTGGAAGGAAAGACTCTAATTCTAATAGAGGTGTAGTACGTTGCCTGCTTTCAGTCCATTAAAACCACTCCATAACCTATTCCGCACCGACATGTCTCCTCTTGCCTTCCTTTATTAGACTGCATCTCTCTCTCTCTTTCACTTTGTTGTGAGATCTTCCTCGGGATTGCAACATGTTGGACTACGAATGGGATAATCCCTCCGCCATCGTCCTATCCGGAGATGAAAGAAACCCGGACTCTGACCCGACCCGAGCTCTCTCCATTTTCGACCCCTCTTACAACGACCACCGTCACATGATTCCTCCTCCCCTCCTCTCTTCCTTCTCTAACCAACATCATCTTAATCTCTATGGTCAGAATCAGACCAACCACTTTCATCACTCCTTGTACGACCCACGCACCACTGCTCCTTACGCCTCTTCCGATTCCATCTACCATCCCCACTCTTCTTCTCCTGCCTTGTTCTCCTTCGACCACACCGGTCCCACTTCAGGGCACGCATCTTCCTACAACTTCCTCATCCCCAAGACCGAAGTCGATTTCACCTCCAACAGGATTGGCCTCAATCTTGGAGGCCGCACTTACTTCTCCGCCGCGGACGACGACTTCGTCAGCCGCCTTTACCGGAGGTCTCGACCAGGTGAGTCGGGAATTGGGAACTCACTGAGCACTCCACGGTGCCAAGCGGAGGGATGCAACGCGGATCTCAGCCACTCCAAACACTATCACCGCCGCCACAAAGTGTGCGAATTCCACTCAAAAGCATCGACGGTTGTTGCCGCCGGGCTGAGCCAGCGCTTTTGCCAGCAATGCAGCAGGTTTGTGCCCCCTAAAGTTCCCACTTTTGACACCCATCATTAGGCTTCACCGTACACCTTTTTCTTCGTCCGTACACTCCTACTCATCACCTTAATCTTTATGTATTTGTTTACTTAGTTAAACTCCCATTATTATTTTTTAGTATAAATTAATTATCCTTTTTATTATTTAATTATTCTCGACTACGAGGATCATCACAATCATTGAGAGAGTACGTACTTTGTGGTGGATCCCGATGGCATTATCGTCCTTTTCAACCAAATCATTTTAATTTTATATATTTATTTATTTTTTTGCAGGTTTCATTTGCTGTCGGAATTCGACAACGGGAAACGGAGCTGCCGTAAGCGACTGGCTGACCATAATCGGCGCCGCCGTAAATGTCACCAGTCAGTCTCCACCACCCTCGACACGGTCAAGCCAACTCCAAGTACTTAGTTAATTACTTCTCATATCCACTTACAAAATATATATATGTATGTATATATGTATATGTGTGCTGAATTAACTCATGAATGCGAATGATCATCAGAGTCGCCCAACGATCCCGGTATGAAATCGTCGTCACCGTCCAACGCGCCGCCTACAATTTCATTGGAGTGTTTCCGGCAAAGGCAGTTCCAAACGACAGCGTCGTCTTCCACGTCAGCATCTTCCTCTTCAAATTCAATGTTTTTCTCAAGTGGGTAGCTATTTAGCCTATTTTTATATATATATATGCTTCTGAGTCTTCTGCTTCGGTAGCTGCTATCATCTTTTTAGTCAGTCGATAATGTAATGTTTTTTTTTTTTTTTTTTTTTAAACTTTCATGCCTGGTCGTTGTTGTTTTGACTTATTAGTGGATGTTTGATTAATTATTAATTAACCAGATGATTAAAAATTAGCATTGATGAATTGAGTTGGGTGTGAATGGGATCATATATATAAAAAAAGCAAAGACCGGGGAGCGTACTGGTGCATGGTGGTTCGTTCATCGTTTATTCATTTCGGGGAACTGAATTATTGACTCTGTCATGTGTCTGATGATGGTGGTGGAATTTTCTTAGATGAAACCAAATTTTAGAGGTTTCAGGAAAGTGACTGATCGATGACGGCCACGTGGTTCCCTTTTCAACGAATAAAGTGAAAAATTCCATTTTTCCGGGAAATTTTTCGTTGAGAAGGGAAGTCTGCTTGTCCCCCATTTTGAAGCTAATCATCATTCGATTTTTTGTTGTTAAATTTAATCAGCCACGTGATTCCATATTTAATCATATTTGTTCTACTCTCCTAAATGCTACCTACCCCACAATCGTTGATAGGACGTCGGAAAGTCCAATTTCCAAGCTTAAAATGTGGATCCGCATTAATTTATTTATATAGAGTATATACTTGCATGCTCCTACTACCTTATTATATATATATATATATATTCATGAAAATGGAGAAAGACATTGCCATGGTTCCCGTGATTATGCAACACGTGTCATCTTTGTCTTGGCAAAGTTGTTGCGCGTCGGGTCTGTAAGCTAATTTTCAGCAGCACCACCCCCACACCACACGTGATCATTTCTGGCACTAACCGTCCGTTGTGGTGGGGTTGAGATTTTGAGAACCTCAATAGCCTCAACCATATAATAATAAACACAGACTCCACCCCCCCCCATTCACAAATACTTATATACTATATATCCCTTCCCTTGTAAGAAAAAAACTTAGGATTCGGAGTAATTAATAATGATATTCCGATGACCAGTTATGGACCACACGCTTCGCCTATAGGTATATACTTGCATACATATTTTGTAGGCCAATAATTGGTTTATATATGTCGCTGTTACATAAAGTTTTAGATTTTGTTGTATGCAACCTAAGTTATGCAACTCTCTACGTGACTGTTGGATCGGACTGTCCAAATACCATGTACTTTAATTGGAACACATGCAGGGTCCCGCCTATTTAGGTTAATTGAACTTAATTAACCAATTTCTACACATTTTTATTTATTTAAAAAAAAAAAAAAAAAGATAAAGAAAAAGGTTGTGGTGCTAAAAAGTCAATGATTACACGAAAAAATGTGGAAGAGGCTGAATCATTTTTTTTCCCCGTCCAAGGACTTTGGGAAGAGAGCATCCAAAGTGTTAGCTTACATGGTTTTGATGAAACAACTGCCTCAATCATTACGTCACCACGTGTACGACTTTATGTATCACTTTTTACATTTTCATGTAGAAATCTCAATCTTGGTTGAAGAATCACGATGCGACATAAGAAACCTGGCCTATACCACATACGAGTAAATTATGAGTAGATAAGATCTAACAATGCATAATTTGATGTGTAGAAGCAGCTCTGTTTGTTTCGGGAGGACTGGACTCGGATGGAAGGATTGAACTCGTTGCCTCCTAATTCTTTACCTCTTATACTACGTACGATTTTTTAGTTAATACTTTTAAGAGTATAATCCATTAACCGAGCCTCCAAAATTTGGGAACCCTTTGCCGATACTTCATCTGCGTGCGTTAAGGTTGCAACTTTCAAATATGCTCGAATAAACTTTTTTAAAGATACTAATTTACAAAAAGTACAGGATAATAAAATAAAAATGTTTAACTGATGCAAGATTTGTCCCAAAAAAAAAAAAAAATGATGCAAGAAATTGAAATTGTGCTTGTGAGCCCTGTGTAATTTATGGGCCTGTATCAGACTTAGTGAGGCCAAACATCGAGCCCATATATATATTCTCAGTCAAGAAATACATTTTTTTTTGTTACCTAATGGGATGTTTGTACTCTTTGCTTATGGACTATGGTCTCCGTTTCTAAAGATCACACATGTAAGTATGTCGGTTATTGAATGAGGAACTACTCGTTCGTACGTATTCATAAAAAAATGCACGATTTGTATGTAATATAAATAATTTGAGTCGATGACTGTTTCAGTAGAATATATAAATTTGAGATTTTTCTATATGTATCCCTCGATGTGGTTGAAAATAACCTTATCACAGAATAATTAGACAGGATTGGTACTTTCCGTAGTTGGTACACCACAATACATAGTAGCAAGGAGAGGAGCAAAGAAGGATATTTATAAATTGGACCGACCTGGCGACCTTATTGCATGTACTAAGTACTTTGTGGTATTCCTATTCCTATTAATTTCTTCCCCACCATTCGTATTTATATGTATATATTCCATTTGTCCACGCATTAATTCCCATACCAAATTGTCAATCACGTACTTACATATATATGTACACACGTACACAACAACAGGGGTTTGCAAATATTTTGATTAGGATTCATGATGACTTTTTAACTCGCATTAATAAATCGTGTTTAACTACGATACTTAAGAACGTTGCTTATATATATATGAACGTACGTCGTCGATGTTAAGTTTTATAAAGACTTTGACGAAAGGTTAATTTTAACGGAAAATGAGACATTTACGGAACTTAGGTTTATTAATTAGTTACTTTGCGGATTAACAAAACACAAGCTCACGCCAAACACACATTTATATTATAAAACGAGAAAAAGATGAATACAAAGACGTTTTTGTTGTTCTCTCGGTGGTAGTTAATTATACATATACATATTATATATATATATATATATTATAAGCTTTATAATACCTTTCGTTTAGTTAGAACTATAACACATGACATCCTTGAGAAGCTTGTACCTTCGTGTCGCCGTCCTAGGAGACGGCACTCCGCCTCCAGCTACGACAACGCTCTTGGGAACTTGATCGTGATGATTATTGCTATGCTTGATCCCGCCGCCGGACGGATATTCCGATCGGTTTGTAAACTCGTGCTCATAATTAACAGAGGAAGAAGACTTCTTTGAAGAAGAACCACCATGTCTAGCAACGCTGCTTAGCTTCCGATCGTCGCTCCGGCACCAGTCGCAAATCTCGGTGGGCACCGCAAACTCGCTGTAGTGATTGCTACAATAACTATATATATAATATATATAAATCAAGAAAACACATTAACTAATTATAATGCAAGAAAACGGCTATTTAATGGGTTTACGAGAAGATAAATACTCAAGGACTCCTCCTTACGAGTGTTGGAAGCGGTTGCGGCAGTGCCCGCAGCGGAAGAGTTTGTCGGAAAAACCAACGTCGCCGCACATGCAACACACTCTCTCCATGATCTCCACAACCTTACTTATTTTGTTCTATATGTTTATATATAAAGAAAGAGAGAAAGTTTTACATTAGATGAAGGCGGTGGTGATGTTAGACTATTTATACCCCAAAAGCCAAGCCTCTATACATCTTTCTATAAGCATATATATTATATATACAACTATGCGTGTTAGTAAATGTACAGCTAGGCCAAGGTTTGCTTGCAGTCGTTTTCAGTTCTAGAGATAGAGCCAACCTTAAAATGAGGAGTTTTTTTTTTTTTTGTGTGAAATGACAGCTTTGTCCTTCTTTCTCCTTTTCTTTTCTTGTTTTTAACCAAAAATTAATCTTCTCTTTGTTTATATTCCTGTCTTGTCCTTTTCTAATTTTTTACCCTCCGAGTATGGATCCATCTCAACGCAACGCCAACGGAAAGCGCGTGTAAGAAGAACATATATGCAAATTTATTTATTTTTTCATCAAAACATCCATGCTATTTATTCTGGTCTTTTCTTTACTTTCCATCAAATCAAATCCTGTAGGGTTTTTCATATAATATATATAGTTATCGATTTCATTGGAGATTACAAGTCGACCATAAGTTTTGCTTTTCAACGATGTTGACGTGACGAAACGCGCGCAGGGTCTGCGAGTGAGAGAGCGTAAATGTGAACAAACATTTAATAACACCAAAAATATGCAAAGTTGATCCAACTTAGTACTGCTTTTTCTCCCTTTTCCCATAAAGCGGATAAGGACGTTTCTGTCATTTTGTTTAGATGAAGCATTAAATTATTATCTATTGGATATAATTTTAAGTAACCCCCGATACACCGAGCCTATGGTTGCGGTTAGTTCATTTATGGTTTCCCTTTTTTCTCTTATACTATTTGAAATTAATTTATAGTATCAATTATTTGAAACTAATTTAGTTTCATATATAAGAGATATATATTGTGGAATCATTTTTGGCTCATTTGTTACAAATTTAACGGTATCTATATCTATATAAATTTACATTATAAAGCATGATCAACATTGTTGCGCAACGTAAATATGCACGAGGAGTTCTTGTAGTGTTTAAAGTTGTCTGTAAGAGATTCGCCAGACTTCCGAAACCTATTTAAAGAAGAACATTACTAGAATATTTTGATTTTTTTCTCGATAAGATTTTGATTTCTTTCTCGATAAGATTTTGATTTTGGGTAAATGTATATTTAATTGAACATCAAATTATGTTGATGGATTTAATGAAGAGGGTTAGGTTAAATAGAATTTGGTACACATTTATTGCGGTTTGTGTGTGTTTTAAACCAGTTATTATATCTTTAGGAACAAAAAAATAAGATGCGACTCGACGACTTGCAGTGCAAAGAGACACGGTCTTTAAATGGACTGTGCGTTGATTACACGCACCAATCACATGATGGGAGAATCGGAGGGGAGACAAGATCAAGGACGATCTGAAGTTCCCGGTGGTTTCCTTGGTTTGGAATCTAAACGGTCGGAGCGTGGTCCACGTGGCAGATTTCAGGCGATAGTTTTGGAGTTTGGTTGGCAATGTAACGTTAAACAAATGCCCTCTCATCTTTCTTAGCTTATTATTTACCTTTACATATCATCAGAAGATATTCAGATGCGGTAATTATTTTACCATGGTTAACTTAAAAAAAAGAAAGAAAGAAGAACTCGTGAACATGTTTGTTACAGTGAAAATCCCAATACTATATGGAATATGGTTCGAGGAACTGTGAGTGTGTGTGAATGAAACAGATTGGCCGACACGACAAAGGTAGTTTAACAGGAAATTAATCAATAAAGGCATTTTTCACTGGGCCCATTTAAGTAAATCCCATGGCCCACCAACCACTATCTGCGCCTTGGGTGCCAATGAAATTGGTTTTTTACTTCTTATCTTACCTCTATTACAATTAAGTGTACTTTAGATGGGTTATAGATAAACCTATAAAACATGTGGGCCCAAGTGATCCTTGCTTGTAATGGGCTCAAGATTTACTTAGTCCCATTTCGGAGGAAATTCTTTTTGCTCATCATTATTTTCTTGTTTGAACAAAAGTCTGTCTTCTCTTTCCAACTTAAAATTTTATATTTCCAATACACAGGTTGAACCAAACCACATCATTGGACCGAAGATTCTAGACCAACTGGATATATATATATATATATTTTTTTGTATTAATTAAAAGACAATTAGTTAGCAGTAAATATAATTTGAAAGAAGAGACATAACAGTTAATAGATTTTTTTGGATGGTCTGGTAAATAATTAATCTAATCATTCGAGACAAGTGGTTAAAAGGTTCAGAATCAAAATGATGATGATCGTATATTTGAAAAGAAGCCAATAATGAAGATGAAGAAAGACTAAAAGATGCTTTTGTTGAGTGAAAATGATGAGAGTCCCCAACACAAAATAAATTAAAAAGGAATGGTTTTCCTTTAATTTTGTTGGGTTCAGAAGACAATTGGAGAGATCCACGAGTTAGTGGGCAATCAAGAAAATATTGTTTTGTTAAAATCCACCAAAGTCACTAATGGGTTTTGAACAATGTTGTATCCTCGTGTAAAAAAATACCAAAATGTGGATGATGGATGGATTGGGGGAGAAAGTCAAACCCATCTAGGGTGATGTAGCTTGGGATAAAGGATACTTAATCAGTCGTTATGGGCTATATATAATGGGGATGTGAAATGGGTATGTTTTGGGCCGTGAATATATTGGATTCCAAAGTTGGATAGGCTAATAATGTGGGCCGTAAATCCTGTAATGGAAAGCCCGTTGGGCTTATAAGCAGCGGCGGTGTGTGTTTGACTGAGTATATCTGGAGACTTCGGGGAGGAGGGGAGGGAGGCCAAATTCACCACAACCCAAAGCAACAACCAAAAAAAAAAAAAAAAAAAAACCCATCAATCGGCGGATCTCCGAGAGTACTCACTGTCGTCGCTCTTGGATCGTCTGCTCGCCCAAACCCTAGACCCCCTGTCCTCGTTCCCTTGTTCCAGATATTACCCCTACCATTTCGGATCTCGGTTCGCCATGCTCATGATTCCGTCCAAGGTCGCCGGGCATACCCGGTTCTTGCTCCACAGCTTTAATGATTCCGATGTCGACTCTGTCTCCCAAGAGATTTTTGAGGTACTACTCTCTCTGCTTTCATCTTATGTGAAATGTTTTCAATTGTTTTCGAATCTATATCTGTTGATAGCAATTGAATGTAGCTGAGAAATGTTTTTTTTTTTTTTTTAATATAAATGTCAGTTGGCTGATTTCGGAGTTGAGACTAGTATTCCAGTTCTCAAGACCTGCCTTGATTGCTTCACCGTCCGCAGAAGCCATCCTAACACCTTGCTGCTTGAGAAAGTAGTATCCTTGGTGTTTAAACGTCTGATGAAACTGTCAAATTTTGGAACCCTGCTTTCTCACGCTCTAAAAGACCTTGATCTCACTCAAGAATTTCTCCATGATTTGACTCATGCTTTGGACTTTTCTATCTCTGACAAAATTTCCTTTGGTCTGGCCCTGTCCGATTTTGAGAGATTTGATGCTAAGACATGTGGTAAGGCTTGTTCTCCCCCCTCTTTTACTTCTCATTTCTCTTTGGTTTTATATCTATCTTATCATGGCTTTTCCGTCTTTCCTTTTGTAGGACGAAACTTATTATTATCTGCGATTGAGCAACTGTGTGCCAATACTAGCCAGATTGAGTCTACTGAGCAAATTCAGAATCTTCTTTTGTTTCTCCAGAAATCTGAGGACCTATCCAGCCATTTGGATTCCTTCATTCAGATTTTGACTCCTGCTCAACCTAGAGATGACTTCTCTTTCGCTCTTACGCCTATCCTCCCTCAACAAGTGCACGAAGCTGATGTTTTCAGGTGCTGCTTCTGAATTGCTTTCATCTGTCAACCCTTTTCGTTCTATATGTACTGATTGTGAATCTCAACGGTTTTCCTGTTCTCCTCTAGGAACATGGATTTTCACAATGATTCGGCTGAAAACGAGTTTGATGCTATCTTAGCTGAAATTGATAAGGAAATCAGTGTTGGGGATCTCATGGCAGAATTAGGTTGTGGATTCACTGCTGATGCCCAACAATGCAAAGAGATCTTGTCGAGTTTTGCACCATTAAGAGATGCTACTATCTCAAAAATTCTTGGCAGTGTTGCTCGTACATATACTGATCTTGAAGATAATCACACCACCTTTTCAACTTTCAGTTTGGCCCTTGGTTGCTGCATTCCAACAGAACTTCCGCCTAGGTCGTGGAATGTTGATATTCTGGTTGAAACAATCAAGCAGCTTGTAAGTTATTTGAAGCCCTTTTACTTTGTCTAATCAATATCATTGATAGCTTCAGAGTTTCATTTCACTCGTTGCATTAATCTTTTTGTGACTAGTGTGCATGTTTATTCTTCTTTTATCATTGGATTTGTAACGTAATCTAGCTTATTTGTTAAATGTTACTTTGTTCATGCTCTTAAGTTTTTATGCTAAAGCAGGCCCCTGGCACAAGCTGGAGGAAAGTAATCGAGAATCTTGACCATGATGGATTTGACATCCCTAATATGGAGTCTTTCTCGTTTTTCATGCAGCTCTATAAAACTGCGTGCAAGGTGTGTCATACTATCTAATTTGACTGTTCAAATGTTTTACTTCTTCATTTTCTTTTTCTCTTCCAATGTTGCTTGAGGGTGTTAAACTGATTCTTGCAGGAGCCATTTCCTCTTAATGCTGTATGTGCTTCTGTCTGGAAAAATATGGAAGGTCAATTATCCTTTCTTAAGCACGCAATATTAGCCCCACCAGAAGTATTCACCTTTGTGCATTCCCCAAGGAAGCTGGTGAGATACCCCACAGCCGTGTTTAGAGCTGTTCTTCTTTAATATTTTTCTCTATTCTGACCAGCTGGTTTCCAGGCATATATTGATAACATGCACGGCCTTGAGCAACAATTAGGACTTTCCAATCATGCATGGCTGTCTCTCGATCTCTTAGATGTGCTATGCCAACTGGCCGAGAGAGGTCACGCTGTTTTAGTTAGTTCGTTGCTTCAGTATCCACTCACACATTGTCCTAGAACCTTGCTTCTTGGAATGACACATATCAAAGTAATTCTCTGTGTGATATATATGCACGTATTCACTATTTTGGTTGGCTAAATATTTAAATTCTGTTGTTGCAGACTGCCTATTATCTCATCCAGCGCGAGGTGGTTTCTGCTCTTCTCCCAGTGATAATAACAAATTCTCAGGACAGTGGGTTTATCCTTAATCTTTGGCATCAGAATGCAGAACTCTTTCTGTGGGGGATTTTGGATGCCCAAAATCTTAAAGCAGACATCATGCTACGAATAATTGAAATCTGCCATGAGCTTAAGGTGAATATGTTGTATTGAAAATGTGTAACAGTGGCTCAATATATCTCCTTAAAATGTTTCTTTTTTTAAAACGTAGATTAATTAATCTTACTACAGCGTCTCTGTGTCTATGAACTAATCATCGGATCTTTTTTATATTTATTTCAGATTCTGTCTGCTGTTTTAGAATCAGTTCCAGTGTCATTCAGTATCAGATTGGCAGTCCTTGCCTCACTGAGAGGTTTTTTGGACATTGAGAACTGGTTGCCAAACTGTCTATATGTGTATAAGGACCTCTTTGCTGTGGTAATATTTTTTCACAATCAAAGTTCTATTACTTTAATTTTCTTAGAGATGAGAAGATGGTATCTAACCTTTCAAATTTGTGCTGTTTATATTTCAGGAGTGTCTCAAATTTTTTAAGAGTGTGCATTTTAACGAATCAGAGGATTTTACTTCTAAACATTTTCATCCTTCTGATCCTTTATCAGATCTTCATTTGGATGCAACGTCTTCACTTTTGAAAGTTAGTTAACTTCCTTTTTGGTTTCGTTTTGGCTCTTCTATTGCTTCATATCTACTGAGGTTAATTTGTTTGAACATGTATTGAAGGTTTTGAAAGCTCATGATAATGTGATTACTTCATCTCAACTGGTTGAAGAGATAGAAAAGGTCAATGCAGCTATTTTGGATTGTAATTCGAAACTTCAGAATGGTGAGGCTAAGGATTCATCAGCTTCCAATGCATATGGAGATGATGTTGAGGCAGAAGCAAACGCTTACTTCCATCAAATGTTTTCTGGTCAGTTGACTGTTGATGCAATGGTTCAAATGCTTTCCCGATACAAGGACTCTTCGGTTCAAAGGTTTGATAATAAAAAACCACACCTATTTGAGAAATTTGAGTTTTCTCTCCATTTTTTGCGAGGCTCCTCATGCATAAAGGAATTTTGGCAGGGAAAAATTAATTTTTGAATGCATGATTGCTAATCTGTTCGAGGAATATCGGTTTTTTCCCAAGTATCCCGAGAGACAGCTGAAAACAGCCTCCATCCTCTTTGGTGAGTTGGGTGATACCGTGATATCGTTTTAAGTGTTTACACTGTTGTGTCTGTCAATACTTATTAGCGTACTATAACTGAGACACCCCTTCAGCAAGTTTGACATTCAAGATGATGGTGTTTACAAAGGATTTCCTGAATTTAGAAATTACCAGTGACATGTTGTTTGAGTATCTCTTCTTCAAAATTGTATTGTTTTCCTTACAATCTTGAATCTGCTGTGAATTTACAAATTTCAGGTTCTGTTATCAAGCACCAGCTTATAAGTTCCCTTACACTGGGGATGGCTCTGCGTCTAGTCTTGGATTCTCTGCGCAAACCTGCAGATTCAAAAGTATGGATTCTTTTGTGATTTATTTCTGTCTCCTGGCTTTTTACTAGGGGAGATCTGTCATCTTCTTTCTTTCCTGATTCTTGCAGATGTTTCTGTTTGGAAGCAAAGCTCTGGAACAGTTTGTGAATCGTCTGGTTGAATTGCCTCAATACTGCAACCATATTTTGCAAATATCTCATCTGCGTAGCGCTCACCCTGAGTTAGTCACTGTTATTGAAAAAGCACTTTCAAGGATATCAACTGGTAGTTTAGAACCAGATGCCTCTGTTTCGCACCCTGGTCCCTCACAGTCTTTCCCTGGAAATGGCGAGGTACAATTTTGATATAGAAGTTTTATTTTGACTGACTGTGTTACTTGCCTTGTCATTATTAGCTATTATTATATCTTCCTGTAAGTTGATTCTGCAAATATATTCATTTCTCTTGTGACCTTCAATCGACTTCCCTGATATTTAAGGTGAGAAAGCAATTAACTCGTTGTTTCTGTTTTCTTTTTCCATTGGCAGTTGAGTGGTTCTGGAATTGGCCAGTCTGCATTACAGCTTCCTTCTCTTGCACCGCTTCAACAGAAAAATGAAGTGCATATTGATGACCGCGGTAAAGTACCAAGTGTGCCGTCTAACGAGGCAAAGCCACTACTGCCATCGTTATCTACCTCTTCGGTTGATGTTTCTGTCATTCCTAAGGTGATGCCTTTCTCTTTTTTTTTTTGGTGTGTGTGTGTTGGAGGAGTTTCCATTTCATCTCGCTAGTTATTCTTGCAGAATCCTGGCGTTGCAACTTCTTCATCAACCTCAGCTGGATTTGCTCGTCCACCTCGTGGAGCCACATCAACAAGTAATCTCCAGTCCACTTAGTCTTATAACTATTTTTTGAAATATTACAGGTAATATAGTTCCTTTCCTGTCAAGAGAAGACATGTTACTAATATTGGGCTATCACAGGGTTTGGCTCTGCTCTGAACATAGAAACCCTGGTTGCAGCAGCAGAGAGAAGGGAAAGTGCAATAGAGGTACTTTGCTATGTTGTGCATCTACAGTCAGAATTATTTGCTTTTAGTTACATTACATAATAAATTGTCAATATGCTAACCGTCTACTGTTTAGAATGAATGACAAGAATAAGTCTTCTTTATTTCCAGGCTCCACCTTCAGATGTTCAGGACAAAATTTCTTTCATAATCAATAATATTTCTACTGCGAACATTGAATCTAAAGGGAAAGAGTTTGCTGAAATTCTGCCTCAACAGTATTATCCTTGGTTCGCACAATATATGGTTATGAAAAGGTACTGATAGTTGTGTTTTTATGTTTGCAATTTATGTGAGGTTTTCGGTCTTCTCTTCTTATTGTTTTTTCACACGTTTTTACCTGATAGAGCGAGCATTGAGCCGAATTTTCACGACTTGTACCTGAAATTCTTGGACAAAGTTGATTCCAAGCTTTTGTTTAAGGAGATACTTCAAAATACTTACGAAAATTGCAAGGTAAATATTTCTTCACACAAACAATTTGCTTCGATGAGCGTGCTTTTTACTTAGCAAATGTTTGGTTCCTTAATTTCGTTGGTTTTGCAGGTCCTTTTGGGGTCAGAGCTCATAAAGTCAAGTTCAGAAGAGCGCTCACTGCTTAAAAATTTAGGCAGCTGGCTTGGAAAGTTGACCATTGGAAGGAATTACGTTTTAAGGGCACGAGAAATAGATCCAAAATCTTTGATTGTGGAGGTATTTGTGCTATTTCCTGCATAAATTTTCTTGGTTCTTTTGTAATAACTGTGTCAGTTTGTAAATGTAAACTTTGTTTTTTCTTCTTCTTTTGCAGGCATACGAAAAAGGGTTGATGATAGCAGTTATTCCATTCACTTCAAAGGTTGGTGATGGTTCATTGGTGGTTCTCCTATCTGTTGTAGGGTTGATGTCCTGAGTTCTAATTTGCGGTAACTGCAGGTTCTGGAGCCATGCCTAAAGAGTATTGCGTATCAGCCTCCCAATCCTTGGACGATGGCTATACTTGGGTTGCTCGCTGAGATCTATTCAATGCCAAACCTAAAAATGAATCTGAAGTTTGACATAGAGGTATCTGGTTGTAAGAAGGATTTTAAAAGGATGATTGTTTCTCTTGAGCATCAACCAGTTTTTTTACATCTTTTCTTTTAATTTATTCATTGTTTTGTTCTCTTCTCGTCTTTCTCTTCAGGTTCTATTCAAGAACCTTAATGTTGATTTGAAGGAAGTAGCGCCTACATCCCTTCTAAAGGATCGAAAGAGAGAAATAGAAGGGAATCCTGATTTTAGTAACAAAGATCTTGGGGTAACACATATATCTCAACCACAGATGATTCCGGAGCCTAAGACAATTTCTCCTCTTAAGCAAATAGACCTACCTCTTGATGTTGCAAATTCACCTAATACAGATGTTCCGTCAAAATTATTATCACAGGTTATTATGTGTTTACTTTTTTTAAATTTAACTTTAGTGTCACTTTCTGGTTATCTACGATATCTAGCCCCTTGCCTTTTCTTTTCAGTATGTAGCCCCCCAACGTGTTTATACTAATACTTTGATGGAAGACGAAAAAGTGGCGACTCTAGGCTTGTCTGATCAGCTCCCTTCACCTCAAGGACTGTTCCAGTCAACTCCATCCCCATTGTTTTCTATTAGTCAGGTACAACTTTGATTTTTTTTTCAATATCTTTGTCAAAGTTATTATATACAAGCTTGGCTCAAAACTTTTCTACTGTATTAATGTGCTGGACAGCAGTTGTCAGCAGCACTTCCCAACATTGGAAATCATGTTGTTATCAACCAGAAATTAAGCGGATTTGGTATGCACTTTCCGTTTCAGAGGTTAGTAACTAATGTTCTCCTACTGGTGAAATCATTATGTTTGTAGCGCATTTGAAAGTTTTACACACCAAACTTTTATCCACTGTCAGAGTCGTACCACTTGCCATGGACAGAGCTATCAAGGAGATTGTGTCTGGTATTGTTCAGCGAAGTGTTTGTATTGCATGCCAAACAACAAAAGAGCTTGTGCTGAAGGTTGGCCAATCTAGACTTCTGCTCTTTTGGTTTTCTTGTTTTGTTTACGTTTCTTGTTTTTTGAGTCCCTCCTTATCTCCCATTCCTGTTCCATTGCTTTTCACTCCACAACTAAAATTACTTGATTCCCATTTATCATCAGTCTCTAGCTCCGATCTGCAGTATATATGTATATTATGTTGCATCTCTTTTTGTTTTTTTCAAGCAGAAAATGTCCGGGGTTTTATTCCTATTTATTAATTGTAGGGTTTTTTTTCGACTCCAGGATTATGCACTGGAACCAGATGAGGCACGTATATATAATGCAGCTCACTTGATGGTTGCAAGTTTAGCTGGGAGTTTGGCTCATGTGACGTGCAAGGTTTTTCCTGCCTGCATTTTTAAGATTCTTATATTTCTGCCCTGTCACAATAAACAAACCAACTCTATTCTGTTTTTCGTGCATCGTCTGGTATTTGTAGGAACCCCTGCGCACTTCAATATCTGGCCATCTACGGAATTCGCTCCAGGGTCTGAATATTGCAAATGAATCTCTTGAACAAATTGTGCAACTTGTCACCAATGACAACCTTGATTTGGGTTGTGCTGCCATAGAACAGGCGGCTACAGAGAAGGTTAGTCTTAGATATTAGATCCCGCTTTCTAATTTTTGTTTCAGTTTTTCGTTTTATTGATTGAAAAAACCTCTGACCAGATTTAGACTGGAGTGTAGGAACTCCCATTTACCCGGGATAATGCCTTCTTGTTACTAATTTTTATGATTGGGATTTGTTATAAAGTTCGGTGATATTTTATATTCGTGTTCGTACTACAGGCAATACAAACAATCGATGCGGATATTGCGCAACAATTGGCTTTACGGAGAAAGCATAGAGATGGTGCAGGATCCTCCTTTTTCGAGCCAAACATGCTATCACAAAATTCTGCCAGTTTTATACCTGAATCCCTCCGCCCAAAACCTGGACACCTCTCCCTATCTCAGCAGCGAGTTTATGAGGTGCTGTTTGTAACGGGTAGATTTCTCTGGTATGTTTTGTTTTTGTATGACTAAGAGAGATGTTTAATTTTGCAGGACTTCGTTCAGCATCCTTGGCAAAAGCAGTCAACCCAGACCTCACATGGTTTATCTGCTGCGTCAAGCTCATCTGGCGACGTTGCACTTGGTAGTGGTTTTGGTCCTGTATCAGGAAAACTTACTTCTGACTTCTTATCTAGTGCTGGAAATGCTCGGATGGATATGGTCTCCCGGCCATCAGATATTTCTGTGGAGGGTTTTGAATCTTCTCCAGTCTCACTTTTGAGGTGATTTGTTTTCGCAAATTGATAAACCTGCTCTCATTTCTTCCCCCGTATATGACAGCTGATATGCTGACATTTCATTTTGCCTGTGTTCAAAGCTCACAAGCTGATCCAGTTGGTGACACAGCCGGTCTTCAATTTTCTAAATCTCTTTCAACCTCTGAATTGGACTTGGTTGAATCCTCTGACGTTGCTATTAAAGTGAGATGTACTTTGTGATTTCAAAGTTTGAGTCGCTTAGGTTTGTATTGAATTACTAAATTTTGCTTCTTATATATACGCAAGGAAACTGGAACATCATTGCAGACCTTGACTTCAGCTGCTACCATGGAGCGACTTGGTGGAAATAATATCACACAACCTTCTCTGTCCACGAGAGAAGCACTGGATAAATATCAAATTGTTTCTCAGAAGGTTAGTAAAGTGGCTATTTTTTTTTGTCATTTTGCATTTATTCTGGCTGCTCTATATCATGTGGGTTGACCTCGAAAATGTCTCAGATGGAGGAGTTAGTGGCTAATAATGCAGGAGATGATGAAATTCAGGTACTTGATTTCCTAGTGCCCAAGTGACTATAGTGCAGAATCACTATCCATTTATGTTCATCTGAGGATAATTTTGATTTTCCAATTGATGCCTATCTGGTTTAATCCAATATCAATTCAATAACTACTGAAGATGTCATTGACTTTTCAGGCTGTAGTTTCCGAAGTTCCTGAAATTATCCTTAGATGCATTAGCAGAGATGAAGCAGCTTTTGCTGTTGCTCAAAAAGCTTTCAGGGCTCTTTATGAGAATGCATCAAGTAACCTGCACGTCAGTGCTAACCTAGCAATTCTCGTTGCTATTCGTGATGTTTGCAAGCGTGTAGTTAAAGAGCTCACTAGTTGGGTATGTTTACAACCTACCTTTTCAGTATCTAAGTATTTATATATTTACTGGATTTCACACTATTCTTATGAGCTAGTTCAGTTGCTTCTGATATATCTCCAAATATATGCCACTATTTCCTGCCATAACACATATCATATAAGTGGTAGATCGAGCCTATTCTCTGTAGTCGGAGCTACTGATAAATTATGACAGGAACTATCCTCAAAGGGTTAAGGATACAAGATTTGTTTCTTTGGCATTTCCTGTTACAATTAACTAACTTTCTTCGAGTTTCTTGAGACAGGTGATTTTAAATAACTTTCTTCAAACTTCTTTACACAGGTGATTTATTCAGAGGAGGAGCGGAAGCTTAACAAAGATATTACTATCGGTCTTATCCAGCGCGAGTTGCTTAACCTAGCGGAGTACAATGTCCACATGGCAAAGCATCTTGATGGAGGGAGAAACAGTATGATGAATGGCATATATTTGTTTATGTCCTTTTGTACTTGTATTGTTTTCTTTTTGGTAATGGGACATGGCTTACTAGTTGTTTGCTGTGCAGAGAGCGCAACTGACTTTGCTATTTCTCTACTCCAATCCTTGGTGACTGAGGAGTCGAGTGTCATTTCAGAGCTCCACAGTCTTGTTGATGCGCTGGCAAAGGTTGCAATTTTAACTTTCTTCTCTGTTTTCTGTGTTGCAGTCTTGTATGTTCTTGTTCTATTTTCAGTTATACTTTTTATAAAAATGTCAATTGATGGGTGTGAAGATTTACAACTAGAGATTAGGAGTGAAACAATATCATATAACCAATTACAAATTGATTTTCATATACATTTTAGAATATATATATATTGTACATATATTTTAAAAGTTTTTATATACGAAAGTGGATCCAGGCTGGATTTATATATCCTGATCTGTAAATCGAAATATCCGGATCCCTGGTATTTTGCCTAGCCGCACTAGAGGTCAGGTTCAAATATTGATTTTATGCTCAAATCTACTGGTAGAATGTCAACTGGCAGATGTGGTTATGTTCAAATATAACCATTCAAATATTGTTTTATACTGATATGTTCCACATGTTTAAGAAATTTGGCCTAATTATTTGGTGATGTTGTAACTGCAATTTTTTCCGTGTTTTGGTTGTAGCTTGCCTCAAAATCCGGATCTCCCGAGTCATTGCAACAGCTAATTGACATCATACGAAATCCAGTTACTAACACAGCTGGTCTGTCTGACAGTGTAACCGGATATGAGAACAATGAGAGGCAATCGAAGGATGAAAAGGTTTCAGATGATTTCATTATGTAATGTTGCTTTTAATCAGACTGTAAATTCATTTGACATGTTCACTCTGTTTTCAGGTTGCGTGCAATACCCCCACTAACACAGAGGAGAAAACCAGCTTGGAATATGGCGAATCAGATCCTGCAGGTTTCAAGAATCGGGTAATTTTCTGCATGCTTCTAGCTTTTATTACTTAAATATGGATGAAGAACTTGCTTTTGTGTTGTTTAATTTGGAATTGCATAAATCTGAAATTTTCACTTGCAAAGGAGTAAATCGAATGCTGAAGTGTTTGCATCAGCACAGTCAAGTTGTGAGCAATGAACAAGGGTTTTTAAAGAAGCGTTTATGTGAAGCTATTATCAATTCCATATCTTTATGTCTTTTATTTGAATTTGACTATTTTCTCAAGTAAATATATCAATATCTGTGTTTACATATATACGTTCATCTCTCCTACATGTTGTTTATTACTTTTGTTGTTGTTGTGTTGATCTGTATGGTTTGGCAGGTGTCCTTGCTTTTTAAAGACTGGTTTCAAATCTGTGATATCGGTGCAAATGAAACCGCTTGTTCACAGTATGTCTTGCATTTGCATCAGACTGGACTACTTAAGGGAGATGATACGACAGAGAGTTTTTTCCGAACACTTCTGGTGATTCAACCTTTAAAACTTTTTTTAGCATCATTACTTTCAAAATCTTGAGAGGTCTCATGATTACTTTGGTGTTCATATCTTTAGGAACTTTCTGTTGCTCATTGTATATCTTCTGAGGAGATTAGTTCTGGTGATGTGCAATCTCCTCAACAAGCTCAGAGTCCATCATTCCTTATCATCGATATGTATGCAAAGCTTGTTTTTTCAATCTTGAAGGTAAATAAATGCTCATGAATTTTATGGCGTGCAATGTGGATAATTAAAGCCCAAAATTCATTGCCGGCTAAGCTGTTTTTTTGTTTGTTTAGTATTTCCCTGAACAGGAGTCTAGCAGCAAGTTATTTCTTCTTTCGGAGGTTAGGAGACCCAAACGTTACTTTTACTATTACTGGTGAAAAATGTGAATGGGATTGATATTGATTAGTGGTTTCAGATCATGGCTGTCACTGTGAGATCTATTCAAAAGGACGCAGACGATAAAAAGACATCACTCAATCCAAAACCATATTTTAGATTGTTCATCAACTGGCTGCTGGACTTAACGTCGCTGGATCCTGGGACTGATGGTGCAAACTTTCAGGTGCGTTTTGTTTTCCTTGATATAATTGCAATTTATTGCTATCACTTACATGGATCACTTTGTTGCAGGTTCTTACAGCTTTTGCCAACACATTCCACGCATTGCAGCCTCTTAAGATTCCTGCTTTCAGGTTAGGACAGAAACTTGTTTCTCGCCATGTGTGGAATCTTTCAGGAACTATTAGGGCAGTCATGTACCTTTCGTTTATTGATAAATTGTGTTTTATATTTTTCTGCTCCACTGAGGCTCTTTTATATTTTACAGCTTTGCATGGCTAGAGCTGGTCAGCCACAGAAGCTTCATGCCCAAACTACTTACAGTAAATGGCCAGAAGGGTTGGCCATATGTTCAACGCCTGCTGGTGGACTTGCTCCAGTTTCTTGAGCCATTTTTGAGAAATGCTGAACTCGGAGGACCGGTTTGTGCCGTTTTCTCTCCTGTAATTTTTGCATTGTACACCATTGATATAGTCGATGGTAACTTAAAGTGCTCTCTCTCTCTTGTTTGGTTATTTTACCTAGGTTCATTTCCTATACAAAGGGACATTGAGAGTGCTACTGGTGCTGCTTCACGACTTTCCGGAGTTCCTCTGTGATTATCATTTTACTTTCTGTGATGTGATTCCTTCAAGTTGCATACAAATGCGGAATATTATTCTCAGTTCTTTTCCCCGGAACATGAGGCTTCCTGATCCTTCTACCCCAAATTTGAAGGTTTGAGATGATAGTGGAGAGCCCAGCATGTTCATAATTATAAAGAAACAATATTCCTTGTAGGCTGATGTATTGTATTCACTTGCAGATTGATTTGCTGCCTGAGATAGTAGAAGCTCCCTGTATCCTTTCCGAGGTTGATGCTGCGCTAAAAGCAAAGCAAATGAAGAATGACGTGGATGAGTATCTCACGGTAATTATACACCGAATTCTTCATATTTCTTATTCTGTGTTTGGATTTTTAAGATTATACTCGATATAATTTTCTGCAGTCGAGGCAACAGAATTCAACTTTCCTAAGTGAGTTGAAGCAGAAGCTACTTCTCTCGTCCACCGAGGCTAGTTCAGCTGGAACCCGTTACAGTGTACCATTGATCAATTCGCTAGTGCTATATACCGGAATGCAGGTGTGGGTCTAATGACTAGACAGCCTTTTCTTAAGTCTAATTTTCTAAAAAAATGGGTATGCTAATGGAATACCGACATTGTGATAACAGGCGATTCAGCAGCTACAGGCGGGTGAGACACAGGCTCAAAATGTTGTGGCCTTGCAGATGTTCAAGTATTTAAGTATGGAACTTGATACGGAAGGGAGGTACCTGTTCCTAAATGCAATTGCCAATCAGCTTCGATATCCCAACAACCACACACATTACTTCTCCTTCATCATGCTCTATCTTTTTTTCGAATCTGAACAGGTGAGGTTGCTTTGCTTTGCTTTGCTTTGCTTTGCTTTGCTTGTCAATAGCTGTGTGGATAAAAATCTGATTTTGGGCATGAATGAAACAGGAGATCATACAGGAGCAAATAACAAGAGTGTTGTTGGAACGGCTAATTGTGAACCGGCCACATCCATGGGGACTCTTAATCACATTCATTGAGCTCATAAAGAATCCAAGATATGGCTTCTGGAAACAAGCTTTCATCAGGTGTGCGCCTGAGATTGAGAAACTCTTTGAATCGGTTGCCAGATCCTGTGGTGGACTCAAGCCCGTCGATGAGGGAATGGTCTCTGGTTGGGTCTCGGACAATTCTCATTAGCTCTCCCTTTGAATTTATAGATGTATATTCGTATTCTTGACATTATGTTGTAACAATGCACTAGAGATTTCAGGAGTCGCATTAGTTTTATTTTATTTCAAGATTCATTAAAAAACAATTGTTTTCTTTGGGGAGGATTTGGTTAGATGCAGGTACATGGGGTTTTTTTTTTTTTGTCTCTTAGTTTGAAAAAGAAGAACACATTTTCAATGTGGACAACAAAAGAAACCGCCTTCCTCTGTAACTAACAAGTTTGTTTTTTTTTTTTTTTTTTTTTCCAATAATCTATCTAATAATCCGCAAGTATTCTATCGAGTATGTATGCATTAGGACCAGACAATATGTCCGAAAAAATAAAAAGATGAATAAATATGATTGAAATAAATTTTATTTTTAAAATACATAGAATTTCGCCAAAATTAATCATATATAAATAAATATGATATGTAAATAAATGAGTATAAAGAAGAAATAATTATTAGAATAGTTAGAAACGTAGAGGATAGTAGTATAAGATATTCCAAGAGGAAAATGGAAATAATTGGAACTTTGAAGACACAGTCGAACCCTCAATAGGGATTTGTACATGGAAGAATAAGAGGAAGGTGAAGAGATGAGGCAAAGGGAATCATCAATAGGGGGAATGTGTCTTGTACAAGTAGTGATTGGAACATGATTCGATCAGTATGTTTTGCTTGGTGCTGTCAGCTGTGCCTTTACCCGCTCATTTTCCACTTCTCAAGCAACTTGGTTGTGTCTATGGCGTCGTTACCCTCAACGAATCTTTTGAGAATCTCTACATCATTTTTCTACGATTCCAGAATGGCAAGGAAAGCTACACCATTGTGAAGCGAACAAGCTTAGCAAGTGCGGCTGAGAAACAGGTTTTGTCAGTTTTTGATGATGGGTTGGTGCTGGTGTCTGTTTGCAAGGATCTCATGCTTATGGCTCAAATCACCTAGGAGACAAGTCCTTGCTGATCACTTGATGTCAACATCAAAGTCTGTTAAGTTTCAGACTCCGGTGGCAAGTGAAAATGTGATGCTCATCCTGAGGCAAAAGCACTTGTATCCCTTGTTCTAAAAATTGAACTTTTTTTTGTACTATATATTGGAAATTGTTTTAAGATTACTCGCCCAATTTTACTTAAAACATACCAAAGATGCTCTTACGTTTGAGGCCAAATATCAAACCAAAGCTTGGTACACTGACAAACTATAAAACTGAGCTTCCTTTCGGTTTTCATCGACCTGTACCCATTCCATATGATCCCAACGCCTAGCTTTGCTCGGTCACACTGTATATTGAATTCTGGATTCCATCCAACATGTCGACATCCTTCAGATTCAAAGACTATTTTTCTCTTTTTTGTTGTTGTTGTTGTTGTTGTTTATACATATCCGTGGGTACCAAATTTGTCAATATGAGGGAAATCAAGACATAACAAGGGTTTGTGAGAGAGAAGAGAGGATTTTATACAAGTTGGAAACTCCGCCCCTAAAAATCATCATAATCTACTCTCGGTAAATGGAATGTTAGTCCACACCAACCCTTTGCTCCCACTCTCGCTCTTCTATCTTGTTACCGGATGCCTCCTCCTGCATTCCAAAGATGTTTGTGTGTGTTATGTATCATCTCCTTTCTAGTTGTATGTTATCATCTCACACTTGAACATGCTTTGTATCATTATAGCTCATCATATTTAATGGCTCGTTACCTCTTTGGTCGGATTCCATCTTCTTCGTAGTCCATCACTCCACTTGGTTCCCCGAACATCTCTTTATTCCCTCTGATGTCAACATCCCCCTGCCCACAATGTAAGTAAGACTACATCGACCACAATCCTTCTCAATCACATTTCATACACATCAAACCTTGTTTCATTTCATTCCACAATCAGATAACAACCAAGTACTGCATTCCAAAAACTTCACTTCCTCTATCTTTAACACTTGCACCAACATTTAACACAGCAGCCGTATATGATTGTTTTCTTTGTTTAACAAAAAAAAATAACTTCATAATAATATTTTTTTACATCCAACATGTAAGATTTCTTGTCACACCACGAGTGGTGAAAAGAACCAGCCACAATTGACTGACTGATTCGCTCAATATTTAGAAATATAACTTTTTTTAATCTATTCATAGTACTGGAGTTGCAAAGCTCAAAGACCTTGATATGTTTCTTTAAGGAGGCTGTCCCCTCCCCCTTACATAGACCTAAACTATTAATAAACCGACTATAATTCTCTCAAGATATAAGACAGAAAAGCAAACTAGACTCCAACTCATGGTTACAGGAATGTAACCAAGAATGTAACCAATTAGTTACATAGTGAACTTAGTATTGAATAGTGAAGCCCTTCGGCCTACAAGCCCATCAAATGTATTACTGACCTTCATGGACAGAGACTTCTTCACTTCTTCCACTCCTTCTTCTACTTCCTTACGATGTTTTTTGTCCATCTCACTCATATTGTCCGCCCATTTGATCTTGTCTTGAATTGAAACAAGCAGATTTTCTGACGTGTTCAACCTACATATAAAAAAAGGTTGAAGTAATGCACAGACTCTTTCATGAAGAAATAGAAGGCAAAAGATCCTGGGATCAAAGGATAGAAGAAAACTACCAGGTTGACAATGTGTGTAACATATTCCCTAGTTGACCTGGCCTTAGATCCCTTCCAGCTGCAAAAGGAACCTGCATGTTTGCAAGATATATGACGAATAAAGAGGCGCTCGTAAGTATAAAAACAAAACAAAGCACAATGGTTATACAGGAAGATGATGAGACACAAAACACACCTCGAAACATCTTTTCAGCTGATCCAGTTTTCCTCTAACTATACCCTGGGAAATTGTAAAAAAAATCAGCACCATGCATTGTCACAGTTAGTTGGCCGAGCAACTTGCTGGTAAATAAAAACGGAAGAGAATTGCTTAAGAGTACTCACCGCATACATGCATTCGTTGATAAGAAAGTCTTCGAGTTCACGAACATTGGTAACATCTAACTCGGCCATGAGGGTGTCATAGGGCAATACCTGTTAAAAAAAATAAAAAAAAAAGTTAACAAGCACATTGGAAGGGATGGGGAAACACATTGAGACAGCCTGATAACAAAGTTGAAAAAAAAGAAAAGAAGTGTAATCAAAGAGACAATGGAACAGAGTACATAAGAGGTGCGATCAGGAACCTAATAATTGTTGAAAAAGGTAAAACTGGTGAGAGGACAAACAAAAAAAGAAATAGACCTTGTTAGACTCAGCAAGGGTAAGCAGAGTGAGCTGCTTTAGCTTGAGAATTTGGTCAGGAGTCAACTGCGGAATACGAGTAGCATTGCCTAGAATTTGGATTAAGAAGAAAAAAAAAAAGAGAAAATAAGAAGATGAGACAGGAACATAAAGGTAGAAGGAATGGTTGTAGACGTACATTTGTAGTCACTCCAGGTGCCATGAGCAAACAAGCGTAGTAAATCCAGGTACACTGAATTTGTGGTTCCTTGAAGCTGCATCAATGCATGTTTACCATCTTAAGAGACCAATTACCATAAACCTAATAACTAGCACAGCAAAAGTTTACCAAACATATATATACAATTCACAAAACCAAAGCTCACAGGTATGTCAAAACCCTAGATCGTGGAGTTAGGTCTCAAAATTGTATTATTAGCAATCAATAATTAAGGTGCGCAAGAAACTAGAATTTCGGGAAGACCTGGGCGACATTTGGTAGAGCCAAAATCTCGGAGAAGGCGAAAAGACAAGGATGCGATGTAGCTTCGATGATGATAGACACCAGAGCCTCGCCTTTGCAAGTAGAAGCTCGCTTCACGAGTAGATCTATTATCTCCGCCTGTTTCTGCTCGATATCCATCTTCTTCTCTATTTCTCGATTTCCTGTGTTTAGGGTTTTCCACACTATTTCTTTTTTTTTTTTTTTTTACTCCTCTGCTCTTTTTATAGTTCCAAATTTGATGTGACGTGTCTATTTCTTCTTCTATTTTTTATTACGATTATATTATTACCTCGTATATTCATTTAGTTTAATTTGTACAATTACTTCACAAATTAACATAAATAAATGCTTCTTTATAAATACTGACTTATTGACTTTTTCATAAGTAAAATATATAAGAAACACTAATTTAGAACATTTTCCAAAATAAACAACCGACTAAAATTGGAGTTAACATCTCCGTATCATACAAAAGATGTTAATCCAACATAATTTTATTGTATAAAAATGACTATCTAAATAGTTTTTAAATATAAAAAAAAGTATATATATTTGAAAACTTTTATGTACATTGAAGCACTAAATGGTAACCATATAAAAATAAATTGAGTAAAGATAAATATGATATAAATAATAAATAGATAAAATTATCCTACTTATTCATATTTATAAGTACAGATAAATATTTATTTTGTGGGGGCATGGATGCAGTGTTCATTCCATTCAATTCAACATTGTACAAATGGTTAGATTTTTTAAAAATGTTGATGAATGATAATTTACAATTCGAGGAAAGTAGATTTTTTATTTATTTTTATATGATCAAGGGATAAAGTAGATTGTGTTTCCTATTTTTGTAGTTTTATTTTATTTTCCAACTTTTCATTTATTCTTATCGTACTTACTGGGCGAAGGCTAAAAAAACCGCGTTTGATCTCATATTAAAAAGCCCATAAAAAAGCCCAAATGGCTCGAAACGGAATCCTCCTTGGGGATCAGAGGCTTTACCATGCCGGAAGAGCCTTTAGTATTTGCTAACAGAGCGACAAAGAGGCACTCACTACGTGGGAAGATATGGCGACTCCGCCGGCAGAATCTCGCAGCAACAGAGCGGCGGTTCAGGCTACAAACGACGATGCATCCGCCAGTAAATTGTACGCTACCTCTCTTCTACTTGGTTTCCTTTTGTTTTGTTTTGTAGATTTGGTATTGTTACTCCTGCTTTTCGTCGTCTGTGTTTGATTAGTTTCTGGTATGGTTGTGGATCTTTGAGCATGTGATTGCTGATTGGAGATGAATTTTTGAAGGTCTTGTGTCAAAAAGGGATATATGAAAGACGATTATGTTCATCTCTTTGTGAAAAGACCTGTTCGAAGATCTCCAATAATTAATCGAGGCAAGTCTCATTTCCGCCATTGATATGTGCCTCCTGTTTGGACGAGCTGACACTACTGGCTTCGATTTCTTTAGGTTACTTTTCCCGTTGGGCTGCCTTCCGAAAGCTTATGGCTCAGTTTCTAGAAAGCGGGACAAGTTCTAATGAAACAGCTCTAGCGAAGAAACAGATACTGTCACTCGGAGCTGGCTTTGATACTACGTATTTTCAGTTGCTGGTGCGTATTTTTTCCCTTTTCAAGTATTTCTAGTTTGGGTTCTTCTCTTCTCATTTTTTCCATTTTGTAGGATGAGGGGAAAGGGCCCTATTTGTATGTGGAACTGGATTTCAAGGAGGTACTATTTATGCAATTCATTTGTAACTGATTGGATTTTACTGGATGAGTTCTGAACAAAGTATTCATCACGTGTTTTGAATCTTATGCCAAATGGATTTGCATCTTACGTTAGGTTACTAGTAAGAAGGCTGCTGTTATAGAAAACTCCAGCCAACTCAGGGACAAACTTGGAGCAAATGCATCTATTTCGATTGGTGAGACCCTCTTTTTGCTATGTGAATTGTAGAATGATCATTTTCTTTATGATGGGCTAGTGCAGTCCAGTTATTGCTGATATCTTTCTTTATTGTTTATTCTGTCTGCTTGCACTAGCTAATAATGCAACCCCCCTTTTGCTTTTTACCGTCAGCTTGTAGTTTTAGTGGCTTACTCTAAACTTGTTGTGATGTTTTACTCTGCAGAGCAAGGCCAAGTGCTCAGTGATCATTACAAGTTACTTCCAGTTGACCTGCGTGATATACCAAAATTAGGAGATGTTATATCCTTTGCTGATATGGATCCAAGGTACGCATGACCAAATTATTTTATTTTACTCACTGTTATGACATATTCTTTAGCCCTCAACCCTCTTCGTCTACTGGGGTTAAACATATATGGTAACAGATACTCACTGGTGATGAACCTACTTGGTCCCTAATATCATTATCAGTCTCCCGACATTTATTATTGCAGAATGTGTTTTGATATATCTGGACCCCGACTCAAGCCGTGCCATCGTCAATTGGGCGTCAGAAACGTTTTCAACTGCAGTATTTTTCTTATATGAGCAGGTTTTCTGGCATTTTGCTCAACTGCGATTTTCTGTCTGCATAATCCCTGCAGATATGAATCTTACTGCTGATATGTCTAACTCGTTGGGTTTCTGTTTGCAGATCCATCCAGATGATGCATTTGGACATCAAATGATTAGAAATTTGGAGGTAAGAATGTGTCAATCCACCGAATTCTTCATAAGAAAAGCTTTACTTGTTGAGGTTTTTGCGGAACTAAGGAATCTAGTAAAACATTTTAATATCATAATATTGCCACTTGGGTACGTCTTGTATTGATCAATTACCTTCATTAAGCATTTAAGCTTATTCTGAAAGCTAACTGTGTTTCTGTGCTTTAGAGTCGGGGGTGTGCACTCTTAAGCATTGATGCATCACCAACTTTACTTGCAAAGGAGAGATTGTTTCTTGACAATGGATGGCAGGTGTGCTTTGCAGTTAAATTATTATTATTATAATTTAATGCAGTCTGATATGTGTATTCATGCTCTCAATTTTGTATTGCCAAGCAGTTTGACATGCGACTTTAAATTTTAAATGCAAATATGCAAGAATTTTAGTGCGAAGTCATCTAACAAAAACATTCTTGTCAAAATTCTATGATAGGTCACTGTCAATTTTTTGTATAACTGCCGTTTATGATGTGGCAATAGGCTATTATTGTGACATTATATTGAAATTCAATTTTTTTCTGGTTTGAATCACCAAGATGCAGTTTACAGTCTTTTGTTTTGGTCTTGATGGCTGGTTTTAGCTAGAACAATGTGCATTGCCTGATGAAAGAAGGGCTAACTTTCAAGTATAATTGAGAAAATATGGCTTCTTGTATCTTTACCCTCTTCTTTGTTATCAGAGAGCTGTTGCCTGGGACATGCTAAAAGTGTATGGTAGTTTTGTTGATACTCAAGAAAAACGCAGGTCAGTGCTGTACTTATCGTTGAAATTATGTAACAGTGTTATGTTATTCCTATCGAGTCTCTGTTTTCTGAACTCATTCGGAAAAGTTCCTTTAGTCCAGATATATCTAAGAAATGTTGCTGCCTGTGACTTTTGAACTTTCCAATGTTTTTTCTAAAGATGAACCTCTTCCTATATTTTGATTTTCCTCTTTCTATCTATGCTCTTTTGGCTCTCTTGTTCCTTCAATTCATGACCTTTCAGTAGAAAGCCTACTTCTCTTGGAAACTATTTTAAATGAGATAGTTGTGTTTCTAGGATCGAGCGTTTGGAGTTGTTTGACGAATTTGAAGAGTGGCACATGATGCAGGCAAGTCTGTCTACACTTAATTAACTTGATTTTGCACCTATGTATGTATTAAGTAGAAAAAAAAGATGATTGGTGTTGAATACCAACGGTCCATTATACTTTCTTGTGTGTTGCTAGTTGATAGAATTTGTGGGTAAGCCAGTTGAGTATTTTGTGACCGTTTTGTTTTTGGACAGGAACATTACTGTGTGACATATGCTGTGAATGATGCAATGGTACGTACATTTGGCATGCTCTCAAGTATCTTACTTGAGAGCATTATGCTATTTAGTTTGGTAAGAGAGTAAGAAAATATGGTGAGGCTTGATAAAAGAGCATTCTGGAATGCTTTCGTGATAAAAATGCAGGGAATATTTGGGGATTTTGGTTTCACAAAAGAAGAAGGCCGTGAAAGAATCAACGTCTCATCAGCATCGTCACCTTGAAAAACAGAGGAGAGTTTTGTATTGCAATTGCAACTGGTACGTCAGTTACTACCTATTTACAGTTGGAGAAAACCCAGTGATGGTGGGTAAGAATCTGATAGTGCTTTACCAAATTTATGTGGACTTAGGAATGATGATGGGTTTATATATAGACGGAAGAAGAAGATATGGGGTTTGATGGGCAGAAAACAAAGGAAACACGAACTAGTCTGCATTGTTTGAAATAAAGAAATGTTATTTTATGTTTGTGTGAATCTAGGCCCATGGTCCTTACCTTCGAGATATGTGGGCCGGGGCCCCCGTTGTCCCCAATTTCTACGTACTTGTTTATTTTTGGTTGTATTCTCTAGAGACCAACATAAACGTCCGTCTCTTTTACCGAAAAAAAAAAAAAAAAACATGTCTGTCTTTGCACAAAGGAGAATCAGTCAAGAAACGCTCTGAAATTTTCTGTTTCCTTTTTCCTTTCATTCGGTGGGGAAAATTGAAATTTTGAAAAGACAAAAAAAGTAGTAATTGAAAAAGCTAAAAAAGAGAGAGAGAGGAAAAGAGTGTTTGGCAATGGGATGCACAGCCTCGAAGCTAGAGAGTGAGGACGCTGTCCGTCGCTGCAAGGAGCGGCGCCGTCTTATGAAGGACGCCGTTTACGCTCGTCACCATCTGGCCGCCGCTCACTCTGACTACTGCCGCTCCCTTCGTCTCACCGGCTCCGCCCTCTCCTCGTTCGCCTCCGGTGAGCCACTCGCCGTCTCTGAGAACACTCCAGCTGTTTTTCTCCGCCCCTCAAACCATGAAGCGCCACGTGTTCCTTCCCCGAAGGCCAGTCACATCCGCATCCGCAAGCCTAGGCTTAGGCTTCCTCACATTCTCTCGGACTCGTCTCCCTCTTCTTCCCCTGTGACTATTGCTAGTAGGTCTTTCTTTCCAACTGCTCACCACCACTCCTCTTTCTCTCCTTCTCCTTCTCAAGCTTCCTCCGTCTGGAACTGGGAGAATTTCTACCCTCCCTCTCCCCCTGACTCCGAGTTCTTCGAACGAAAAGCTCGGCGGCAGAAGCCTCCAAGAGACTACGACGCCGAGACTGAGAGATCCGAGCTCGAACGCGAGGAAGTTCACTGCAGCGAATGGGGCGACGACCATGACCGTTTCACTGCCACCACTTCGTCCGACGGAGATGTAGATGGGGAGTCCGAAACTCACGTCTCCAGATCCGGTATTCAAGAGCCTGTGAAACAGCAGCAAGAGCAAGGTGCTCTCGGCAAAGACAATTCTGACCATGTTTCCGACTGTTACAAGACTAAAATGGTGGTCAGGCACAAGGATTTGAAGGAGATTCTTGACGCCGTTCAAGACTACTTTGACAAGGCTGCCTCCGCTGGGGACCAGGTCTCCGCCATGCTTGAGATTGGCCGGGCTGAGCTCGACCGCAGCTTCAGCAAGCTGAGGAGTAAGTCTACTTCTCCACAGTCTACTCGATAATCCCCATTTGAAAACCTTCTCACTGTGTTGTGTCTCTCTGCAGAGACTGTGTATCATTCAAGCAGTGTTTTTAGCAACTTGAGCGCAAGCTGGACCTCAAAACCCCCACTGGCTGTGAGATACAAGCTCGATGCATCTACCCTGAATGATGAACAAGGCGGCCTCAAGAGCCTCTGCTCCACTCTAGACCGACTACTGGCTTGGGAGAAGAAGCTTTATGAGGAAGTCAAGGTACCTTTTTTCTTCTTTCTGGTTTACCAACGGTAAGAATTCCTAATAATAAACTTGTGAAAATGCAAATTAGGCGAGAGAAGGAGTTAAGATTGAGCACGAGAAGAAGCTGTCTGCGTTACAGAGTCAGGAGTACAAGGGAGGCGATGAATCCAAGCTGGACAAGACTAAAACTTCCATTACCAGATTGCAATCACTTATCATCGTTACTTCAGAAGCTGTTTTAACCACGTCTAATGCCATTCTCCGCATCCGGGACACTGACCTTGTGCCTCAGCTTGTTGAACTTTGCCACGGGTCAGTCTTTTTTTTTTCTCTTTGAAGTTGGGTTTGTGTTTCAGATGCAGCCTTGGTCTAGGCTTGTTTATGTGAAATACCAAAAGCATAGCTGCTGTTCTGCCAGTGGGCGTTTTGTAGGCAAGTTCCAAGTAAAAAGTTTGCACATGAAAATGCAGATTAATGTACATGTGGAAGTCAATGCACGAGTACCACGAAATCCAGAACAACATCGTCCAACAAGTCCGTGGCCTGATCAACCAAACAGAGAAAGGTGAGTCAACATCAGAAGTACACAGGCAGGTGACGCGGGACCTGGAGTCAGCTGTCTCCTTGTGGCACTCGAGCTTCTGTCGCATAATCAAATATCAGAGGGAGTTCATAAGCTCCCTCCACGCCTGGTTCAAGCTAAGCCTCGTTCCCCTGAGCAACGAAGACCCAAAGAAGGAGAGGCCAGACTCATTTGCCTTGTGTGAAGAGTGGAAGCAGAGCCTAGAAAGGGTGCCTGACACGGTGGCATCAGAAGCCATAAAGAGCTTTGTAAACGTGGTCCATGTGATATCAATAAAGCAGGGGGAAGAAGTGAAGATGAAGAAACGCACAGAGAGTGCAGGAAAGGAGCTGGAGAAGAAGGCATCGTCACTGAGGAGCATAGAGAGGAAGTACTACCAGGCGTACTCGACCGTTGGGATAGGCCCTGGACCAGAGGTGTTGGATGCTCGGGATCCGCTTTCTGAGAAGAAATCAGAGCTGGCGGCATGTCAGAGGCAGGTGGAGGATGAGGTGATGAGGCACGTAAAGGCAGTGGAGGTGACACGAGCAATGACTCTCAACAATCTTCAAACCGGCCTGCCCAATGTCTTCCAGGCCTTGACAAGCTTCTCATCGCTCTTTACTGAGTCTCTCCAGACCGTCTGTTCTCGATCCTACTCCATCAACTGATGTCTTAATTGTTATGTGTTTTGGAGGCTGTAAATTTACCACTGTTTCCTCTTTTCTTATTTAATTTAACACTGATGATGTCTTTCTCATTATGTATGGGCCAAAGGTGGCCCACCAAAATTAAATTGAAGTGAGCTCAAATTAAATATGGGCCGATCCTTTTTGACTTTTATGGCCGTTGACGTTGACATCGATATCGTACGCCGCACCCAACGACCGCCAAACTCCAAACTCAACCCCAACAACACTTTCCCTTTTATCTCTCTCTCTTTCTCATGGCGATGCTCTCTACTGCTTCCGTGCCTGGGAGTGTCGACATGAAGATGGAGTCGTCTGCTTCAGTGGAGGTCGTTCCCGATCCCTCACCATCGTCGCCCGAGGGATCGCGCTCTAGCGTCTCACCTGATCGCAATGACCCTTCCACTGCTTCCCCAAGCCCTAGTCGTGTTGGTGAAAATCAGGTGCTTCCCAATTCTCTTATTCAGTCGACTTCTTCGATCTAAACTCCTTAATTTTATTCAGTTGATTTTGATCTGTAATGGATTGCCTTGTTCTTCTAGTCTGAAGTCATATCGAGGAGTGAAGAGTATCGCCAATTATTTCGCCTTCCAGCTGACGAAGTAAGTATATTGCCTGTCGGTGACCAATATTGAAGATTTCAAATTGCTCATCATCATCATCATCTTCCAAATTTTGTGTGTAGGTTCTTGTTCAAGATTTCAACTGTGCTTGTCAGGAGAGTATTCTTCTGCAGGTACTTATCTATTTGTCTTATTCTTGTTTAATCTTTCCTGTGAGCTTTATTTAAGATTCTCTTTCTTTCTGCAGGGTCATATGTACCTCTTTATTCATTATATCTGCTTTTACTCCAACATCTTTGGGTATGAGACCAAGGTACCATTCTTATTATCCCACTTTAGTGATCTTTTCCTATTCAATATTGTGATTGCAACTCTTTTTGCAGAAAATCATTCCATTTGCGGATATATCTTCTGTTAAACGAGCAAAGACTGCTGGTATTTTTCCCAATGCCATTGAGATTTTTGCTGCTGGGAAGAAGGTACCACACCTTCCCTCAACTCCGTTTTTGGTTGTTGCCCCTCTCCTCATTTTTTAAGCACCTCCTTTTGCAGTACTTTTTTGCATCATTCCTTTCCCGTGATGAAGCTTTCAAGCTTATCCATGATGGCTGGCTGGAATATGGTTGTGTTGTCAAAGTAGATGGCGACATTCACCCCACCGAACAGCAGGTGCCAAACACACTATTCTTTACTGCTTAACCCTTGTTTCCAGCTCCTTTTTTGTTTCTTTTTGCTGACCTTTCTTAGCCTATCTCTTCAGGATTCTTTATCTGAGTCCAACAACCAGGTCAATGATGGAGCTGTTAAAAGGGCACTCAGTTCCATGGATTTCGCCAATGAAGTAGATATCCCATTAAGGTACTCTCAGCGCTTACATATGGTATACCTGCTTTCTCTTACTAACTGTTTCACGGTTCACTATCTTTCACTTCACAGGGATGAAAAAACTCATCTTTCAGCCAGTTCCAGTCTTCCTCTTATTAGTCAAAATGGTGTTTCACCTTCATCTGTAACTGTTCAGCGGCACGCAGAACCAGTCGTAGATATTGTGGCTTCGTCTTCAACCAATACTTTCAACTGGAAGCCTGAAGACTTAAATGCACCTAAATGTATTTAAAAATCCCTTCCTCATTTTCATCTTAGTTCTTTTTGGTTGGTTTAGGTAACATGTCAGATTATCATTTTTAAATTTTGCGCTGGGGTCATTTCATTCTGTTGGTAGATAGTAGTAGGAGTGCAAATGCTTGGGACTCACCTAATTTTATGATCAAGTGCTGGTTCACTTAAAATGGGCAATCAATTAACTTCTTGCTATTTCTAGGTGTCTGTCATTATGTGTCTATCAGTTAGCATGCCTGTTGTGGTACAAGAACTGACTTTGTTTGAAATTTAAATGGTCAATGGGGAAACCGTCTCAGAATGGTCTATCCGAATGGGGTAGCTTAACCTTATTTTCTTGCATCTTGATGGTACTTCACAAGTTACACTAGTTCTTTTGTCCCAACTAGCTTGCAGCTGGTATGGAGACCCTATATCCTGCTGAACAGGATATTTCGTTTATGAACACATGATCTCTCATGTATTCTTTGGTTACTGTGATCTCTTTTCTTGCTACTCATTCATATTCGCTTCTTAAATCTTGTGGTCCTTGCATGCAGTATCATCTGATTTTACCAAGGTAGCAGAGGCAAAATTTTCGGTAATGTCACTACTCTCTTTGTCTTATGGGATAGAAGAAATAATGGAACCATTCCCATTCAAATATATGAAAAATAAGCATTAATTTAATGCAGAAGTTTTGTATGTACCTAAATAGAGTTTACTATATGTTTGCAGATTCCAGTAGAAGAGTTCTTTAGATTGTTTTTTTCAGATGGTGCTGTCAGTTTTGTTGAATCTTTCCATAAAAATTGTGGGGACAAAGGTAGAGTTATAAGTGATGAAATCATTTTGCTGCTGTGGTTAGTTGTTTTCATATGTTTTCCCTCTGTCAGTGTCTTTTTAAATCAGAGGAGATCTTTGTACTTGCAGAGTTTAGGTGTACCTCTTGGCAACCTCATGAAAAGCTTGGACACACCCGCAACGTCTCATTTCAACATCCAATAAAAATATATTTTGGTAATATTATTCTTTCCTCTAAATATACAAGGTTACGTTTTATATCAGATATTTGTATGCATGACTGTTGGATTTCGTTCAAAGGTGCAAAGTTTGGTAGCTGCCAGGAGTCCCAGAAATTTCGGATTTACAGAGATAGGTATCGATAAAATATGCAGCTTTGATATGAATTGTATGCCACTGTTAATGATTGTGTAGTCTTTTGTTATATTCTAGATCGACAAAGCTAGTTTGCACACATGCATGCTTGTTCTCTGTTGTCTGATATTGTAATTTCTTTTGCTAGCCATCTGGTTATTGAAACATCACAGGGGATCAGCGATGTACCTTATGGAGATTATTTTACTGTAGAGGTAGGAGTAAATTTACATCTAATGTTATCAGTAGTTCGCTGAGTGATGTATAATGGTTGAATAAATTACCGTTGGTTGATTCTAGGGGGCGTGGGATGTGAAAAGAGATTGCAGAGACTCGATAGAGGGTTGTACATTGGATGTTTATGTTAACGTGGCCTTCTCTAAAAGAACAGTGTGGAAAGGTTTGTTTAGTAATTTACTCTTCTTTTGTCCTTGCATACAATTACCTTACTTCCTATCAATTAAGAAATTCAACTAATAGTTCAACCAGTAGTTCAACAGTGTTTGCTGTGGATACTGCTTCTTATAGATATGGAAAGCTTTCAGCTTTGTTGAAATCCTGTTTCGTATGTGCTTCTCAACATTTAAATTTCATGGTTCTTGGATCTGGCCTGACATTTATGGGTTATTGCAGGGAAAATTGTGCAGTCTACTTTGGAAGAATGTAGAGAAGCTTATGCAACATGGATAAGAATGGTACTTGAGCAGCCATAGGGTCAACAATTTTTGTTTGAGTTATGCAGGAATTTAAACTAGTTTATTTTCTTTTTTAATAATTATTATCCTTGGAGGCACATGAACTGTTGAAGCAGAAGAAGCTGGAGAACCAAGAAGGTTTGTGTTGTAGACTGATGATTAAGTGAAGCTTTTTCACTGCAGAAAGCTGGCTGACACGTTAATTTTGCAGGGGATAAGGGGATTGAGAATGGTGAGCCGGTAGCAGCAAGCGAAGAAAGAGTATCTGCATGTGAAGAGGAGAGGGGAGTGGAGATGGCAGGAGGGGTGGTGACTACCTTAAGAGAAGCATGGGTGAATCTGACATCATATGTGAAGAGGCAGAGCGGGACAAGGCAGGTTATAGTAATAGCGTTCGTGGTGATCTTACTGATGCAGGTATGTGTGTATGTGGATTGATATATTGGTGGTGAGAGAGTGGGAGAGAAGCTGATAGATGGACGTGTGTACAGGTGACGATAGTGGTGCTACTGAAGAGAGGAGGAGGCGTAGGGGAGCAAGTGGAGTACCATCAGAGGTACGACGAGTACAGCGGAAGTGCGGAAAGTGTAGGGTGGCTGGAGAAGAGAATGCATTTTCTTAGGGAAGAGATGATGATGGTTGAGGATCGCTTGCAGAGGATGCGACAAGACCATGCCTCCTTGAAGGCTCAGTTCCAGCATTTGGAACGCCTTCTCCTCCACCACCAACAATAGATTTGTTTGTGATGGATATGTATCTATGTATGATGTATGTATGTGTTTTGGGATGTTACTTTGCAAAGTTATACATACCTACCCATATGAATATGAAGAGATACCCTGTTCAACCCAAATCGTCTTCAAAGACACTCATTTCAGGGTTATATTAAACAACCTGATCCATCAAGTTCTCTCAACGCATCTGCTTTAGCTACTCAAGTTTTCTCCAGAGTGCTGTCAGGATAGGTTCCTTGCATTGACTGAATCTTTATTTTTTTTTGCCGCATCACCATTGGTTTTCAAGATTTGATTATGGTGAACATTTCTGTTAATTTAGGTCTGCATTTGTGGGATTTTATGGGAATTCTTTAGCTTTTATTCTGTTGTAAATTTTCTGCTTCAGCTGTTAGACGTTTGCTTCTTTCTAGGCTGGAAGTCTTCAGTAGTCTCCACTCTCCAGTACGGGCTTGAGCGCATTCTCATGTTTCGTTTTAGAATGTTTGTTTAATAAACAACTACAATGAAATATCTTTAACGCTTACCTACTTGGAGATATTTCGAAGTATGACAATAATGTAGTTTTCATTGACGATCACATTTGATAATAAGAAACCAGAAACGGTGTTAGGCAACGGGTGAATATTGTGTTAGGCAAATACCAAAATGACAGGATACAGTCGCCCATAGAAAACCCCTAAAGGCAGCAATAAAAAAACCATATTGTTGGAAAGAGTAGTGCAAGGAGGAGGTAAGAAAAGAGGAAACGCAAAAGAGAACAATAACCAACCAAAGGACCAAAGAAGCTTAGTTATAGACAGACATTTCTGGGTATGTGTACGAACCAAGAACAACTGAACTGGAGCCTAAGATAGATAATGGTAGGAAGCGAGGCAGACAGAGAAACTGACCAGAAAGGATATTGCTAGGCTCGTCAATTCAATCAGCTTGAGCAGCAGCCGTTCTTCTGGGCAACAGGCTGTCCTCTGATCTGCACTGTCGGTGGTCTTGCATTACTCCCAGCTGGTTGGCTTGCCATTCTGCATCCAAACCACAGATCACAATCACTCAGTCACTCACTCTCTAAATTGATTGGCTTCAGAAAAATTCAGAGCTACTACTTTAACTTTCATTTATTTCCCTTTCCGATGTATCTTTTAGCAACATAGTTAAATTTCTTGGTGTTTCCGACATATTTTATATCAGGGAACTTTAGCAGCTATACAACTCCAAACAAACAAAAAGTTGGAACAAAAGTAAACTTCTACAGGCAAATTTAGCAGGCTACACCACTCCGGAAAAAAAATAAAAAAATTCCACAAAAATTGAGATGGTTATGATGAAGCTTATGAGCATTAGCTGCCATTTACTTGTAAAAGAGATGTAGAATATATACCTCTCTTTGATGGATGACGACATTGCCATGAAAGCCTGTTCCACATTGGTAGCATCTTTTGCACTAGTCTCCATGAAAGGAATTCCAATTTCATCAGCAAAAGCCTAAGAATGTTTCATATTCATCAGGAAAGCAATGATAGGTATACAGCTAGATGAGTACAAAACTTGAGAAGGAGAGGCGGTTAAGGAAAGTGAAGAATAATACCTTGGCAGTTTCATATGGAACAGCTCTGTTTTCAGAAAGATCACACTTGTTTCCAACCAGGAGTTTGTTAACACTGTCACTAGCATAACGATCAATTTCACTCAACCATTGCTTGACATTATTGAAGCTTTCTTGATCTGTGACGTCGTAGACAATCTAGCAGGGTGGAGTAAGTGAGTAGATATGCAAAAAGAGTCAACGAACAGAGAGAAGCTAAGTAAGAAAGTTACAATGATTCCATGAGCCCCACGGTAGTAACTACTAGTAATAGTCCTGAAACGCTCTTGACCAGCAGTGTCCCACTGAAAGATAAGGAAGAGGAGAGTGGTTGATGAAAAAGTCAGGGCAATAAAGAAGGTTGAACAACACTCTAAAGAAAAAAGGAAAATACAATTTGGAGCTTGATTGTCTTGCTATCTTGCTCCACAGTCCGAATTTTCTGGAGGAAAAAAGAGAGAAAGAAGGTGAGATGAAAGCCTAGGAATCAATGGCAACGAGGCAGAAAGGAACTTACAAAATCAACTCCAATAGTGCTGATGTAACTCTCAACATACGAATCATCCTGCACCACACACACACAACATTAGGTCAAAAAGCTACAGACCTCAAAAAGAATCATTCAAACTTACAGAAAATCTCAAAAGTAGACAAGACTTCCCCACGCCAGAATCACCGATTAGCAGTAGCTTGAAAAGATAGTCGCTGCAAATCACAAAACCCAAGAGAACCTAATCAAATAGAGAACAAATTCAATCTCCAAGCCCTAGCTTTCTACAGTAATCGTGGAATCTGTATCTATATATATATATATATATATATATATATATATCACAGAGAATCATTATTGATACATGAAGAAGAAGAAGAAGAAGAAGAAGAAAAACATACTACTCGGGATTCATGGTTCCGATCTCTGGGACAAGGAACGGCGAATACAAACGCACGGAGGATCTCTTTCCGAACAAGACGAGAGGAGGAGGAGGAGCTTCATAAAATTGGGCCTTTAAATAATAATAATATGCGTAGGCCCACTAACACCAAAGATGGGCCCAATATTTAGGCCCAGGATCATTGGAGTTACAAACGCAGCTAGCTGCCTCTGAGCCTGGAACCATCCGTGGGAGTTGTCTCTCCCTGATGGACCTGTCAACTGTTACTCCTCCTTGATCCTTTTTTTTATTTTTATTTTTTTCCAACATTCTCGACATTGTTTGCTTGCTTTTGATCTACGAGTCTTATGTTTTAACTTGTACTGAAATCTTCACAAGGTGGGATTGTCTTTTACAAACCAAAAACAAGAAACTTCTTTCCTTTTTTTTTATACAGTTTTATAAAATAGAGCAAGTACTGACTGAGATTTAATGAAGGATGTTAAAAGAAGGCAAGTCTTGGACTCGGGTCACATCTTCAAGCACAAGTTCTCTCTCCAGTTGATGCCTTGTTGATTTCATCACCGTCTGCCAAACACATAAAAAAGTTTACACTCATGTTGGATCTCTAAGTCAAGGAAGGAGGAGGAAGCCTTACGTTAAAATCCATGTAGGACGCCCTCATTGAAAGCCATTTATCATCCATCAGCTTGAACGCAATGCAATATAGAATATCAAATGCTGACTCGTTTTCTAACAACCATAAAAACAAAAATGTATATATAGAATCCATCAAGTCCAACATTAATTAATATCTTTTTATTTTAAGTTGCCGTACCTGCTAGCAATTTCAGGAATGTTTCTCCGACCATGTTCCGTGGTTTAACTGTCAAAAATAAATAAATAACATTTACTCAGCCAATAAGAATACCACACCACACAATTACTAGCTAGTTAAAAGGAGAAGAAAGAAGACCTGGTTCAAGGTCGAGCATTTGAATGAGCATGAAGGTAACATTTACACCAGCAACAGCAAATGGGTATTCCCACACCGATCTATCACCTACTTGCTTCCTCAGGAGTTGCTGAAACGATTTCTGCACATTTTTTTTTTTTTTTTTTTTTTAACAGAGGATCAGCTTATCTTAAAAACCAATTTTTAAAAACAACCTACTTGGAAATTCCTTGCAAAATACAGCAAATTCTCCAACGATATGAATCCACCTCCCCTGCAGGATTAATCAGGCATGAGGAAGCGCATAACGCAAAGCAAGTGGGGATGAATGATTACCTAAAATCTGTTGAGGGATCCTTTCCCTGCCAACCCATTCTCTTCCACTGCTCAGATATCATACCATGGAGTTTCTCCTCCGGGTAGGCTAACTTCCACAAATCCCTCAGAGCTTCCTACAAATATATACAGAGATGTGAAACTGAAACCATTTCTTTTGTATTGATCCCACTGACTACCTGGTGCTGTCGAATTGAACCATCATATGGAACATATACACGACTCTGCAGCCTTTGCAAGCAGTCCTCCTAAGAAAAGCCACTAATTATTCTGGTTGTGAAAGAAGAAGATATGTACTGTATATAATGGTGTGGTACCTGAGCTGGGGTGAGATCAAAGGAATAACGAGAGTGGTGCTCCCTTTTCTGTGCACAAACACAAGCTAGTCCCCGCCCTAACCACGCACCTGATCCTGTGTAACAAGATGAAACATGTGTTTGTCTGAAACACCAACATTAATGCTAGCTATAGGAGACTAGTGCCTGGTTGACCTGAGGATGAATGGCAGGTGCCTCCCCCGTCCAGTCCGTGAGAAATCCGCCTGACAGCGACATAGGAATCCTCCATTATTCTTCCCGTGTCAGTAACCCTACTTGAGGGCGTTTTTGGAGAACGTAAACTCATCTTCTTTAACTGTAGTCTCTTCATTTCTTTATATATACATTATACATACACATAAGCATACCCAATCCATATATAATATCTAAATATCGACTTTATCCAGCTAACTTATACATTAGTTTATTTTTATTTTTACCTTAGAGAGATCATATTCATTGTTAAAGTTGAGGGAAAGAAACAAGCATCATGTTTACGTTCAGGGAATTAAAAGAGTAAATGATTTGACTAGCTATAGGTTGGTCGATAAAAAGTAAAAAGATAACTTCACATGGGATGTTGACACAAAAAGTGGAGTCATACATACCCACTTTCACCCAAATCCGACCAAAATGGACCACACAGACTGATCCCATATGCCTCGATTATTAGCTTTCTTGTTTCCTTTTGGCGCCTTCTTCCTCACCAATCATTCAACTACCATTTACCACCTCCTTTCATCACTTCCACCCGTTATGCTGCTTTTGGTATCTCCTCTTCTTCGCTCAAACTCGTTTTGTTGTATCCACAAACATCCCACACATATTACACCTACTCATGTATTGGATTTGAGGTTTCAGTCACCAGTATTGTTGACTCTTTCATCGAGGTACCAAACCATCCATTATCATACTAAACAACAACAAAAGTAGTTACAATATCTAATAATAATCTACGATAACTCTGATAAATTTTAACAAAACATAACCCTCTTTCTAAGTTATACACATTTTAAAGTCATTAAATGTTCAACGGAGGGCTGTTGTATCGTAAAAATGTGATCATGTATTTAGCTTGTTAAAATCTATTGTTTTCTCAAATTCGATTTGTTACTATTGAAAACAACAGCACTTGGCCAAAGCCCACTGCAACAACCAAAGTCCATTCCAATACCAACGCTAATATAAGATTCGAAGCAAAGACACTAATGGAACTCAGGGTGTTCAGACTGACAACACAAGAAACTAGCATGATGACTCATCAATGAGCCAGAGACATAAAAACAACCAAATATCAGCCACACAGTTCCCAACATATCCCTCTTGATTTCTTCTCTAAATAGGCTTGATCTTGAAGTGAAGCGAGATGAGCGAAAAAACAAGACATTTCAAGTCCTGCAACCACGGATGTTTCAAAAGGAATATGTTAGAGCAAAAAGAATAAAATGCTGTAATAAAAATAAAATAACTAGAGAACCATGATCAGCTGATAGAGAAAAAACAACATGAGAAAATGCCTCTCCTACATAACCAGATAACAATTGTGTGTTTACCAGCCACACTCTACATGTATTAGTTTGAGGCTGTGAGTCAGTGAAAGAGGCCTTCCTAAAGTGATCACAGAGTTAAGGAGAATCCTAAGCACGATTTGCTCAATGGAAAATGACAACTTTATTAAACCTATAAATACATGGTAAGGCAATAAAAAAAAAGAAAGAAGAGACCTGAACAAGATAGTAGAAGATGCGAAGTCCTTCAGGATCATTACTGCTCTGGACATCAACAAGAGATCCAATCTTAGATGTAGCGAAGGAGATATGCTCATTTCCCATGACGATTTCAATCTCTTGCGTTCCAACACGGTCAGGTTCCGGCCAATTGGTATCATCTTCTTTCATAATCTACACAGACAAACATCACACTGTCAGGTACAATCTAACATTGAGTATCATCAATGGAAATATGTAAAAATCAACAATAATAGCATCAACAAAGAAAAGGGTTACAATTCTCTCTAAGTTACTTTCAAACATCTTTCCCACGGAAAAATCCCTAAATTGAAAAACCCTAATTGACTATATGTTGGCCAATACGCGGACAGTAAAAAAGAAAAGAGAAGCAAATCGGAGGAGAAAAAAAAGGACCTCGCTCTCGGAGACGATTCGCTTGCATTCCTTGAAAACGGCGGGGGTGAGAAATACCTCCTTCCGGATCATAGTATCGTTCTTGTAGTTAGAGTTATTGGCGTAACGGAGCTTACCATCCGTTCTAAACTCAAACTCCAGGAACTCGTGTCCAAATTTCCCTCTGTGCCCGACATAGTACCTCAGGTAGAAATCGTTCTCTTCTTCTGCGGCCATGGCTTCTCTCTCGATCTCTCTCTCGATTTGCCCTTCCTTTTCCCTTTAAACAGTCGACGCAGACGAAGACGTTTTAATGGGCTTATTATTATTAAAACTATTACATCAGACCCATTTAATATTAAGGCCCATTCGTAACCCAGAATATTAAGGCCCATTAGTAACCCAGAATATTAAGGCCCATTAGTAACCCAGAATATTAGTCTCCGTGATTCGGGAAGTTCACCACAGCACAGCACAGAGCTCTCTGTGATGCCGATGGATTCGAAAATGGCCAAGTTTCTTCAATCCTATGGTAATTGTGCATCCTCCAGATCATCTCTGTCACCAATCTTTGAATTTTCCTCTCTTTTTTTCAGGATATGATTTGATTCTGGGATCTGTAGCTGCAATTTATGTGTTCATGGCACCATATACTAAGGTGGAAGAGAGCTTCAACGTACAGGTACTCCTTTTTTCCATTTAGAGTCTCGCTCTTTTTTCCGTTGTAGTTTCGCCGATTCTCTCGTCTCGTCTGTATTTGCATGTGACCAGTCAATGCACGACATTCTTTACCATCGCCATCATTTGGACTCTGTGAGTCACCTCTTTCTTCAGTTCTTCTTGGCTCAATTCATGTAATCTTTTTACCAACTTCTTTCTTATTCTATCAGTATGATCATTTGGAATTCCCCGGTGTTGTCCCTCGTACTTTTATTGGTAAGTGCTCTTCAATTTCGGACCTAATGATTCTATTCAATTCAATATAAAAATATTCAACTCTGATTCTTCCTTGCAGGAGCCTTCATAGTCTCTATTTTTGCATCACCCCTTGTATCAATTCTCAGCTCCCTTGGATTCCCCAAGATTTATAGTCTTGTTTCAGGTTTCTTCTCTTCTGTTTTTCCTTAGGCTAACCACTGTCTTCTTAAATCCTTTGCACCGACCAAATATATTCACATCATTGACTTACAGCTCGTTTGGTGTTGGGCTGCATCACATTATCCACACTAAGGTTTTTCCGGATTCAGGTATGAATTTTTTTTGCTACTAAGTTACTCTTTCCTCTCTCATTCTTTTTTCCCCTCTCTCTTATTGCTTGTTTTTCTTCAATACATTGAGCCAAAGCTCTACTTCTTTGACAGATAAGGAAAAAGTTTGGACCTCAAGTGGAAACTTTCTTTGTACTTCTCTCCACTCTTCAGTTTCATTTGCTCTTCTACTGCACTCGTCCTCTACCTAATATTTTAGCTCTCGGATTAGGTCATTACTATTTATTTGCCCCTACTAATAATGCTCCTTCACTTGTCCTAGCAATCTTTCCCATGTAGGTGTCGCTTTTGCTGCTAATGTTGTGAAATCTGGATTTTGCAGTTAATCTGGCATATGGTAATTGGTTAAAGGGAAACTTTTATTCAGCTTTGAGCTTCCTGGTGTGTATAATTTTTGGTAACATATTTTCCCGATTATAATATTAGGCATGGTAACCACAACCATGGATTTTCTGACATGCCTTTTATCTGATAATCAGATTTTTGCCACTGTTATCTTCAGATGCGACACAATGTTACTGCTTGGGCCTATTGGTCTTGAACTTTTATTGGTGAGCTGATGATGAATAGTTTGGGTTCTGATCTTATGTATATGTGTAATTGGCCATTACTTTGTCTTTCCGTCTGATGGGGGTGCTTTACATTTATCAATGACAGACTAAATCGGTCTCCTTCAGGAGAGCACTGAAGTATTGTGTTGGAACCGCTGTGTTAACTGTAGGTTGGTTGAAACTCCACTTCCTATTTGCTTTTTCCCTCCACACACTAGTTCCCGAGTCAGTCTTTTGTGGTCATGGAATATTTCAGGTCTTACCGTTTTTGTTGACTCTATCATGTGGAAGAAGTTTGTCTGGCCAGAATTTGAAGTTTTCTGGTTTAACTCCATTCTGAACCGGAGTTCTGACTGGGGTGTATCCTTCAAAATTTGTCTCCTCAATTTATTTATTTTCGTATGATAGATAATCTTACAGCATTTTTTCCACTCCCTGAGCATTGCCTTCTTTACAATGATAACCATTTGGAATTTCTGTACAATGTGTAATTGCCAATGCAAAGTTTAATATTGGGGCGTTTACATTTTTATGAATTTTTTTGTTGTCCCTTGAAAATTAATTGCTAAACCAGACACATTCCATACATTGGTACTTCACCTCGGCACTCCCACGGTCTTTACTTGTAGCTTATCCTCTTTCACTGGTAAATACCAGACCTCCTAACATCTGTCATATTGTCTTCTTCGTTTCTAGTTAGGATCTCTGATTGTATCTCTATAGTTTTTTTCATTTGTTTTCGTTTTGGATTATGCAGCTTGGTACCTTACTTGATAGGAGGGTTCCATTCTTTATTCTTCCTGTTTTATCCTTCGTTATACTCTACTCTAAACTTCCACACAAGGTAGTCGGATGAATTACTTATCTCAGTAGCCATCAAAGTTTCTTAACCATTTTGTGACATAGGAATACCTATCTTTCTTGATATGTGCAGGAACTCCGCTTTATTATTAGTTCAGTGCCAATGTTCAACTTATCTGCTGCAGTTGCTGCTAGCAGAATGTATAAATTTTGTCAGATGTTTGCTAGCTAAGCTTTGGATTCTCTAATTTCTGAATGCCACTTTAAATTACTACCAGCGAGTCCCGAGCTCTTAATATAACCCGATTTCCTTGTACAGCTACAATAACAGGAAGAAAACTATTTGGAAACTGGTGAACATGGCTATGCTAGCGTTATTTGCAATCAGGTAGAAATAGTAGGCAATTATCTCTGGTATGTAAGAGAAAGAAAGAAATTTGCTAGTCTACTTAGCCTGGTCCTATAGTGCAGGGTGCACGGTTGTAACATTCATGGCATCTTACTACAATTATCCTAGCGGCTATGCTTTGAAGCGCTTGCATCAGATAAGTGAGTAGCTTATTCATTTCGGGGTTTCTTGTTACGGCAGCAGTGTTGACTTGGGTACCAAACAATAAAAGTATGCTAGTCAGTGTTTGTTTGTCTCACATGCCATAGAATATACGTAAACATCTTTATTTTGTAGTGTATATTTACCTCTGGTTGATATTTTGCCAACATTACGATTAATTTTATCTGGTGCCTTCCGTACTTCTCAGGCCATCCTGCAGATGTAGTAGGAGAAGAGTGGGTTCACATAGACACTTTTAGTGCTATGAATGGAATATCTCGCTTTTGTGAAGATGCGTTTCCATGGAGGTGAGGTCTCTTCTTCTTTCTATGTACTTAAGCTGTCTTACCCCGTTTTTCATGTTCATTTTCTTGGAAAAGAATACTAATTAGTTGGTAAAGGAATCATATGATTCTCCACGGCCTTTGAATATTGTAGAAGAGGGTATCTGTTTAGCTATTTAGGAGGAGATAAATTTTCTTGTGCAACGCAGATACTCAAAAGAAGAAGAGATAGTAATGGAGGAGTTTCGAAACCGAAATTTCACGTACCTTATAAAGTGAGTAATTTCATCATATAGTAGAAAGCAATAGATAGTCAAAGAAGATAGCGTTGGTGGTCAACTTGTAATACTGTTGTCGTGCTTTGCGCAGCGAGCACTCCTCTGTGGATGGATACAAATGCTTGTTTTCTGAAGAAGGCTTTGACAGACTCGAACTGCGGCGAGGTTTCCCTCCCATTGTTATGGTAAATTGGTTGGATTGGGGTTAATCTTTCATCAAAATAGGTGGATGGAATGTAATGTTGAGTTGATAATGTTGAATTGCAGGTAAGAAAAGCCAAAGTATATGTGCACCGGGATGTGAAGAAGGAAGATCCTTTGCATAAGAAATGGCGTGGCTGTTAGCAATCCAACAAATAGAGACACTGTTCTGGGTCCATGTAGCAGGCTTTGTTTGGACATACAGTGATGTATTATTTTATGGATTAACTCACCGTGTATTGGATTCTCCATACAGCCCTTTGGGCTTTTTGAGTACCACAACTGAACCGATGGTCATTTGATGTGTGTTTACCAATTTACCCCTGTTCCGTCTATTCACTCTTTTCGTTTAGGAAATCAAATCATTATTCATTAGACTTATCCGAAACCTAACGAGAGAGATGTTGCTTCAGGCGGTGCAGAACCGCAATGCTCCACTGGCTTCCTCCGCCTCCTACTCCCGTCCCTTTCGCTGCATATCTCCCGTCGTCTCCGTATCTCTATCGAAGAAGACGGCAGTAATCGTGTGCTCCATCTCCCAGGTCTATGGCTACGGCACGGTGGACTACGAGAGAAGGCCGATTATCCAGTGGAATGCCATCTACAAGAAAATTTCTCTCATGGAGAAGCCGGAGCTCGGTGCTGCCTCCGTCTTGAATCAGTGGGAGAAAGGCGGCCGCAAGCTTACCAAGTGGGAGCTCTGTCGGGTCGTCAAGGAGCTTCGCAAGTATAAGCGTCCCAACCAAGCTCTTGAGGTCCGTCCTAATTGTTCTCTTTATTGCTGTATCGTTAACGCTAATCTTGATCCTTGTGTTTCCTTAGGTGTATGACTGGATGAACAACAGAGGCGAAAGGTTTCGATTGTCTGCAAGTGATGCTGCAATCCAGCTCGACTTAATTGGCAAAGTGCGTGGGATTTCGGACGCCGAAGAGTTCTTCCTCACGCTCCCTGAGAATTTTAAGGACCGGAGAGTTTATGGCTCCCTCCTCAATGCCTATGTGAGGGACAAGTCGAGAGAAAAAGCTGAAGCTCTGCTCAACACTATGAGGGAGAAAGGATACGCCCTGCACCCTCTTCCCTTCAACGTCATGATGACTCTCTACATGAACCTTAGGGAGTACGACAAAGTTGACGCTATGGTCTTCGAGATGAAGCAGAAAGATATACGCCTCGACATTTACTCCTACAACATCTGGCTCTCCTCCTGCGGCTCCCAAGGATCGGTTGACAAAATGGAGCAAGTGTATCAGCAGATGAAATCTGATGTTACCATTAATCCCAACTGGACCACTTTTAGCACAATGGCCACAATGTACATTAAGATGGGTGAAACTGACAAAGCCGAAGATGCACTGAGGAAGGTTGAAGCAAGGATTACTGGTCGTAATCGCATTCCATACCACTACCTCTTGAGTTTGTATGGCAGCGTTGGTAACAAGAAAGAGTTGTACAGGGTCTGGAACGTCTACAAATCTGTTGTCCCGAGCATTCCCAATTTGGGTTACCATGCTTTGATCTCGTCGCTGGTGAGAATGGGAGATATTGAAGGGGCCGAGAAGGTGTATGAGGAATGGCTTCCAGTCAAGTCTTCTTATGACCCCAGGATACCAAATCTTATCATGAATGTGTACGTCAAAAACGACCAAGTAGAGAAAGCTGAGGGGTTGTTCGACCACATGGTTGAAATGGGAGGAAAACCAAGTTCAAGTACGTGGGAGATTCTAGCGGATGGTCATACCAGGAGGAAGAGGATTTCAGAGGCTTTGACTTGTCTCAGAGAAGCTTTTTCGGCCCAAGGGTCGAGCAATTGGAGGCCAAAGGTATTGGTGCTTTCAGGCTTCTTCAAGCTCTGTGAAGAGGAATCGGATGTCTCTAGTAAAGAGACTGTTTTGGAATTGTTGAGGCAATCGGGGCATCTTCAAGACAAATCTTACAAAGCTCTTATTGACGTGGAGGAAAATGGAACAGTAAACAACTGCGAGAATGAGAATGAGAGTGACGGGACGGATGTGTTGCTAACGCAGCTACAAGATGTTTTGTAATCAAAATAGTCCTAGAGGAGGAGGAAATGAAACAACCTAGTGAAACATTCTTAACATTAAAAAATCTAGTGACACATGAATCATGAATGTAAGCGGGGAGAAAGAGCTGTGCCTTTCTTTATACTGTTGTTGGTGCTTACGGACTAGCCTTGTAAACAAACATGTTTAGTTGTTTGCCTAATAAAAGACGAAGCTCTTTCCTTTTGGGCCGGACTTAAAGGCCCGCTAAATAATTTTTAGTTATAAGCCTGTGTGACTCAAAGGCCCATTTTAATGAGGTATTTTCACGGAACCCGTTGAGAGATTAAGACGGTGATCGGGGCGATGGCGACGAAAGGCGCGGCGGCGGCGTACCCTAGCGCGGCTCGGATATCTGATTCTCCATGTTATGTACAGTACTCTGCTTCTCTGAAATGTGAGTGACGCTCCCGATCTTCCTCTTCCTTTAATTTCTGATTGTTTCGAGGATTTGGGATTCTGTTACCCTCTTTAGTTTTGATGTATGGCATGGCATCCTTCTTCCACGAAGGCTTGTAATTCGTTTTCTCCCAAATTTAACACCATTTATTCATACAGCTCTCGTAGCTTCTGTCAAGTTTCATGAGTACCATAACGAATTAGCAATGATTGGAGTCACCTTTACTTTTGATTAGATCTCATCTATTTCAACGTGTCCCCTTAATGTGAGAGAATTCGTCTGTGGGTTGATTCCAAATTCTTAGAGTGTGGATTTTGGTGGACAGTAATCTAATAAATCTTGATTAGCTGCTCCAATATCTTCTTATAATGTGTTTATGTCTTTCCGTTTTGTTGCTTGTGCCTTACTTTGACCAATTTCATGATTGACCTCTCAGGTCTTGAAGAATTTGGATCAGACAAGAGTAAATGCCAGGATCATTTTGATGTGTACAAAGAATGCAAGAAGAAAGAGGTTGTTGTGAATTCAAATTTAGGCTTTCGGAACAACCAACTTCTCTGCTTACCCTATCTATGTTTTGTTCCTCAGAGGGAAGCTCGACTGGAACGCAATAAGACACGATCGTTGTTCTCGTGAAGGGAGACTATGGATCCTCGAATGCCGAACATCACCAAGCAATAGCATCCTCTCGTATCATTTGCAATGACGCCGGTGTTTTGTGTTTCACATGCTGTTTGTACGGTATAAATAATTAAGTCTCAAGCGGAAAGTGTTTGTTAATGTTATTTTACTCTCCATTGGGGGGTTATTACCATATGTTCATCTTTGAGGGCAAGTTTGATGATATCAAGTCGTTAGAGCTTTGACTCATTCATTATATAATCTCATCCAGGTTTGTCAAACTTGGATGAACTTCGAAACGTCTTCTTCAACTGTATTTCCATATGTAATGTACATTGCCAAGAAAGCAAGTCGGGAAATGGGCCTACATTGGGCTTTTAATAGCAAATATATGCGCTAGCTAGCTTTAAGCTTAAGGCCTTGGTTTGTTTGGTGAGCTGTCAGAAAGTCGCCTTGCACGATTCTTCCTTTGCTTTGACTGAGTGCGTCGTCTTCCTCACGCGTTCTTTCTCTCTAATACTAAGATTAGGTGATCGGATTCTTGACCTGATTCGTTCGGAGAATAATAATGTACCCGCCACCTCCGTCAAGCATCTACGCACCTCCGATGCTGGTGAATTGCTCCGGTTGCCGTATGCCTCTCCAGCTCCCAGCAGGGGCCCGATCTATACGCTGCGTGCTCTGCCAGGCTGTTACTCATATCGCCGACCCCCGCGCGGCCCCACCTCAACCTTCCTCGGCCTCTGCTCCGCCTCCCCACATCCCCACGCCTCCTCCCGGTCAGCTGCCTCACCCCCATGGCAGGAAGAGGGCCGTGATCTGTGGTATCTCGTACCGTTTCTCTCGCCATGAGCTTAAAGGCTGCATCAACGACGCCAAGTGCATGCGACACCTTCTCATTAACAAGTTCAAATTCTCCCCAGATTCCATTCTCATGCTCACCGGTCAGACTCTCATTGTTGTGATCAATGTAGTGAATTCTCTCTTAGCCTCTAATGAAATGCCTCCTCCTAATTGTTGTTGATGCAGAGGAAGAAACTGATCCATATCGTATCCCGACCAAGCAAAACATGAGGATGGCTTTGTATTGGCTCGTGCAAGGTTGTACAGCTGGCGACTCACTTGTCTTTCACTACTCGGGTCATGGCTCCCGTCAAAGAAACTACAACGGTGATGAACTTGATGGCTATGATGAAACTCTCTGTCCTCTTGATTTTGAAACTCAGGGTATGATTGTAGATGATGAGATCAACGCAACTATTGTACGCCCTCTTCCACATGGTGTCAAGCTCCATTCTATTATCGATGCTTGCCATAGTGGCACCGTCTTGGATTTACCATACCTATGCCGAATGAACAGGTTACTGATTGCCAAACCTTTTTCAACTGCTCCTTTCTTATTTAACAGACTTTCCATATTTGGTTATTGAAAACAGAGCTGGGCAGTATATCTGGGAGGATCATCGGCCAAGCTCAGGTTTGTGGAAAGGAACAGCTGGTGGAGAAGCCATTTCAATCAGTGGATGTGATGATGATCAGACTTCCGCAGACACATCAGTAAGTAGAACGAATCTCATCTTATTATGTGTTGGTTCTTCAACTCATGATTTAAACACACATATTACATATATGTACAGGCGCTGTCTAAGATCACGTCTACTGGTGCTATGACTTTCTGTTTTATTCAAGCCATAGAACGCAGTGCACAAGGCACAACCTATGGAAGCATTCTAAATTCCATGCGCACCACAATAAGGAATACAGGGAATGAGGGTGGCGGTATTGGTGGTAGTGGTGGAGTTGTTACCACTGTGCTCAGCATGCTTTTGACTGGAGGAAGTGGTATTGGGGGACTAAGACAGGTAAAATCCTTTTGTTTCTCTATTTGTGTTTTTCACAGATTGGTAAATCTGCTTTTACATCTGTTTTGACAGGAGCCTCAACTGACTGCTTGTCAACCATTTGATGTCTATGCTAAGCCTTTCACTCTCTAGTAATATACACAATTCACTTTTATTTATGTATAGCGCGAGTGGAGTGTGATGCGAATTTGTCCATTTTGTTTAAAAATTTTCTTCCAGAAATAATAAAAGGAAAACATTGATTCGATGCTTGAATAACAAAATGTGCCATATCTATTTTTTTGTCGTTACAAACAAGCCAATGGTTTTGACTCTCAAAATCAACACCTAAAGGAAGAAAAAGAGAATGCCTAGAAAGCTATTGAGAAGACGCATACAAACCCTGGGTGCATTGCTGCAAGAAAAGGCACTCCCGCTGTAGCAGCCTTTTCTTTGTTTGATGCCCCGGCCGTTATCTTCCAGAGCAAAGGAAGAGTTTGTTCTACCATCACTAAAGAGAAGGCACCAAAAGAAGGTACCTTTATGCAACCTAGCCATTCCCACTCCAACCTCAGTATGCGACCTGTTTCTGAGCACCAATAACGCTTTGTTATCTCTGAAGAGAATGTCCGAGAAAGCAACTTCTGGTGTTGCATACTTAGAGCTGCAGCCGAGGATATGGCCTGTTATGGTACCAAAAGTGGGGAGTTCTACACCACAGTTTGGGGCAAAAACTTGAGTGAAGTCGTCTTCAGGGGGTTCACAGCTCAGAGTGTTGTTGATACTGCAATTCCCCTCGCAGAGCTCAACATACTGAAGGGCCATGCAGCCAAGACCAGGATTTTCATTTAGTTTGTTGAGTTTCCGGCTTGTTCTGTTCTGGTTCAAGATGCTCACCATTTCATGAGCTGGGTTTCCTACAACCATTCTAGCGCTTAGTCACGCCTGCCTAAGATTTGTACGCATAATAATAATCTACCAAATCTGGTTCTTAAATGTATTATTCATGTTAAACCCGGCCAAATGCTGAAGGAGGAAACTCCAAGTCGAGATTCGCATATGTTATAAGAAGGTAAAGCAAAGTGAAGAAAGTTACCGTGAAGCTTGGAGCTAGCTAGCACTGCGAGTGAGAGAAACAGTAAAATCGACTTCACGAACCTAAATTCGTTCTTCATTTAGGCAAAGCTATTGTTTAAAAAAAAAAAAAAAAAAAATCCTCTGTGTAAATGCTGAAGCTGGCGATGGATTTCCGGGAAAACGAGGAAGAAAACAAAAAAAAAAAAAAAAAAAAAAAAAAGGAAAGAAAAAAGAGGGTAGATGAGTAAAGATGGAGATGGTGGTCCCCAGTAAGAATGTATTATTCTTGGGCTTTGATGTTGGGCTCGTCCATTGAAATTGAATGTAGAAAGATGGACAGTAGGAGACTTCATTAAATGGGCGGCGTTGGGGCCGGTGGGACATTGATGTGTGAAGAGATATGAAACCGAATATTGGCGAAGCATACAATCAATGCCCCATTGGCTCATCTCCTTGCATCTTTGAAGTTTGAGGTTTACAATGAATGTTGCAGTAACGTTTCTAGTTTGGTCAAGCGGGCCCACCACCATGTGCTTCTTCTCATTGCATCATTACGTTGTTCAGTATAGGCCACATGGTGTGATGCCTCTATATAAATAATATATCATGTCACATTCTAAACAAGTATCTCCAAAACCCACTTCTTTCGCACATTTTTTTATCTTTTGGTTTAAAATACCTTCGCACTTGTTTACTAGCTCTAGTGCCTTTGGATGGCGTCGAGACCCGGAGCTCTGACGGAGTGGCCATGGAGTCCCCTTGGTAGCTTCAAGTACCTCTTGGTTGCCCCGTTTGCCATGGCGAGCATGCACTCGTACGTGACGGCTGAGGATGAGGAGAAAGACCTCACGAGACTGCTCATAGTCGTGCTAATGCTGTGGAGAATAGTTCACAGCCAGATATGGATCAGCCTGTCGCGCCAGAGGACGGCCAAGGGAAGGAAGAAGATCGTGGACAAGCCCATTGAATTCGAGCAAGTGGACCGAGAGCTCACTTGGGACGACCAAATCATCTTTAACACTCTCCTCATGTATCTCGCCAACATCAAGCTCCCAGGTTCCTCCCGCCTTCCCTTCTGGAGACCAGACGGAGCTATTCTCATGGCTCTACTTCACGCTGGTCCCGTCGAGTTCCTCTACTACTGGTTCCACAGAGCTCTCCACCACCACTTCCTCTACTCTCGCTACCATTCTCACCATCACTCCTCCATCGTCACCGAGCCCATCACCTGTACGTACCTTCTTCATCCATCATTTCCTTCTACTCTATACATAATACATACATCCCTTGATATCTTTAATCAATCTTTGCAGCTGTGGTACACCCCTTCGCCGAACATATCGCCTACACACTACTCTTCGCCATACCCATGGTTACGGCGTCCCTGTGTGGGATCCTATCCATTTTTCCCGTCATTGCATACATTACTTACATTGACTTCATGAACAACATGGGACACTGCAACTTCGAGTTTTTTCCTAAGCGTCTCTTCCACCTCTTCCCTCCCCTCAAGTTCCTCTGCTACACCCCCTCGTACGTCCTTTTGTTCAGCACTAGTATTATTTGGATTTGAATGTATGCATGCTTTTATAACATGACATCAAATATGTTGAAGGTTCCACTCGCTCCACCACACGCAGTTCAGGACCAACTACTCTCTATTCATGCCAATTTACGACTATATCTACGGAACAACCGACAAGTGGAGCGAGTCGCTGTACGAGACGTCTTTGGAGAAAGAGGAGGAATCACCCGACGTCATCCACCTCACTCACCTCACCACACTCGATTCCATCTACCAAATGCGCCTTGGCATCCCGTCCCTCTCGTCTCGCCCCTTGTGGTCACGATCCCCATGGTACCTCGCCTTCTTCATGTGGCCTTTCACTCTTCTCTGCTCCTTTGTCCTCACCTCGCCTCTCTCCTCACGTACCTTTGTCTTTGAGCGAAACCGTCTCCGTAACCTTACCCTTCACTCTCATCTCCTTCCCAAGTTTACCTTTCACGTAAGAATTTTGCATACACATTATAAACTTTTTATATCTTGACACACATAGATATACTTTATAAGTTGGACTTAGCACCACTATCTTCCAAACTTTCACACACAATTATTCTTACACAACACACATATATTCTTACTTTTTAATCTGTTTTTTATTTTACACAAAAAAAAATACATTTATGCCACACAATAAAAAAGAGCTGTAACGTCTTTTAAATTGAACTTTAAATTCCCCTGTGATGTTTTTTCTTTTTTTTTAAAATATAACTTTATCCCTGTGATGTTTTAAAATTAATAAAAACCAGAAATTAATACCCGAAAATAAAAAAACAATTAACCTTTTCTCGTTGTCGTGTGTATGCCTTTTGGAATTTGCATCTAAAGTTTACTACTAATCTTGCCACAAAAACATGTGGCGGTAGTATAAATCGCAGCGTCACCATGAGTCCATCAACAATATCATAGAGGCAGCTATCCTTGAAGCAGATGAAAAGGGTGTGAAAGTAATGAGTCTTGGCCTGATGAACAATGTAAGTTCATTTACCTTAAAGCATATCCTATGTACTAATGCATAACTATTAGATAAGTAACTAATTAACATGTACACGATTAATGAGCGGGAGGAGCTAAACGGATATGGAGAAATCTATGTGCAAAAGCATCCGAAGTTGAATATAAGACTAGTGGACGGAAACAGCATGGCAGCTGCAGTGGTGGTCAACAGTATTCCAAAGGGAACCACGGAAGTTGTCTTTAGAGGCAATTTTACAAAGGTTGCTTCGGCCGTTGTCTTTGCTCTATGCCAAAAGGGTGTCAAGGTACGTGAGTATATGTGAAAATGAAATCCACTCAGCTTCTCAAACCAGTTAAGAATCAATGTGTGTATGTAGGTGGTAGTTTTAAGCGAGGAGGAATACAGCAAACTAAACAAATCCGGGGTCGTCAAGAATCTGGTACTGTCTACTAGCAATAATCAGTACTCCCCAACAGTGTGGTTGGTGGGGGACGGAATGGGGAAAGAAGAGCAGATGAAGGCAAAGAAAGGAACCCTCTTTATTCCCTTTTCTCCCTTCCCGCCCAACAAACAACGCAAGGACTGTTTCTACCACTCCACTCCAGCTATGCTTGTTCCCAAGTCTGCCCAAAACATCGACTCCTGTGAGGTACATATTTGAATATGTGCACATATATATGTATATCTTTAAATTTAGTATATGCTATAAGCGGATAGATGTGTGGATAATCTAATGGTTGTTATAGAATTGGCTGGGGAGGAGGGTGATGAGTGCGTGGAGAATAGGAGGCATAGTGCATGCGCTTGAGGGTTGGGAAGAACATGACTGCGGCAACACTTGCAACTTCTTCCGTCTCCACGCCATCTGGGAAGCTGCTCTCCGTCATAATTTCCAGCCTCTCCTTCTCCCACCATATCATCTCTGATATCTTTCCATTTTCATATATCGATCTTCCCTCTCTTAAAATTCTACTCATCCCTTCCAGCTTGTTTTGCAGTTTATCATGTTATTTATCGACTATATATATAAGTACTAGCTATACCTTGTTACGCTTGGTAGCTGTAAGTGCATGCTTCATTTATATATTAAAAGGCAAACAGTTACGTCCATTGATAGTTATATATGCTTATTTAAACAACAGACAATTAGAAAAAAACAAATCATTAAAATTCTTTAGAAACGCTGATTTTATTACGTCGTCTTAACAAAATAATATCTGGGTCCATCATCAGATCAGTTGTTACGAGGTTTTACTTCAAAGGTCCATACCCTTGCATGGTCCACTCGCTACCTAATCTAGGAGGGGTAGGGTATACGTACCATCATGCATGTATATAATTTGTGGCGGTGAGAGGAGTGACTACGAAAGAAACGTACACGTATTCAATTCTCTCGCCTAAGAGGGTGTGCCTTCTTACTTATGTATCGATCTTCTCAGTTTCGTTCATTTAATTTTGGAGCAACAGACACTAGCTGTCTCTTCAACATGCATGATCTTTATTGGCTAGTAGTTGCCAAACATCATTACGTAACACTGCCTAACTTGGTTCGTCAGTAAGTACTGACCATTCTTTGATGAAAAAACGGTATTTCATTATACAAAAAAAAACCACCGGATAAACAAAACTGCTAAATCAACACTATAATAACACAAGTGCCTCTCCTTGTGTTGACACATCAGATTTTTTAATGATTTTGGTGTTGACATGTCAATAAATGAAAAAACTTTATAATCCAATAAGAATATTTTAATTAAACACATCATATTAAATTAGACACATCATATTTAATTCTTTATTTTATAAAACACAAAGTCATTTGACCAATAAAAACATGCCACATGAAATTTATGTTATATTTTTAAAAAATTAATAAAAAGTTACACAAAAAATGCAACTTACTCATATTTTATATTTTTCGACATAGTTGAAACAAAAAATTAAGCAACAAAAAAATCGGGAAAACAAACAACCAACTAATCCTAAATTTTCTTACACACGACACACCACTCCATGATTATATGATATTTGAAAATTTGACATTCTATCAAGATTTTTCAAGTCTTTTTATCTTTCTCTAAAAATTTAATTCACATTAAATTCAAATCCATCTCTCATTCACTCCTGCTTTCTAGCATATTTTCTAATATTTCTGAGATCCATAATAAACATAAATCTGAAATTATATAAAAAATAATTGTAGTCGATCCAAGCTCACGTCACTTTTTTTTATTTTAGACTCATATTTCTTTATTTCATATTCATTATCTCTCTATCACGGAAGAACACCAAGTTTAATCTCTACGGATTCGAAGAACAAGATGTGAGCTTCACTCATCTGATCTATACTAAACATGAAGCTCAAAGTTTGAAGCTGGTGCAACGAATAAAAAATCAAATGCAGAAAAAATCGAACTGCACATTCTATTGTTGAAAGCTTCTTATCAGAACCATAAAACTAAAATGTCTCACTTATAATCTCTTCTACATAATAATGTATGTTTATCTATCTTGCTTTAACTTATAAGCATGCAATACAAATGTTCGTAAAATCCATTTGATAGTTCAAGAACTTCAATGCAATATAAGAGAACCATACAATATCACTATTCAGAAGATTTATTTATTTTCTTTCGGTATACGTTCATTTGTGTATATCTACATAATCTTATGGTGAGATATTCATTAGAACTATTTGTTTTTTTTATATATTCTTTTATTATAATTATTTTGGTATAAATATCACCATTGTGTTATCACTAATATACTAATTTCACGAATTAATTTAATTTATTATTATAAACATAGAATAATTTAATATTTTTTTATATTGTTACGGAAATCATTATAATTTAAATTTTTTAATAGGTCATAATATTTTAATTTTACCAAAAAACTTACTTTAAATATATAAAAAACATTTTTATGTTGTTTTAACAAGTAGTGATAGTTCACTTGATTTCAAGGATTCTTTTGGGAGGGAAATTAAATATTTGTTACCAAATTTTTTTTTTCCAAAATAATGCCCATAAAAAATAATTTACTAAATATAATAAAAACCAAAATTATTGAAGAAAAAACCCGCGACGTAGTGCGGGTATTTACCTAGTCTCTTATAAAAATTCACAAAGTACTCCTTTCATTTCTAATTAATTGTATTTTTAAAAATTTTACACATATTAAAAAATATTAAAAATTAATTAGTAATGCATTATTTTTATAATTAATAATTTTCTATAACTTTAAACCATATTGAAATTTACAATTATTAATAACTAATAAATTATGAATAAAAAACTTAAAAATGTGATTTTTTGAAAAAGCTAATAATAAATTGGCTTGGAGATGATCAAATGTAGAAGAAAATATTCTGCTTTAGTGGGTTGCATAGTGCAACTGTGCAAGAAACAAAACTTTTTTTTCTCTTTTTTTTTCTTCTAAGTATAGTATTTGATTTCCCTCTGGGAAACAAGAAACAAAAGTTAATAGGACTATATAGTATATAGTATAGTATTAGTATATATACAAACAAATATTAGGTCTCTTGCCTCAGACTTTCTCGCTCGTAAAACTGGAAATGGTAAATCTGATATAATGCATGGACTAATTTTGAACAGCTAGCTACTCAACTTCATTAGAGATTAAGTGACCTCATTTATTTTACTTTTATTAATTTTGTTCTCCTGTGACCTCATATTATTATACTCCCCCTTTGTTCGAAAGTAGTTCATTTTAAACTGATGTGATGGTTGGCGATTTAAAGGAGCTCGAAGCCAAAACCACATAAGATTTACGCTGCACTTGACCATATACAATGGGGGTTTCCAAGGAATTTATGACCAGATTTGTGTAGCAAATTAACCTACATTTGAAGAACATGTGAAGGACAGATTCAGGTTCTCCACAAATTAAGGGCACCGAGCGTCAGTGTTTATGATCCGTTTCTTGAGATTCTCTCCCACAATGAGGGCATTGAGCGTGAGTGTTTAAAGGAACGTCGGTGTTTAGAAAGCCAACCATTATGCGGTACATTTCCTTAATTAGCTGAGTGTCATAAATGAGGATCCATGTGGAGAGCATCTAATGGGAAGAGTACATGTTTGTTTGGTCTGAGCTGGACCCACCACAAGGAGGGGGCTGGTGGGAAGATAGGGGTGGTTTCGACATATAGTACTACATACATCTAGCTATTAAAAAGCTTGATATGTTTTTCTATATAATTCTAGAGACACACATACCAACACTACATTCGACGGTATAATGGCCACAAAACCAGGAGTCCTCACCGATTGGCCTTGGACACCCCTCGGGCGTTTCAAGGTGCACTCTGTTTTTGTGTCTAATTATTATTATTATATAAATGTTTTACTAACACTAGCTAGAATGCGTGCTTTGTGGTTGAATCCTGTTGCTGACATGTGATTTTTGACGTGGAAACGATACAAAAGTACATAGTTGTAGCACCATGGGCAGTCCATAGCACATACAAGTTTGTGACAGATGATCTGGAGAAGATGGATCTGGGGTACACCCTCATATTCCCTTTCTTGCTCCTCAGAATTTTGCACAACCAGGTTTGGATCTCTCTGTCCCGTTACTATACGGCGAAGGGAAAGAGGCGCATCGTCGACAAAGGAATCGACTTCAATCAGGTTGACAGGGAGACCAACTGGTGCGTTTTCCTTAATCTTTGTCTAGTGCTTTATGTAAGCTAAATACTTAAATGAGTTTCTGATCATATATGCATGCGCAGGGATGACCAAATATTGTTCAACGGAGTGCTGTTCTATGTAGGGGTCTCGTTGTTGCCGGAGGCCAAGCAACTTCCCTTGTGGAGGACAGACGGAGTGTTGATGACTACGCTACTTCATGCCGGACCGGTGGAGTTCCTCTATTATTGGCTCCACAAAGCTCTCCACCACCACTTTCTTTACTCCCGCTACCATTCCCACCATCACTCCTCTATCGTCACTGAGCCCATCACTTGTAACTCTTATTTATTAACCTTGATATGTGTGCATCCTAGATTTCTCATTTTTATTTAATTAACAGACGTAAAATACATATTTTTTAACGTCTTAATTAATTATTAGTAGCTAGGAGGCATAGCTATGTATAATGAGATTATATATGATCAATTTATGCAGCGGTGATACATCCATTTGCGGAGCACATAGCGTACTTCATGCTCTTCGCGATACCAATGCTTACGACTTTGCTAACGAAAACGGCGTCCATAGCGTCTTTCGCCGGATACGTAATCTACATAGACTTCATGAACAACATGGGACACTGCAACTTCGAGCTCGTCCCTAAGCGCCTTTTCCACCTTTTCCCTCCCCTCAAGTTCCTCTGTTACACTCCCTCGTAAGTCCTTAACCCCTTCTCTACTGTTTCATATAGATACATACATACAACCAGATATAGAGAAAGAGAACACATTATTACCAAAACTTTAAGAGAAGAATTTGGCCTATTCCCGGTTTAAAGTAATTAAAAAAATAGAATATTTAATACGCTCCTTCCACCAAACCAACTCGTATCTCACTTCATGGTTTGCCCTGTTCCAAAAGCAGAGGAATCATCAACTGATCTCCCAATTTTTAATATTTTGGTTTTTTTTTATCAAAAAAAAATTCTTAATATTTTGGTTCCATTTCTGCTTTTCTTGTTATCTTTATTGAAGAGGAAATTTAGGGTAAAATCCTAACATAATTATTATCTGGAAACCAATTTTGACATGAGACAAACAACTATTTAGTTCATACTCATAGTACTTAATTTTCGATTATGGGCACCACAAAATCTAAGCAAACAATAAAGCATATGTACATGTATATATGCATTCCCTGTTATAAGTTTATAACTGAATTGCATATACATTCTCCTTTCCTGTATAAAAAAGGTGACGTGATATTGTTGTACCCTTTATTTGGTCGTCAACTACCGAATCCATGGACAAAAAAAAAAAACTACTTAATCTATATCGCTCAACTTATCGGCACATACTCCAATTTCGAACAACTTTACACGCATTAATAGCTTCTTTAACCACCAATATCTTTTGAAACTATATAATGCCAAATATCTTTACGCTATATGTAGCAGGTGGCCCCATATAGTCAGAAGTTATTAACCATCTTAATACATACTATTTCAATTTAATAATTTGTGCTTTTTATTTTCCGTATCAATTATAATGCAAGGTTACTCTAGACGCTAAAGAAACCAAATAAAAATTAACAATTTATTGTTTTAATAATATATTACTTTGGATAATAAGTGGATTATGAGAATTGCAGATTCCACTCGCTGCATCACACGCAGTTCCGGACCAACTACTCCCTCTTCATGCCCTTGTATGACTACATCTACGGCACAGTGGATGAAACCACGGATACAATGTACGAGAAATCTCTAGAAAGAAGAGAAGATAGAGTGGACGTGGTGCACTTAACTCACCTGACGACGCCAGAGTCCATATACCATTTGCGCATTGGCTTGGCCTCATTTGCCTCTTACCCTTTCTCTTATAGATGGTTCATGCGCCTTTTGTGGCCTTTCACCTCTCTCTCCATGCTCCTCACGCTCTTATACGCCCACCTCTTTGTCGCTGAGAGCAACTCCTTCAAGAAGCTCAACTTGCAGTCTTGGATGATACCGAGATATAATCTACAGGTCCTCATCATCATCATCTACAACTTAATTGATTCTTTTGTGAATTAATTTTTACTAGATATACATAGGCTGATTAGTTTTCTGATGCATATACTGAGGTGATATATGATGCATGCAGTACTTGTTAAAATGGAGGAAAGACGCGATCAACAACACGATTGAACGAGCGATACTGGAGGCAGATAAAAAAGGAGCGAAAGTACTTAGCCTTGGTCTCATGAACCAAGTAAAGAAACAATCTCTGACTCTATTGGTTTTTTACATTGGGTAGTGTTAAAGCTGTGGTGAGTTGAAACAGGGGGAAGAGCTGAATAGGAACGGAGAGGTGTATATCTACAAGCATCCAGAAGTGAAAGTCAGAGTGGTTGATGGCAGTAGATTAACAACAGCCGTTGTGATCAATAGTGTACCTAAAGCAGCTATAAACGTTGTGATGACTGGCAATCTCACAAAGGTTGCCTACACCATCGCCTCTGCTCTCTGCCAGAGAGGCATTCAGGTCCCTCGTTTTTTTTTTGCTCCTCTGTTGTGATGTCTGATAGAAAAGACAGACAACGATGGGTTTACATTCTTTATAATAAAAAAAAAAAACTAAATTCCAAGCTTACACTACTTGTATCAATGCCCAGTGCCCACTCATTCCATTTTCATGTGATGTCATCCGCAGGTCTCAACTCTGCGCCTAGACGAGTATGAAAAGATAAGATCATGCGTTCCACAAGACTGCAGAGACCATTTGGTCCATTTAACCTCTGAAGAACTCTCATCAAACAAGGTAGTCAATTAAGTATATCAATACACAGTTAATCATAAAAAAGCATAATAGTAGTCAATGAGCTTGTTAATAAAACCAGTAAATGGATTTTGGGGTGAATGAAAGGTATGGCTAGTGGGAGAAGGAACAACAAGAGAAGAGCAGGACAAAGCCACAAAAGGGACATTGTTTATACCATTCTCACAGTTCCCCCTCAAGCAGTTTCGTAGAGATTGTGTCTATCATACCACACCGGCATTGATTGTTCCAAAATCTCTGGTTAATGTCCACTCATGTGAGGTATGTATACTAAGCTATCCAATTCAGTTAATTGATTATAGATACAATAGGACTTAATTAATTAAATAAACACTTATGCAGAACTGGTTACCGAGAAAGGCAATGAGTGCAACTAGAGTGGCTGGCATATTGCACGCCTTGGAAGGATGGGGCATGCATGAGTGCGGCACATCCATTCTTCTCCCGGATTTGGACCAAGTATGGGAAGCCTGTCTCAGCCACGGCTTCCAACCACTCCTCCTTCCACATCATTAAAACTGCAACCAAACCAATGGAAGATTTTACCAAATGAAAGCTACTCGTTGTGTGCTTCTACTTCCCATGATCCATTACTCTTCCACACATGAACTATGAAACATAAATAAAGCGTACACATATGAATTTAAACATATATTTATGGATATCAAGCTTTTGGTGACTATGGAATTTAAAAATATTCTTTACGATATTTTATAATCAACTAATGTTCCATCTTGTGTATCTTAAACTTTAGAATTTATTATGGCATATGAACATTTTAAAATATTCTAACTTGAATAGAATATATATAGGGTATAGAGAATTAGAGTGTAGATTATGGACCTCCGTTTAAAGGGCATTGGAAGAACACCGTGAACGCAATGGACCTCCGCTAACAGTTATGCGGGAAATATATGATACCTTAAACTGTAAGATAGTTAGATAACATTTTCCTTGTTTTGGTTTATGCTGTTGGGTAAACAACGCACAAAGGCGCATCGGAATAAAGTTCACTGCACTTGTGTGAACCTGTGAAAAAAATATAAAATACTTAACAGCAAAACACAATGCAAGAAAGTGAACGACACACCAAAATTATACACTACAAGAGAGCAATACATGCAAAGCTAGAAATAGACAGTTCCAAACGATCATAAGTTCACTAAGATTCCGCTCTCCTAATCAGATCTCCACCATAAAAATTTTAGATAAACGAGTCAAGAACACCTCTACAAAATTTCAGCTCAAAACAGGAAGAACTCACAGTTAGATCTTCCAAACACTCCAGACGTATGCTGCTGAAAAACTGTCAAACTCTGACGATAACAGCTCCGATAAAACACAGATTTCTCTCAAAATAACCGTTAAAAATTAATCTCCACCGTTGAATGTCAAAACCACTGAATTACGAAGCTACCCACAAAATTTCAGCATGATCAGAGCTCGTTTAAGTCTAAGGCTACAAACACAAAACCCTCACATATCTGTTTTTTTTTCTCTTTGCCTCCGAAAATCAGCTCTCTATTTCTTTTTCTTTCTACACGAAAATTAGGTTAAGAATTCTTTAAATACTTCCACTTAATCTACAACTCAATATTAACCTCATGAATTAAATTAGACCCAAAGTTTGGTTCTCAAAATCCAAACCAAAATTGGTTTCCCACTAGGAGGAAAACCAACATATGCGTAAGATAACATTAAATTAACATGAGTCAATAATCATCCAGCTTGACGTGTTCAATGAACTTTCCCACTTTAGGGTTGTGATATTCTATCTTTTGTGCGTTGAGCAAGAGTAGACAAAAGACAAAAGACGATGTAATAGTATCTGAGACGGGGAAAAGGTGTATGAAACAAACAAAGCCAAACGTCACAAATCGCAATCCTTCTTCACCAAGAGCTTTCTTTTTCCTTTGGTCGATCAGAAGGTCCCACACGTGTTTGTGGACCGGTTGGTAAACCAGTCCAAATAAGTCAAATTTACGGCCTTCAACTTTTGGGTTTACTAAAATCTACAAAACATTGTGTTTGTGGTCTCTTAAGTTAAGTTGATGTTACTCCTAAAGCCTAAATATAATATATTGTTTCTGGTATCTTGGAGTTGATGTTCCTTTCTATAGCCAACATGGTACTAATATCGGTCATATCGGGCCTGTTCTTTTCTTAGTCGCTGGATTAGCGACTGCGACAAAGAAAGTAAAAGCCTCAAAAGATTTCTCTCTCCATCCTAATAGTGAAAAACGAAACATGTTTGTTATTCTAATTTGAAAATAGAGATTTAACGACCAAAAACCAGGTAGCTTTTGTCGCTAATGTTTTTCAGCGTTGGATTTCAGCGACTCCGTTGTCTTTGTTTTAGATCCGGCGATCAAAAACAAGTCGCCGCTGTCGCAACCTGGCTTTTTTATAGTGTTATTTTTCTGTCGCCAACACTGGTCGCGCAACTCAGAAAAGAACATGCATATAATATTTATATTTTTTTTTTATTTAAGGCCAAAGAAAACACTGTCAACACTACATGTTAATAATAAAAGGTTCCGACTTGGCAACTAGATAACTAACCAAATAAACCACAAATCGGGATCAAATAAGCTAAGGCAACGAGAGAAGAAATTAACCTACTCCGGTGCGCTAAAAGATGATGAAACCATGTAGTGGGAAAGAAGACCGTTGTTGGAGTGTTCCGTTGTGGTCTAAATAGCGACTTCAGAGAATGCGCTGAATGTCTTTAATGATGATAGAAGATAGAGAAGCAATGTGAAGCGTAGATTTCTATCCTTCCAAATAGAATTAACCAATTAAATTTAAAGATAAAATTGGAAAATTCGGTCTTCTCAATCGAAGTTGCAGCCTCAGAGAATCAAACACAAATGTGGCTTCCTAGAGGGTTTAGAGTATAGGGTTTCGGGTTTCAAGTTTCAAGGTTTTCGGGTTCAGAGTTTCATGGTTCACGATTTCGAGTTTCGAGTTTAGAGTTAGGGTTTTCTATTCATTTAGGGTTTAGGGTTAGGGTATACTATTCATTCAAGTTTTAGGGTTTAGGGTTTTAGGGTTTAGGGTTTTAGGGTTTTAGGGTTTTAGGGTTTTAGGGTTTTAGGGTTCACGGTTCACGGTTCACGGTTCACGGTTCAAGGTTCAGGGTTCAGGGTTCAGGGTTCAGGGGTTGAGGGTTCAGGGGTTCAGGGTTCAGGGTTCAGGGTTCAGGGTTCAGGGTTCAGGGTTCAGGCTTCCTAGAGGGTTTAGAGTATAGGGTTTCGCGTTTCAAGTTTCAAGGTTTTCGGGTTCAGAGTTTCATGGTTCACGATTTCGAGTTTCGAGTTTAGAGTTAGGGTTTTCTATTCATTTAGGGTTTAGGGTTAGGGTATACTATTCATTCAAGGTTTAGGGTTTAGGGTTTTAGGGTTTAGGGTTTTAGGGTTTTAGGGTTTTAGGGTTTTAGGGTTTTAGGGTTTTAGGGTTCACGGTTCAGGGTTCAGGGTTCAGGGTTCAGGGTTCAGGGTTCAGGGTTCAGGGTTTAGGGTTTAGGGTTTAGGGTTTAGGGTTTAGGGTTTAGGGTTTAGGGTTTAGGGTTTAGGGTTTAGGGTTTAGGGTTTAGGGTTTAGGGTTTAGGGTTTAGGGTTTAGGGTTTAGGGTTTAGGGTTTAGGGTTTAGGGTTTAGGGTTTAGGGTTTAGGGTTTAGGGTTTAGGGTTTAGGGTTTAGGGTTTAGGGTTTAGGGTTTAGGGTTTAGGGTTTAGGGTTTAGGGTTTAGGGTTTAGGGTTTAGGGTTTAGGGTTTAGGGTTTAGGGTTTAGGGTTTAGGGTTTAGGGTTTAGGGTTTAGGGTTTAGGGTTTAGGGTTTAGGGTTTAGGGTTTAGGGTTTAGGGTTTAGGGTTTAGGGTTTAGGGTTTAGGG